>JAFMTC010000533.1:359126-644738 GCA_018845635.1 Nicrophorus orbicollis
TTGAGGAATGTAACGCATATTCATTTATTCCTATGTCTTGAGCCGTTTGGCTGCAATTTGCTGTCAAATTTGAAGAAACGAAAAATTAACAGGCGAAAAAGCAACGCCTTTACATTTTAGCGATTTTCTCGAAAAATATAATAGATAGAATTGATCCGAAAGATGCTTGTGCAACTAGGATAGTTGTGAAATGTAACGCATATTCATTTATTCCTGTGTCATGAGTCGTTTGGCTACAATTTGCTGTCAAATTTGAAGAAACGATAAATTAATAGGCGAAAAAGCAGCGTCTTCACATTTTAGCTATTTTTTCGAAAACTGTAATAGATAGAATTGATCCGAAAGATGTTTATGAAACTAGGATAGTTGTGAAATGTAACGCATATTCATTTGTTCCTGTGTTTTGAGCCGTTTGGCTGCAATTCGTTGTCAAATTTGAAGAAACGAAAAATTAACAGCCGAAAATAGCAGTGTCTTCACATTTTAGCGATTTTTTTGGAGGCTATAATAGATAAAGTACATACAAAAGTTGCTTATGAAATTAGGATAGTTGTAGAATGTAACGCATATTCATTTATCCCTGTGTCTTGAGTCGTACAATTATTTTTTTTATTATAATTTCCTAGAAGGATTGTCAATATTTATTCCCTTTTTTTCAATTTAAAACACATATATTTATGAGAAGAAGTTTTATTCTAATAAAATGAAAGCTTGCATTCGCACCTAGCATTAAAATCTTTTGAAAATTAATAAGTAAATATAATAGTTGTCACGCTATAATTTAGGTAAATAATTACTTAATTAGATATACAATTTTAGATGTGATAAAATTCTATAAATTTTACATATTTTCTATATACAGAGAATATAATAGCAATTGTAAAATAATGTCCTAATAAGATATGCGTGAAGCAGGATATGCTTATATATAGAATTGTAATACAATCCTCTTGGAGCGTAAGGTGTTGAAGTTTCTCATTTATATAGATTAAGGTAATACATATTAATACGACTTTCTTATAAACGGAAGACAGGAATTCGCTTTATTTGCGATAACATTAATAAACTCATTGTTTAGTTTACAAATGATACCACTTATAGAAAATTACCCCATTTTCATGACGGGCACAGGAAAAGCTTGCTCTTCGAATTTTACCGTTACGAAATTGATGAATTTTACTACAAATGGCGATGAAAATAAGATATACTGTATTATGTACAGTATTATGGATATATTATATTAATGGTAATTTTACCATATTTGATATACCATTTTTGGTAAATTCCTCATATAATACCATACAGTTACTGAATCATGTATATTTTTAAATGTATTAAATTATTAAATGAAGTATACAATTGTACAATTATTGGAATAATTATTGTCAGAAAGTATGAATTGGAATATCGTATGAAATTTTTTCTTGAAAAATTTAACATACAATGATAATTTTGCCTTTCTTTATTATTGAATAATATTATTAATAGCTTGATTCAATTATTTTCTTTTAAATATTACTAATAAGTTCAAGTTCAAGCTAATAAGTATAGATAAATTTAAAAAATCAATAGAAAATTATATGTTATTTAATATGTAAATGATTGGATGTGCTGTACAGTTTTTCTGAATTGTTTAATATTTGGTTATACCTAGTATATCCAAGTATATATTATTAGAATTCAATTGTAATATATTGTGTATGGTATGTACAATCTTACCTTAGTTAATGTAAGATTTGTTAGAGAAACTTTGTCATAACGAAATTCACTATTTAATGAAACAAATGTTTATTTAAGGCCAACGTTCATCAGAAAATGACCTGGAACAAGAAAATAACAACCAAGAAATTATACATTAAGTTATTAAAGTTGTTGAATTAAAAGCTTTTGAAAATTATCCAGGGATCAGTAGTATATGCAAACACATCTTGCATTGCAATTTCTAAATGAAAAAAAGGAAACAATCAATTTAGACTCATATTTTAATAAGTTTCATAAAAGTTGATTGCTTAATTAATAAAAGTGTTCGTTGATTGACATTTATTTTAATTACGAATTTTTTACTTTGAATTCTAAGATTCGTAGCTGCTTATAAATGTATTTCTAACTAAAAAGTTACGTTATTTAATGTCTCATTAGATTTATAAATATTTAATGATTTTAAAGAGTAATGATAATAAAAAGTTGTTTACTGAATACGGCTTCTACACAAGCGCTAAACTGAGTGTTAAATATTTATTGTTAAATATTGGTTTCGTTTCGGATGCGGATGTTGTGTTCGGGCAAATAACAACATTGTTAAAAAAGGCAGTGGTCTCCAAGAGGATTTGCGGCATATACAGAGTGTACCTGTGTTAGCACCTCTGCAGGTGAGTGGGGAATGCGTATGCAGGTGGGGAATCGGTGGGGACTAAATGTAGGTCTTTGGGTCCACAGGCGGTGGGTGGCGAGCAGTTGACGGTACCGCTAGCGCGAACAAGTACCGCTTCGGAAGGTCGTGTATCCAGAAGAGAGACTTTAACGAGAGTGTCAGAGGCTAACCCAACAAACAATAACAACAGCCGGTGTCGCAAAAAGAGAGAAGAGACTAAAGAGCACGATAAATAAAAAGAAGTTGGAGAGGAAACGGAAAAGGATCTCTGTTCTCCGCTTAGTATCGACTTGCAATTGCACCGGCTCCGGTCTGGGTTTGATGCACTCCAGTCACTCGATGATCGCTTTCCTCCCTAAAGAGAAGGTTACATCAAGTGGTTAGTGATAACATTGTGATAAACGTACAATACACATTGCGCATGCTGTCTCGCCGTTGATTTGGGGAAGAACAGGAGTTCAAAAGAAAAACAACAACAACAACAACAAGAAAAATTTTTGGCGATTGGTGTCGATCGTGATCATTCTCAAAATCGCAGACATTTTTTCTTCTTCTTTATATAAGTGGTGTCCTCAAAAACTCAGCTGCCAAATACGGGGGGGATACTACAGAAGCTGAACTGAGCAGATTATAATTACGACCGATTTGCGGAATGCATACCTGTTTCAATACTAATTGGATTCTCTCAGTCTTTTGCGAAATGCGCGCTTCCTGTCCACGTTAATTAAATAAACGAAAACTTAATGTCTTTGAATAAATATTTGCCTTTCGTCGTACGAGTGCTCCGCCAATATTGGTCCAGAGCTTGATATTTCTGCACACACAAAGAAAACATTCAGCGGGGAACCTTAACCGGTGTTTGTTTGTGACTACTACAACTACCTGTTTCTCTTCTTGTGCATCTGTGCTTCTCTAACTGTTTCTAACGATTGAAAAAAAAAGTGTTTTGGAACTTTGAACTCTGCAGCATTGCGAACGCACACCTCGTTCCCCGTTCGCTGCACATTTAGGATAGCCAAACTTTGGGCCTTGTGCGGATTTCAAATCTCATTCTTACATTGTGAGTATTATCCATCGCTGCAACTAACTACATGCAACTGCCGATAAATCGAGAATTTCCACGCATTTCCCACATACACATACAATTAGAAATCATGTTCAATTATACTGGATATTGTTCCCCTAATGGCGATTCTTGTATCTCTGCGCACATTAACTTTCTTCTATCTCCAAATAATTGCTACGAGATCGAAAGCCGACGGCCTACCAGACCCCATATGTTCTTCATCCTAGAGGCCCATTCCAATGATTGATTAAGCATTCCACAAAACCGCCACAATACTCCAATTCATCATCTTCTGACAATACAAATAACATTATTATGCACAGAAATTCTTACATACCTAACGAACACAATAGGTTAGAAAATCAACAATTTCAGTTCTCATTTCTATTACTAAATTTGTCTATTACGAATTATTAATAGTTTATAAAAATAAGTTTTAATATCAATAATAACATTTATTGCAACAACAATAAAATAAATACAAAATAAATGCTATTGCTGAAAGCTATAGACCATTGGTCTTTCTTCCCAATAAATTTTATTTTACATAGTATGCTTTATTAAATATTGTAGAATTTAAGTAGTTTACAGCAGAAATATAACAAAGAAAATATTTTCTATCAAACATGATAATAATAATATTTATTGTAACAGTTCTATGTAGACAAATACAATATATTCAAATATACAATCATTGCAATGAAACAAAAAGATCTTTTATTATAAAAGGCTATTGACCTTATGACTTTCAGCCCTTATTTCAAACAAATTTCTCATTTATCATCAATAGTTAAATATTATTTTTAATTCACATATAATAAATTGCATAATTACATAATTTTTGAAATAAATGTTATTATTTATAAATATTATTATTAATATAAATATTATAAATAAAATACACACATTCAAAGTAATTTCCTTCTTAATTATAAGAATAATATAAATCTAAATAAATGTAATACAGTTTTAACTACATTTAATCTATTTGGCTCACCGGTTCGAATGCATTAGATATTAATATGCGCATATTTTCCTTCTAAATTGATTAAGTAGCTTGATGAGAGAGGCATATCGGATTAACAAGACTAATTCATTAATTAATGCCGTAATTATGTAAAACTAAATCCGTTGTCTTCCTACATAAAAGTGTCCATTATTTTTTTTTGTGTCTAATTTATTTTTTCTATTGCATCATGCTCGAAACTGTTAAGTAGCGAAGATACTTGTTTTAAATTCATGTTTTAAATATTCTATTTGAATAATTCACTATAGCTTTTCTTTCCTAAAATTTATCATGGAATATATTGAAAAACATGTTGTTATTATTATAATCACGTTCTGTAAATTGATAGTCAACACCAATTTATATTTATTATTGTATTTAACAAAAAAAACTGTTTCTATTTTAAATAACATTTGCGTTCAATTTAAAAATCAAGTCGTATTTTCATTATTATAAAACTTTTTTGAATAGAATTTATTATTTACAAATTAAATATAATTAAAATTGAATAAAAGCAACATAAACTGAATTAATTCATTTTTTTGTAACTGCAACATACTATATTTTGACATCAAGTGGCTATAATTTTGTATCCTAATCCTATTAATGGATTAAACATGTGTTTTGTAAGATATTAGCAAATTAAACTTATGAAATTTACAGGAAACTTAATTGATTATAAATCAGTAATATTTGTTACATTTATTTACGTTAATGAATATACAGTTAAGTTGAAAGAAAGACGAATCTTTTGATAATTAAATAATTATAAATGAGGAAATATTTCTGTTTTTTTTTAAACAATCTAATAATGACGATAATTATATATAATCGATTGACTTCAAATTTCTACGAGAATATTTATACATGTATTTTTTTGTGTATTATTATACTGAAGACCCATTACATTTTGTTTACAACGGCATCTTCTGTGCACGCAATGCATAATTAAAATTCCTGTTAAATTTAGTGTTTCAAGCTTTCCAGTTTCCAAACATGATTTTCAAAATGTTCGCTTTTACTTGAGAAGAAGTACTATTTAACACTAACACTTTTCATATATTAAGACGTAAAGAATAAACTCATTAGAAAATGTAGTGCTAGATAATAATGATTCCATTACACAATTAAAAAATCGCGTTTGCAATGTTTCATACATTTTTTTCTACTTTTATTTTTCCAACAAACTGTACATCATTTAACTGTAAGCGTTAAACGGTCTATTGTTCTTCAGGCTCAAGCTGTGTGTACAGCAACGAGCGGGATTCTATATAAAACACGTCCAATCAATACGATCCATCCATCTTTCGGGCATCATCATCATTGACAAATTCCGATCATCATCTTCGTATTAATGCAAGCTCCAGAAAGGCGCATCTCGAGAAGACATTTTGACACCAAACATAAATTCGGATGTGGTGTTCGGAGACCCCATCCCAAGGAAATTCAATTGGAAACGCTTTTCAATTTGTCCAACGCATAAATCAAAATCAATCAAAAAATCACTGACAACGTGCCGCGCCGCATCATAATTAACACTTTGAACTTTACACAATTAAAAGACTGGAACGAAATAAAAGAATGCAGAAGCATACGAGAAGAAAATAAGAAAAGTGGTAATTGAATGGCGCTATTCGTTTAAGTAATTTCGTGAAAAAAAAAGAGTAGCGGCTTTTTCCATAAATATTTATTTATTGTAATGACGCCGCCATTAACGTCGGTTAATTAAGCGTTTCTTTCGTTTTGTCTGGTTTGGGTCTGCAAGGGCCGGAGCGGAGGTTTTAATTAAGCGCGCAATTTAATTACCTCCACCAATTAGAATGGTCGTTTCAAATTTAATAAATGCAATTCTCTCCTCTATTTAGTTTTACGAGCGAACTCTTGAAACAGTGCAATACGTCGAATTGAAAAGCAACTAGAGTCTCTTTACCAATTAAAACTCCGGCGCGTTTACTCGTATGTATACATACGGACGCAGACACTCTGGAATTACAAATTACTCTGTGCACTTTACTATTTTTTTCCTTCCTTCTTCTGCTTCAACCTCCTCCCAGTATGCTCAATGGTTATTTCTTCTCTGCACAACAAAACTGTTTGTCGGATTAAAAATTTATGCAAATCGGATCAGCCTGAAAAATGTGCACATTCTTAATGTGATTAATTAACTTTGAAGAACGGTACATTTAATAAATACATTATTTATTAACGTGCCGTTTTTTTTTCTCGATCGGTTCTCTTCTTTACATGAACATTTTTTCTTTTCTGCATTCGGACTTGCTTATCTATATTAATTAAAGGCAAAACGTGTGGCAAGTCACGAGGCCGTCAGGTTGACATTGACAGGCTATTTTAGGTGCGAAAGACGAAAATTCCTTCTAACGGTTCTTCTAAATAGCATTTTAATCCTTTGCTGCCTCTCTGGTACCCATACTATCTCCTCTCGTTGCTAATAACTTTGCACACGTAATTCTCCGCAATTTCACTTCGGCCCGTAATTACTGTCATACATGTACGTTTGTACGTCTGTTCACAGATTTCAAAATTAGGATTCGCGCTGCGAATTAACATAATCACATGTTATTAATGAACATATTTTTAAGTAGCCGACCATTATATAAACTGCATTCATGATAACAGAATGGCAACCCACTTGGATAATTTCATTTTGCATGAATATCGGCTCACATTTTACCGGATTAGGATTATGATTGTTGGGCAGCTTACGGACTCAATTCTGTACTCACGCTCCTCAATGCTGAAGCACTCGATAATGCATTTTGATTATACGATTTACTCTTTGAAAATTCTCAACATTTGTCAGATTTAATCAAGAACGTCGAGAGATTTAGAGATTTTAAATGATTGCAATATTCGTTTAAAAAATGTTGCAAATCTTACCTAATCCTGTGAGTTGAAGTGTTCTTAAAGCGAGCAGAACAGGAATCGAGAAATGAAAAGTGTAACTCTTGAACTAAGCACGAAACTTGTTTTGGCGGACGTTACGAAATGGTTATACGAACATTAAGAAAATACTACATTGCGGCAACTAACATATATATTTACATTACTCTTAATACCTTACAAAATGTTTATATTTTTTTAAGTGTAAATAATACATCCTGTCATAAAAAAAAATAGCGCTAAAATGTCGTAATAATTGGAGATATTATACAACATTATTCAATTTTGACAGGAAGTCATGACTTAAGAATAAATGCTCGATATTACTAATAATAATTACGTGAACGTCTGAAGATCTGTAAAGAGTAGTTGACTTAGATAATTGTTATTTACTTAAGATAAGTAGAATATTTGTCTTTTAAAGCAGGAGTCAGCAACGTTTTTAAGAGCTATTTCTGATTTTACCATTTAATAGAAAATAGCTCTTGTTAAGATAATTATTTATTTAAAAATCAGTTTGTGAGAAACAATAATGTAATAGTAACGTAGGAAAAACTCAATTCTTGGTATATTGACGTATTTAAACTTTGCAATAACATTTCAAAATTATGAATTGCATAACTATACCCTCTGTCATATAGAAATTGAATATTTGGAAATACTTTATGTAATGCTTTTTATTTATTGAATATAATAAATTAATTGAATTCGTTATGTTCTATGCAAATGTTTCATTAAAAACATAATTAAATTAACACAAACTTATTTGCCTATCATGTATGTTAGGTAAATACAAACTAAATCAAATCACTTTCATTAAAGTCAATGCATACATTTTTTTATAAAATTTAACTGAATTGATACGTAAATAATTATGTTGTCATGTTGTACCTAAGATGTGCAATATATACAAGAAACCCCACTTTGTACTTGAATCATTATACAAGTCGATTAAAATTTATAATATCTTCGAGAAATACTTTTTTTTGAACAGAGTATTGTAAATTAATTTATGGGTATAATATGGGTTACGATGTTATCTGAGTAATGTATCTAATTAAGAGGACGTCTTTGATCATGCAGATAGGTGAGGTTGCAAGAGGTATGCAAGATCTAGGCATACATATAAATTGAAATTTTAATTGGCACATCAAATTATTTTTGAACGCTGACAACAAGATTTCCAGCAGGACGCCGTTGGTGAATTGAATAATGCAGCTTGAGGTTACCATAAACGGAAACTTAACGTGTTCTAAAGGATGTGCATTTCAATAATAAAACCACAAAGTGCTCGAGTTTGTTTTGAGTAACCGGACGAAGGAGACGCGTGGATAAAGCGCACACCCGTATATACACATACACATACATATACTCAAATACATACACACACACACCTCACTTTTCTAGTCCATTGGTTTCAAAGTGTGCGACAACGTACACAATGCCATTTATAATAATAATTTACATTCCTGTTCGGCACGCGAACTTTTTCACCCAAAAAGGTGCACACGCAACACCAATAATTCGTACCATCAACCATGGATTATTATTTATGAATCAGAGTGTGCAATTACAGGCAATTCAACGAAATAAGATTTTTCGCAAGAAAACGTTGAATGGGATGACAAAAAAGTATTAAGTTACTGTGTCAGTGGGTCGAAAAACTTTGAGACGTCTTACACCCATTATCCGATCACAAGTTTCAACTATATTTGCATACTTACATGAAAATCTCCACCAGACCACTTTTATCGCAATACCATTTATAATTGTTATATAATTTGATTCAAGATCACAAGACATATTTAGTTGAAACACTTAGAAATAATAAAAAAGACATCTCAAAAAGATATTATTCATTGTAAACTAAAAACAGGGGAGATAGTAACAAAATAAGATAATACTGGACATGTCGTATTCTTATGGAGATTCGCAAAACGTAAGAATTTTATCCACAAAACACCATTCCATCATGGTATTAAGTACAAAATATAATTCGTAGTACTTCTACAAACTAACAGTCATCTGAAAAGTTGAAATTACTGACTTTTCTTACTTGTTATATACTAAAGTATGTTATAATTATTTGGATCAAATGGTCTCTTATACCATTACAATTAGCAAATGACTCAAAGGTTCTGAAAACTTGACATTCAGCTATGAATTTTAGTTTACATCTGAATTGGAAATTTTAGGAGATTTAGAGAATTTTATAAGTATTTCGGTTGCAGTCAACATGTTAAAAAAAAACGAATTACTGAAGGAATATTTGTACCTCGTTAAATGAAACTTACATTATGATAGTCCCGTGTTTTACAATTTACTTGATTTTCATATGTATTTTTCGAAATTATATACTAATTCAACTTTTGATTTTACAACTACAAATGATTATCTAACAAAGATTCTTCAATTTAAGTTTAACCATTAATTTAATTTAATAAATTAAAAACGAACATTAAATAGTTAAGTAAACTATGTTATAAATTAAAACGTTTGATGTCTTATTATGAAATAAGTGACAAGTTTCATGACAAGATAAATTCTTGAAATAATTTAAGCATTTCCTAGGTATGCAATTATCAATGGATATTTCATGACAAGTCTTGCTTAATGCAATTTGAAAAATATGTATTGTTATCTAATCCTACTAAATTCCCTTACCAGATTATATTGGAATGTAATGGCATTTCCCATGTAATCTTTCGCATATGTTTACTGAATGCCCCATGTGTATAATAGTATAGAGAAAAAAGGATATGGTATTGCAGCAACGCAAAATCGTTTTATTTATCTAAAGAGACGTGGGGCCGTAATAAGTCGGAGTAATTATTGTTTATATATTCATAGATGTAGGCAGAAAATGTCAGGAAAGGTCAACAGACCACCCTGTTCTTCAAAGCATATTGTCATTAAGATTGAGCGTACGTAGAATTCGAAACACCTCTGGTGATATTTCGACACACTCGATACAATAATAATAACAACAACAACAACAAGAAGAAGATGAAGAAAATGAGAATGGTAAAAAGAGCGCCGTCATTTTTGCCGGCTCCTCTCGTATACTTATCTTCTCGGGCATTATTCAATCACGCCCAGCTCGAAGGCCGCCCCCGCAACCCACGAGGAAACTGCAAAACCTGGTCACCTGAAAAAACATACCCGCGTATGGACGGATGGTACTACAGAATATGCATTCCGCTTTCATCGTACTCGGTGCCCATTCGCGCATCCTTCCAACGGCCAACGACGAATCAACGGGAATAATTATACGTAAATAATCTTATGATTAATGATCGGAGACCGAATTTCGTAGAACCCGTTTCCCCATCTGCAGCCAACACCTGGCCTGTATGAGTATGTATACCTATATACAGTATAACACCTACGCGGTGGTCTCTTTCGATGCAGCACGCGATGGAAATCTCTTTTTAGGTCAAACTAACAATAAACTTCCTCACCATAAACACATATTTACAATGAACCCTATGCATGTGCATCATCATCATCATCATCATCAGCAGCAGCATCACCATCGCATTATCCACCATAAAACTTTATAGTGAACATTTCAGTTCCAATTCAAAACGAAAATGAATATATTTCATTATAGTATTTCAATATTTCATTATAATATTTTTACAGTTCTTCTAACGGGAATACTAAGAAATGCATATATATATATATATATAAAAGTATCACAATATCTTTAATTTAACAAATATTTTTAATTATTATGAATAATGAAATCTCCATGAAAGTAGTAACTTCCAGAATGCATTTACGAGTATAAATCATAAAGTTTCTACAACGAAATAGAAAACATACATAATCATATTTATTTTACAACATAATAACTTTTAAACATCATACATTCTACTAAATATCTATCAATATGAAAACTGATTGAAAAACTCTTCAAATAGTCATTTGCCATTGCAACGTTCTCATTTTTACAGAAAAAAATATAACATAACAATCAATCATTTCTACAAATTTAAAAATACATTAAACGAACTATTTTATTATGTAAAATTCGTTAAATCATGATGGTTTTTGGTTATTATAACATGATTTGTACTTCTCATTCTATATTTAGTTATTTTTTCTTAAAAATTTTAAAAATTTAAATATTTTCACTTCGACGGAGAAACTTTAAAATATTTTTAACAATTCTATAATTTCTCTCTGTTTTTATACTTTACACGTATTCTGCAATTGCGGCATTTGAAAGATGATCTATGAGTCACAAGTATTATATAATAATCACGATATTATATAATCCAGTGCAATTAGTTAAATGAGATTACGATTTAGTATAATAGTAATGTCGATGCAGTACTTTAGAAGCAGGAAGACTCGGGGAAAAGTTGTATTCAATTAATGGTTGTGGAGAAAATGCTATAGGTCGTTGCATGCATTTCTTTATTGTTGAAATTACCTTGACTAGAATGAATAAACAAACGAAAAACATAATTATTTTTGAATAATAAATACCTAGTTGCAAGCGTGCAGAATTCGCTGAACTTCAACCTAACGAACATAATGGCAGCCTTTCATCGTTGCATTTTTCGTTTTTGCATTAACCTCGTTTACGCTTTTAATACGCCTAAACACTAATAATAGTCATTATTTGATCACATAGAATATTTAATGAAACCCGACGACGTCACCTCTATTCCAATACAAATTAATTACCTTATTTTTCGTTAAATTACAAGACACGCACTTTTCTCAAAACGAAAAAATTGATGAACGTCCCAATGTCTCCATCATATAACTGTTTTTTTTTTAATCATTTTAACGCACACTTTCCAATATTAGGTTTATAGTTTTTGCAAGTCAATGAAATGTAAATGACGCGCATCTTTCATCAAATATGGTAAATATACTGGGAATTGAAAAAGATTTTATCTGCGAAGTACTTGGTTATAGCCACAATAAATCACGTTAACTTAACCACTTCCTGAGTTCGAGTAAGAATTATATAAAAAAAACGACTGCTTATCGGTTTTGTATCAAATAATTATAGAGTACACTGTTATGTGTTATACTTCACATTGCTCAATTAAAATGGTAATTAGTTTAAACGAAATCACGAAAGATGCAGATGCATTTCCATTTTATTAACTATCATAAATTATTAAAAAATAAGCTTAATTATTGAAATATTTACTACACATTTTATGATATATTAATTTTATTTTGATATTATATAATCAAGAGTTTCAATATTTCTATTTTTAGAGATACAAATATATAATATGAAAATTGAAACATTTTTTTTTGTTAAAAAGATTAAATAGCATTTCCAAAGTAAACTAAAAGTGAAAAGTTTCAAATATTAACAAGAAAATATCATAACATTGATAGCAATCTCTTAAAATAACTGTCAAAACTGTCGAAATAACAAATACAATTAACAGGTAAAACAAGTACTTTTTTATGATTCGTACTTTAATAAGTATTATAATGAAATGTAAATTTTAGTGCTTTTTTATTCAAATATCAATTTCTATTATTTCGCATATGAAATTTGGTATCCCAAATGCTTTATAAAGCAATTAGTTCAGAATATACGTTTTTTGTTTATTAATGAAAAAAATAATAAATTGAGATTGAATCAATATTGAAAAATGTTGTTTTACAATAATAATTATATTACTTTTTGTTGTTGTTGTGTGACGATTATAATTATTCAAATGTACTTTCCATCTTGGAAATAATGAAGCTTTAAAATGAACGACGGTAATAACAATACATCAGAAGATTATATAAATATTGTTTTGGACATCGGCAATAATTACAATCAATGTTGAAATATGCCCCTTCCAATGTTTACTTATATAATGATCATTTATATTTAACGGGCGAATAAACTGCAAACCGGGAGAAGGACTGGTTATGCAGTTCGGTTAATTTTAATTGACATTCTGGGTAGTTCTTCGCGATATTTCGCTGCGGCCCCGAATATATGCCAACATGAAGTGCTCCGAGTGGAACGCACGGTCGTAATTAAATTTTATGGATTTTTGGCTCGTAACGTTTTGGAATCGTGCAGATATCGCGCAAATTTATGATGGATTAAAAGTTTTTATCGCCGCGTAAATTGCAAATATTACACTCAAGTGCAAACACGCATCTTTTATAATATTTTTTTTGGTGCGTCTCGTATTGCACGTATTTTTTTATGTTGCTTGTTATTAAAGACACTACAAGAAAATAATAATTAGAAAGCTAATTTATGTCACATTTTTAGAGAATTTGTTAACAGAAACCTGAAACTTTGATTATTAATTACATGAAACATATAAAGTTAAAATACATTTATGTAATGAGTATGTAACTTTTTCTTCTTTATCTTATTCCCGAGAAATTTCAGGAATAGAAATATGAAACTTAATTATTAACATGAAAATATTGTATTTAAATTGTTTTAAATGAAAAATCAGCATATAAATTAACTAATCATCCCATGATATTTCAATATTGATTTTGACTGTATAGTTATTGAGAAATAGTATGCTCATTTAGTTAGAATACAACTCATAACAGCTACAAACTATTAATCATAGTCTTTCCTACTAGAAAACGTTTATTTTTTTAATAAACTATCTCCGATTTAATCTTTCCAATTGTTAATTTGAACTTCGATTCGATTATATAATGATTCTGGGAAAGCGTCTTCTCATCGAATATTTGTTTTAATAACAAATGCTGTTCATTTAATTACAATCACTACAAGGTGCACCCAACAAACATGTAATTATTGTTACGCAATAAAATGTAATTAATTACCAATCGATTGTATTTCACTGAGTGCTCTCAATATTTCTTAGTAATCCAGAATTTCAAAAATTCATTAGAAAGCGCGCAAATTTTTGTGGCAGATTCTTTTTCTCGGGTTCTGCGAACCGCACGTTTCGGGTATACAGTTAGAATTATCATTAGCGGTTGCAATTACGATAAATTGTTAAATTGTTCCAGCAGTGAAACTCCGGGACTGATGATGTTCCATTGTTGAAAGTTTAATTGGGTATTTGTTTCATGTGTAATTTCGAACCGAGGCATTCTCCAAACTTGTGTGTGTGTATACACATCTGTATGTTTGTATATCTGTATATTTGTGCATATATCTGGAGCTATGTAATTATAGTCGGACTATGAGAGAGAGAGAGGTTGCTTGATGCATTGATGCTACGTACTCGGGCACAATGAAGAAAGTACAAGTATATGTGTGTAAATATGCGAATGAAATTGCGGATCGATACGAATTAATCCTCGATATTGTTCTTTGTTGAGCTTGCATTGGCTGTTGCCTTTGCCTCTCTGCCTGCCTCTGCCGTAGAGAAATAGGTGTATTGCACCTTAGGTAATAAATCCAGCGAAATGTCAATGCCACGTTTAGCTGCGCGGCAATATTTACGGCCGCATTGTTGTATCCAACTCCGCTGCTCCATTATTATCCAAATATTCCAGTAATTGGTAATGCCGATCGCCTGAAAATAATTAATGTTCTACAAACAGACTACGCTCCTTGCATTTTTTACTTCAACTTTGTAATAATATGGATTATCAACATTTAATAATAAGATAAAAAATCAATAGAATTTGCAATATTGTAACTACCATTAATTCATAAAAAATGTGTTTTTTTGTATAACTTCTTTTTTTTATTTACAATCTATATTATAACAAAACATTCAGTAAATGATTTAACGGTTGACAAATGAATATTGGATACCGCCCACTGGAGGTTTTCCCTTAATTGCTAGTTAGGTGTTAAATCTCATTGGAAGATCCAGTAAATTACATCGCTTCAGTCGGTTAGTTGTTAAGCTATTATCAAGAATATTGATAGCTAAGTCATTTGGATGTTTTTCTAGCCTATTTTGGTATCTGCTACTATATTTCATAATGGCTTCCTCCACTGTTTCTATTTGAAGATCCTCGTGTATTTTTCTATTTGTAATGTACCATGGAGCTCCTATGATTCTTCTTAGGCTTTTCAAGTGGAATCTTTGTATAATAGCAATATTCGATTTGCAAGTGCTTCCCCACAGCTGTATTTCATAGGTCCAGACTGGTTTTAAAATTACCTTATAAATCAGTAGCTTGTTTTCTATTAAAATTTGTGAGTCTTCTCGTAGTAGCCAGTACAGTTTCCTGAACTTAATTTCAAGTTGTTCTCTTTATGCTTGGATGTGATCTTTCCAAGTCAATCTTCTATCCAGATGCATACCCAGATATTAGCTGTTGGTATAATTTTTCCGTTGATAGTCACTGGTGGGTAATACTCTTTTCTCATGGTGAAGGTAGCATCCATAGATTTTGATTCATTGACCTTCATTCTCCATTTTTGTAGCCATTCCTGTACTAAGTTCAGTTTCTTGCAGATGATATGATGCACATGCTGCGTCTGCATCCGATGATAAAATTGCTGCTTCATCAACAAATGATGCGACTGTTGTTTTATCAATTAGAGACATATTTGCAATATATACAGAAGAGGACCTAACACGCTTCCTTGTGGTACACCTGATTTGATTGGATACAAATCTGTAACTGCATCGAACACTTTTACTTGAAATAATCTTCCTGTCAAATACGAATTTATTATTTTGTAAAAATTGTATGGTAGAACCTTCTTTAATTTATAGTATAATCCACTTTATCGAACACTTGCGATACATATAAGAATGCTCCAGAGCAATAGCGCTTTTCTTCCAGATCCTACCTTATTATATTAGCAATTCTATTAACTTGTTCGATGCTGCTTCGATGTTGATCACGAAATCAAAATTGGTGACTTGGTATTAGATAGTTGTTATTTATGAACAATTTTAGTCTACTCATTAATAACTTTACAAATGTATATTTCTTTAAAAGAACTCAAATTTCGTTAACAATCAACAAGTATCAATAAAGCATGGCCTCCTAGACTACCACACTATAAATATTGATAGATAAATAATCATACGGATTATGTAAGTCAACAACAACTTCGAATCCACTTCTATAATCCTTGTGATCCTTCGAGCGAGAAGATCAATGCTAAATCAAGTGACGCACTTTGGATTACAATTATTTTTTCTCTTTTGCTCTTCCAAATCTCATTTACATTAATCAAAGCACAATTAATTCCAGCGGCGCGTAATTACAACTATTCACAATCACATGGAAACAGAATAGCAACAATTCGCTTCCCTAATTAACCCATTTGAATTTCTCATCATTCGGAAATCTTCCCAGTTTCTACATGCATTCTTTGATGAAATTTAAATAATATAAAAAAAATAATAGAAATTGACACGCTACTTGTCTTAGTTGGATGATTTTATGCTACCATCGCCTTGTTTCACTATCCCTTTATAATTGATTGAATTACAATTCGTGTTAATAGAAGAAATATAATTCCTCGATCAATAATTGATACCTTTCGAAAGTTTTCATTCAATTTATTTTTGTTTTAGTGTAACTTTCGTGTAGATACGTTGAGAAGTAAATAAGAAATCTTTTATAGAAATAATTTATATATATATGAAAACAATTGATTATTACTATTATGATAAATAACTTCGATGTAATAAACAATGAGAGTTTCTAATGCTGAATGAAGACTTTACTCTTATGATCATTTTTTTACTTAATTCCAATTAATTTATTATAAACTTTCTATTTCCCATCAAATTTTATTAAATAAATTACATAGCTTTCTGTGTATTCTATACAACAGAAACAATATATAACATAAAAATCTACAAAATCAGAATCAAGTAATATTTCAGTTTATAGAACATGTAACTCAAAGTAATTAGTCAATTTAGTAGAAGTAGAGTTAATGTAATTATGTTATTAAAGTCTGAAATACTAATATTTATTTTTGAATTAATCTATGTAAAATTTTCACGAACAAAGTGCAAAAATAAGTAATAGTAAATAGTTTATTTTGCTTCTCAAAAACTTTCCTTAGAAATTCTTAACCTTTGTGCTTATGAAGATTAAACTTATTTTCTCTTTAAGTGACAAATGGTACATGTTTTAAACAATAGACATTCATTGAATATTTCAAGATTTAAGTAAAACCATTATTTATTTTCTTTTTAATTGAAAATTGTTAAATGATAAATAAACAATTTCGATATTTAGATTATAAATCTAAAATGCTTTAATCTGTTATGTAAGTGAATATAGCGAATTTTATAAAAAAAAAAAACAAAAATTAATAATAGTTATTACAAATACAAATATTAGGACAGAAAGACCTATACAGTATTAAACATTTTTTTCTATTGTATTTTCTCATTTTATAGCAATAAACTATTATAGTTGTTGTTATAAACCTTTTGAAATAAAGGTAATGGTAAATAGAGGTATCTATCGAGGAGAGGAACAATTTTGGTTTTTGAAAAACGGTCTTTCGGAGGGATATAAAACGGGTTGTTTGAATGGCGTATATTTCAATATATCAATATTGGATTAAATGAAATTTAAAAGTTATGAACTTTGTGCAATGCAGAAGAAACACATTACTCATGGGACTATCTACATCTGTCCACTTTTTATTTCCTTATTGCCTCAAACTGTAAAAATATGCAGCGCATCGGGATCATTAATCCCGTAATTGAAATAGCCGATTTTTGTTGCTCCTTTTCCTCGGTTTTCAATTACAGACCGTTTTGTGAACTATAAAACAAAACGCTTTATGACACGCAGCTGCATCTCGTCGATGATAGACCCATAGGAAGAGCGGACATGTTTAATACCAGCAATATCAACAATAATTTATTAACCCTTGCGCCACGGGGATTCGATCCCAATCGACTATTAGTTACTGTTTTCCACTCCATCTTTACTTTGTAACATGTTATACATGAAACATAATTCCCGCAAAAGTCAATTCTGCTCTTCATTCTATCAAATACTACGGTGCTCTGGAATGCAGAAGATTTTCAATTAAGTAATAAATAGCAGGATATGATCGAAATTATCCGCAACTTCCTCTTCTCTCCAAGCCAACGCAATCTCGAAAAAAATGTGAAAACCTTAATTGAAAACATACCGAAGAAAGCGCGTATAAACGATGCGTGCGTGTGTATATACAATTTTTTCACATTTCAATTAGAAATTCAATCGGAAATTATTCATTATGTTTCGATTGGCATCGGCATGCATTATGTAAAGATTTTAAGAAATAACGTTGAATCCATAATTACACCTCCATATTCAACGATTGAAAATGACTCGATGTTCAATCAATCGCGCCTAATATTTACACGTCAACTCTAGGATGTTGCGAAACATGCATTCATCCACCGGTATTTACACAAAAAAAAATAACTTTTTTGAATTAAATTTTCTTTGTTTCAACGAGAATTTCTATTATTTTATCATGCGTAGCGTTTTAATTATTGTACAAACAAAAGTCTCGTACGCACAAGCAGCCTAAAAATTGGTAAGCACTTTCGAAATATTGTATAAAAATCGAAGCCGTAACTAATTGAACGTCTTTTTTGTCATCTACTGTTCAGATCTGTGGGAAATAAATGAATAATGGGCTTATTATTCACGCACGATATAAATCATCCAAAGATGGTTACAGTTTTTAACTTCACGAGGAAACTTTACGTTTTCTTCGTGTTTTGTTTTGCTACATGTGGCTTGTTCTTTCTTTAATGAAAATGATATTTTCACGCATTCAGAGCACACACAGTTCTTGCTTTGGACTTTCTAATTCGCTATTGAATATCGATTCGATTTTTATCTGCGCTCCACGAATTTCAATTTGTATTAAAAAAAACACACACAGGGAAACGAATCACTTGATTTTTCTTCCAAAATTACAAGTGTAAATTATAGAAAGTATGATTGTGTATTTAAGCAATAAAATAAACAATGAAATTTGTAATGTGTAAATGAAATTATAAAATATTTAACAAATCCCGTTATTATGAAACTTGTCATGTATTGAATGTTAAAGCTTTTTATACTGTAGTACATTTGGTTCTATTCATAAGAAATTACAGCGCACAACATCCATTTTCCGTAAGCTGTATCCGTAAGAAACGAAATGCGGCTCCCTAAACAGACTATATGGCTCACAGTTCTAATAAATGTTGCCGACCCCTGTTCTATACTTTTGCATATGCTATTATTGATTTTCCTATATTTGCACAGAACATTTTAAAATTTCTTGTTGAAATTTACTTTAACTTATTATATTCTATTTACATGAGATGATTGTTGACTCTTGTTGTTTTATTTTAAGAAAGTTGTAATTACTAATAAATTATTATAAATTTTAATTGTAATCAATACGGCACACTAAATAACCATTATTAAGTAATTTTGTAATTAGTATATTTATAGTGCATATACAGTGTGCAGTGGTTATTATAATAAATTGGAAGAGAAATCTTGCAAGTTTGTATGATCCCAGGCAGTATCAGGTGTTGCTTATAGTATTTTAATTTCTTTCAAAAATGATATTTACATCATTTGAATATAATATTTATATGGGAAACGTGCGCAGGTTTTCATCGCAACCGCATTCCTGTGCGTTTTGTTTTTTCTCTTACCTATTCGTTCTTCTTCACGAAAGGTGAGAAATGCTGAAGGAATTCGGCAAAAGCTGGAAATCGGTTTCTCTATCGTTGCACGCTCTTGCGATTTAAACTCAAATACCAATCCAGCGTTTATGGTAACTTTAGGATTTGTAAACACAAAGAACGATTTGATGACCTTAATTAGATTTAGTATATAAGCCAAGGTATATTATCTGCAAGATTTATTGGCATTGCGAGCGTGCAACATGCTCGCATGTCGAGTGGTTAATAAAAGCAAAAAAAATAATAAAATGGATTACAACAGAGGGAGTGTACTGTAATGGCATTTCGCCTGAAATGGCCTGTAACAAATTAATAAATTTATTACCCCTCTAATTATGTAAATTCCGGAACGTTTGCATAATTTGGGTGCACCGTTAGAGGATCTCTTAATAAATAATGTCCATAAAAATTTCTTCCAATCAGGTTTATTTTCGTTCCTTTCTTTTTCATTTACAAATATTACACGGAACGGCGCTAGCAACAACATAAACCCACCGACTTAAATGTCAATGTTAACTTGATCCATTAGAATAAATGTCAAATGCATGCGGCCAGACGAAAATCGCATCAAAACAAACAAAAAATAACGGAGCGTTCCATAGGCTAAACAACGTCTGTTCGGCTGACGCAAAAGTTTTCGTTTACGCTTTGGCATTTAATGAGAGGAGAAAAAACGTAATAATTAAATTCAATCCGCAGACGGAGGAGAGAATTAAGTTTGCAATAAATATAAATAGGATTTATTCAGCGGCGTTTTAATAATGGAGCCAACTTTCTAAATAATTGCCTGGAAATATTCCCGCAAACAGAGAGCATTTCGATAAATCAAGAATTGCCAAAGAGACGCGCTTCGGTGATGAAACTTCGCGCGAGTCGTCGCTTTGGAAATGAAAAACGAGCGAAAAGGAAAACGCGAAACGATTTTCCAAACGGATTGATAATAACAATATCAACGCAATTCGACGTTACACGTGTTTCTATATAAATAGGTACGGGTACATAAAATATGTTCGGAAATCGATTTGCAATTTCGAATAAATTGCGCGATATCGTAAGGTCGTTCTTCGGCCGTAACCTTTCTCAACCTTGCAGGGAAAAAGTCGCCGGTTGCGGCTCGCGGAACTCTCTCGCCAATTTCTACCGTCGAGGATGTTCGTTTTGTTTTTCCTCGTTTTCGTTCCTTTTTATTGTTGCCTTTTGTAATAGTTGGCGCGCAATGGACACGTGGACGTCGTCCATGCAAATTAGAAGAAATCCGAGGCGAGGTGAGCCAAACGAGCGCCGGGAAACTTACTTTGTATTTTAGTATCTCCGATAATCGTTAAAAAAGGAAAGGAATGGAAACTACTTCCTTTTATTACTGCATTTATTAAAGTTTATGATGTGCAATGTACATCATCATCTTCATCATACTCACATATACGAGGGTTGTTAATTCCGAGATCTTCGAAATTAACTGTAACGTGGCCTCACGCACACATTATAATCGAATTACTGACTCTTTTTTTTTCATCTCTCCTTAAACATCCACTCCATAAACATACACATTGCATACTTTGTATTTTATACACATTTTTTACCTATAATAATTTATTGCAGTCTTGTTAATTAGCTTCTTATTTTTTAAATATAATATAGAAACTTCGTACTACAAGAAATTAATATTACTATTGATACTTTGATTAATAAACAGTACTTTTTTTACATATTTAGAAGACTACAATTCTCGTTATTAAAATAAATATAGAACTTACAGTGGTACTTCGAGCTTAATTCGTTCAGTAACCTTGCTCATATGTCAAATTGCTCGTATCTCAAAGCAAAATATCGCTCGCTCGGCGGCTCATACCTCAAAACACTCGTATATTAGGGCACTCGTATATCAAGGTACCACTATATATAGAAATTAGATTATCAGTTTAAAAAACCATATAAAAACTTCATACTATACGAAATTAATATTTGAACTATTTACACTTTTGATAGTTTGTATAAGTTAAAATTGAAATATATAAATGTATATGTTCTAATTAGGCAGAATGACTGATATTCTAAAGCCCTTAGCAGCAATCGCAATAATTGAGTTTTCTTATCAAAATAAATTTGGACATACATTCATCATCATGTTGGTTTATATTGTTTCATGTAGTTGTTACAAAAAAAAAATAATTGTCATATAACGCGATAGAAATTAGTCATATTATAATTGTATTGACTATATACATAAATAATACACGTTTGTGATGAAATATACATGATATTCTAAACATAGAAATATAGATGTACAAGTATATCTAAAATAAAATATTGCACATGAATACACACCGATGATTTATTATGCATAATTATTGTGTCAGTTTTTATTTATTTGTTATTTTCGTATTACGTATAATTTGCAAGCTATGATTTATGTATTTTCATCTAGAAATTGGTGTTTCGGTTTGTTTCTTACGAAGTTAGGCGAAAGCGAACATCTTTGACAGCACCTCTCATAGTGTGCAATGTTGTTAAGCAATCAATTTGATGTATTAATCAATTCAATATTTCTGTAAAATCTTTATTTAACAATTGAAATACTTGGAACAAATATTATTTATTAAACAATATTTAATATACTTAACAATAAAAGGTATTTTTTTAAATGAAAATCAAAGCTCAAAAACTGTTAAAAAAATTAATTGGATTGAACATTGTTTGATGTAAATTAGTCAAATATTGTTGCTTAATTATTCTTTAAGATATACCTATTTATTTGATGCACTAACTTTTGTTGATTGTTGTAAAACCTAATAATACTAAAATTGAACTATACGTCATAGTTGGATCTCCTAACAATTATTGATTTAACTGAAGAAATAATTTCTAAATAATAAACATTTTATGCAGAGATGAAAGGACCGTATTAAGATTTTTCTTTTAAATTTATTATTACTTTTATTTACATTTCTTTGTTTGTCCAAATTGGATCAAAAGTCTATTGATTTTCTGCCAATTTATTTTAATTTTGATACATTATTTTTAAAAATGTGATTTTTCTCATTGCAAAAGATGTTAATAGTAAGTTGATTGAAACGTTGGAAAATGATTGAAGATATTAAAAGAAAGTAACGTAATTAATGTTGACGTTTAGATAGAGGTACGGCATTGAAAATTGATAAAATGGTTTATGTTGGCTTTGTGTAGTTTGAGAATAATAACTGGTCGGATCAAATGGACGTTAAATGTTTATTACCCGATGAGCCTGAAAGTATGCAACAGGGACAATAACCTGTTGCCCATAATTTAGCCGTTTTGAAATGCGGAGACGCCTATTAAACATTATCATAGCAATTATATGCATGCAAAACGATTCCGCAAGTAATGCATTCAGGGGTAAGCATGTAATTGTTTAGTAAAGAATGGACGACGAATGGACTGGGATGTTTCGTAGCTGAAGGGACTTTACATTGTGTTGCGTTTGGATTGAGTTTCCATTTCTTCTCCTCGTTTTTCTCTCTCTCTCTCTCTCGCTGTTACTATTATTATTATTATTATTTTCTTTTCCCTGGTATTTGGAATTGAATTGAATCGAATCGAACGTCTAGAGGCTTTTATGGTAGGCGGCTGGAAACCCGTGGATGAAACCATTGCAGAACTTTTCGCGGACGACACAATAGTTGACATTATCTAATCTCTGCACGGCGTTTATATCAATCCAAGTGCAACGAGCATCCAGCATCCAACTGCTGCATATCTGCAGGCTGCGTATGGATGTGTTACGTGAGCGTGTGTTGGTCGTGTACGTGTATGTATTTATGTGTGCGTTCGTATGTGTGTTGTCGTCGTCTATGTGTGTGTGTATACAGATATAGTTGGACCGGTAGTGTTGTAAGCAAGCTGAGAGAGGTCTTTAACCGAGTGTGAGTATAGCTACCTGCCACTGGACTCAACTAGATCACTCGGTTGTTACACAACTTTACATACGTTGCACCGCTTTTTTTAGGCATTCCAACTAATGTCTCTGGTCTGTGTACGTAATGGCCCATTTTGTATGCACCTCTGCGTATTTCTGTATGTGCATGTGCGCACTTAAAGAAGCGTAAACGAACTTTATGTTCTATTAGATTTAGTACACGCGATCTTAAACTCTCCACGCGAACTCCGTATGCGCCATATATTAATTTACCTCGTTATTATCAAGTTTCGCCTTTGCACAATGCTACACATTTTACAACTCTTTTCACACATACACGACTTCCTCGCCATAAAATATCCACGGCTACATTTCACGTCTTCGTATTTCATTACTTCATATCTCTTCCCTAGACTTCCCGAACATTAAACCCATCGACATATTTTACTATTCAACAGACGTACAATGAAATATACTCTATCTACGAAACTTTATACATCAACCAGATACGAAAATACTTACATTTTACATTATTATTCCTATTTAATCATTACTTCTACAACAATTATAAATAGCTGACATGAAACTTTTTCTCTCTTAAGATTATTTGTATGGTATTGACCACAGTCTTTCCACTTATTAAACACATTTCATAACATTAAATACAACTAATGCAACAACAACTACCATAAGAAACTCAATAGAACAAAAACAAGAAATACAAAAGAAAAGAAAAATGAAATAAAGTGCTATTATATTTCTGCCCTATTATATTTAATTTATATATTTTATAATATTTATTTAGCAAACGTTTATTTCTCAACTCCTAAACTTTACCTACTATAAACTGAGTTTTATTAATAATAATGCATTCTTTTTTTGTATTCCTACAATTCAACTACAATTTTATATAGCTTATACAAAAAAAAGGCGAGAAATTTGAATCCTCAATTCTTTTTTAATTTATAATATTGGTAGTTTTCTGTATTTAAAAGTCCGATACTAAGATGATGAATTCTAAACTCAGACACAATACATATAACAAAATAATATACTATTTATGCATATAGGTTTAATAAGAAATTAGTTTAAAATTCAGAATATTAATTAAATAATTAGTGCTGAAAGACGAAAATACTTAATAGTTTTATAATTGTTGTTTATTGTTGTTTTTCTTTTCTTTCTAACTTTGTAACTGTTGGAATAAAATTGTTGGAAGAACACTAGTGTAAGTAAATAGTATACAATTATATGAACAACAAACATATCTCAATAGATTCATGTAATTTTACAAATTTATAACATTTTTCTATATTATTTTATAACATTTTCTCATATTCTTATTAAATATTAATACCACAAAATTAAGTAAATTAATGGTTTTGTCGTGTATTCAATGGCATGAAAAACTCTAGTTCAAGTAAATAATATATTATATGAACAACAGGTATAAATAACAAATGAATTAAAGTAATTTTGCAAATGTATAAAATTTTTATTCAAAGAAAATACACTTATAATATAAAATACACAGTACTGGAATAAACTAAATATGTATAAGCTACATGCAATAGTAAATTATATGTACTTTAAATAAAAATTAACAAATAAGTACTTAAAATTGATTTTTTTTACTATTAAATATTTCTCAATATTTCGTACTTAATACAAATAAATTGTTAGATAATTGACATAGAAATTACAAATACAAACACTAAATATTATTTCTCGTATGTTTTTGTTTTCGTCAATTATAATTAATTAATTTCGTTTTTTTATTCTAGGTAAGTTCATTCGCAATTTATCTCCACGACACTTGCAGCACTCTTGTAAGTAAATTAATTAAACGTAAATTGGGCAAAAGGGTAATTACAACTGGTTTATTGATTACAAAGGAACTGGTACACAATAAGGAGCTTGAGGCTTTTATACCCACGATAAATTTTCGTCGACGTATGCTGGTATACGCACACATAAGAGAAAATGAAATTCGAGTTTGGAACAAAACAAGAAAATAAGAAATTATAACATTGGGTATGATGCGACGCATGGTATCAGTAGCAATTAAACTCTTATTCAAACTTATCTCGAGCCATAAATTACATGCGTGGGCAATAAATTTAAACGCAATTTTGGTCCGGATTTGATAAGCCAATTTTTTTGGAAAACAGCGCTGAAAACTTGTCGGACCTGTTGATCTCTCATCGGTAACGTCTTCGTCTTCCACACTTGCACAACTTGAGAATTCTTCGGGAATCGAAGTTTTACCTCTTCTAGTCCATTGAAATAGAGCACGAATGCATACAATGGAATGGGATCGTTGCGTTCTGGAGAAGCGAAAAAATCCACGACATTACTATGTGGGTGCAGCCTTGCGCAATCGGCAAGGTAGCTCTCGCATACTTCGTCAGTTTCATGTTTGTCTACAAATGCCGTATGCATCAACGTGCACATAAAACAAACCAGTCCTCGAAGCCTTATTATTTCACTACTTTTTTCCCTCTCCTGTTCTTTTTTCCGTTCGATGTTAATTGCCATTTGCTGATTAACTACCTTCCGGTTGAAAGATACGGGATCGTGCTTCTTGCGTTTAACTATTTTCGTCTATAATTAACTAGAAAATGGTATTACTTCAAACAGAGGATTTCCATTAATCCTGATAAATACATCTATTATATGCAATTCTGATGGTTTCCCCTTATAACCACATAATTAATCAATAAGTTTCACGTAAATTAATTTACAATTCGATGAGATAACTGAAATATAAGCTAATTTTATCACAATACAAATTGATGATTTTGTAAACAGTGAAATTGAAAATAGACTGATCGTACTTCCAATAAATCACTAATTTTCGACTACCTTAGTACAGTGAAATCAAGAAAAATAAATCATAATTTAACTCAAATTTATTAGCTTAACATTTTTAAGAATTAATCAATAAATATGTACAATTATTTTAATAAGACACGTAATGTTTGTTAGATTAATTGGAACTCATTAGATATCATAGTTAGTTGCATCATTAGTAATAATTTATAATATGTGAAACATTTATTTATTAAATCTATATGTTTTGTTTGTATTAAACAATCAATTATTTAATAATAACTAATGGAAGTTGTCTACATTAAAATCATATAGCAAAATAATAATTATTGTCTTAAACTAATTAAATAATTACAACTTTAACATTTTCAGTAATTTAACTAGAGTTTCAAGAAACAAGATGAAAATTCCGGCATATTTTATAATATTGTCCTCATAATTCTATTAAGCTGTCATAAAAATGACATTAAAAAGAAATGCTGTTAATTCCATAAATTTTGATGATAATCTTTTCAGGATCTGTTCTTAAATTAAGTCCAAGTGATTTATTTTATATGTTTACTTATGTCAAAAGCAATTCTTTATGCGACATTAAGTCTGATGTGTTCTAAACAGGAATGAAAATCCTTGTTTAAGAAAATGTTTATCAAGTATTTAATTTATAAAGAAATTTGTAATACGTACTATTTGGAATCCGCATTGATTGAATCCACTTTAAACCCATACCTCCCTTTACCGCCTAGATACGTTCCATGAAACTTGGCCGCAAAGCGAAAATCCGTATAAGGAATCAATTATTGCGCTTGCGCAAGATTTGAAACATGTAGATATATCGACATGGAAAAAAAAAATTTTTGCCGTTATAGCGAAACATTTTAGGCCGTAAATCGAAAACGTGCCTTAATTGAAGAGGGCCGTTATAGTGAAATGCCGTATAAAGAGCGGCCGTATAGCAAGGTATGGGTGTATTCATGATATTGCTGATTTATTATAATCCATCAATCATTAAAATACATCTAAAAACCAATATTTTAGAAGGTATTAACATTGTCATATTATTCCAAGCAAACAGATATTGTGTTAAAATGACTTCAGTTTTACTAAATTTAACGAAATTTGTTAAATATGACTTATTGGGACAGAAAAACCTCGGTTAATAGGAAAAATGTGAAATCATAAAATATATTTAATAATAAATTAGTAATAGATATTTTTTTCCAACTCAAATTTTCGAATATAAATATATTAAGAAATGAATCTTATTAAAGTAACTAATAGTATTCAAGAAACGTGTAAAAAGTATTAATGTATTTCAAAATAACATTCTTGAAGAAATAAATGTATTAAATTAAAAATAAACACCGAATAATGCGGTTTTTTTATTTCGAATTTATGTAAGAAAGTTGCGTATGGTGCTGATTTATACACAAATTACAAGTGAGAAAAACCGGATTTTCTTCAACATATGCACATAACAATTCCGTATAATGATTACAAAATTTTAGAATAACCAATGAATTTGTTGTTTTAATATTGATTTATTTAAATATTTCTATATAACTTAGTTTTATTTATGTTTATTGAAAATATTAATTTAAAAACAGTAGTTTTCAATTAATATTTTAAGAAAAATACGTATTTCAAATAGGCAGAAATATTTATTTGTAATCAAAACAAAAATAAATAAAATGTATTGTATTTTTAATACAAAAGGTGCAGTATTTCTTATCTAATTAGAACAATTCGTAATTTTTTATTAACATATAAAAAAACCTTAATATTCATTAACTAACTTGAAACAATTATGCTTTCAATATTTAGTTTAAATAATATAATTTGCATATATTATTTAAATATACCAAGTTGCATATTAATCAAGTTCCCAATGCAAGCACTGTTATGTAAAAATGTTAAAATATTACAATTAAATAGTAAAATCATAATTATTGAGTGAATATGTAAACCAATTGAATATAGCAAAGTTTCATTTTATTGATTTTAACTTGCATTGCTGCAATCTCGTTTGTGGTTGTTCGAATGTTTGTAAAGCAAATTGAAAAGGATAAGGAATAATGAAGAAATCAATAATACCCGAGCAGAATGTTACGTAACGAGCGGAGCGCGCGGTGCAGAGAACAACAAATTATATAAGGTTTACGGAGACCAATTATAGGATTTAAATCTCAATTAAGTGGAAGCGATAAAATTGATTTACATTTACGCGTCGCGCGGACCGAACGAAATATATTAATATTATGAAATCCATCTGTTTCAGTTTTACTATTCACGTACAGAATAAATCCTTGCTCATATCAATAAGGTGTAGCAGCTCCCAAGTCCGCAACGCAAGCTGTGGTAGCCAAGTCTAACCGCAGGAAGCTCGTAGCTACGGGAATTTTATGTTCCCCATAAAACTCTTTTTCCATATATCGTTTACGGCCCACCTAAGATTTAAACATTAATTACACCTCGACCCCTCGTTTTACCTATACCTTCCTTTTATTTTTATTCTCTCTTTACTTATATTATACATAATCCAGTCACGAAAGCCATATTAATTAAAATTTACCTTACCTTTTCGAAAGTATGACTAACACTCATTTATACACGTAATCTTAGCAAATTTATTATAAATTTATTTTATATGTTCCCTGCTTCTCATGTTTTTTATATATATTGTTACTAGCTAATTAAATTGTTCGATCTGGTTTATAACATAACATTTTCTAAATTTAATTAAGACATGTATATTAATGAGAACCGAAAACGCTAATGGGTTCTCTTTTTTATAATTCGATCGGTTTTTTGCTAAATTCACGATGCAGATGACCTGCTCTGAGGTGATTTACATTCATGTCTATAATAAAATCGTTTAAATTTGGTTAAAAAAACAACTATGGACATTTTATGTGCCAAAGCGTAACATATCTAAATTCAATTATAGTTTTTATGTACATCACTAAATAAATATTGGGTGACGCAGTAAAAATCATTGAACATTTTGTATAC
Organism: Nicrophorus orbicollis; assembly: GCA_018845635.1. Taxonomy (NCBI): domain Eukaryota; kingdom Metazoa; phylum Arthropoda; class Insecta; order Coleoptera; family Silphidae; genus Nicrophorus; species Nicrophorus orbicollis. The sequence continues at coordinate 388,812 of JAFMTC010000533.1, forward strand.
AAATAGGTACAAAGGAAAAAAATGTAATTTACTGAAAATATAAGAACTAAAACAAGAGATCACGGTTGAAGGATCTTCGGTTAATAAATTAATTGTTTTTCTTTGGTGTTGTGCAATCGAGTAATATATACCTATTTGTTTAAAAACCGTGAAAATTGTATATTTATTTATAAATATAACTAAATAAACTACGTGGGTCAAGGATCTGTAAAGGTTGCCGACCTCTAATATATTTTGTTACATGTATAAGCTAATGCTATTACTTTTCATTAAAATATTAAATCAATTGTAGCAATTGAGGAAGGTTATTTTAGCAAGTTACATAAAAACTGAATTCAATGCAATTGTTAATCAAATCTTGGAAGTGGATCCAGTGGTTTGGAACGTTTCAGTCGTTGGATTGTTAAGCTGTTGTCAGATCGATTTATGGTGTAAAGAATTCGCTTGCAGTCGAGCCTGTCTTGGTATCTGCTACTGTTTCTTTTAACAGCTTTGTATCATGTGATGTTCACACTATTTCAACATGTAACTTTTAGCAATTATACCAACCTAAATTATACACTATCTGATCTAATTGGTAACATACAGTTGGCAATAACGCTGGTTTAGCAAGGTTGCTAGGGTAACGTCAAACAGCGAGGAGCCACTGTCAAAAATTGCGCGTTGCAAAGGAAAATCACTTCTAAATAGATTTTGGCCTTTTTTGTTGTAAGTCCAAATTGACCATAGACACCACACTTATGAATAAAATATGAATTCTTAACATCTAATTCCTGACTTGCGTAACCCAAAATGTATTAGTCGTTTCTTATAGACATTAAGAAATGTGTCTAAAACAACTTTAGGAAAGACATCCCTGACAGTTGGTAGTTATGGAATCCAGCATAATTGAGAACTATATATTAATTTTCATTATTAAATAAAACAATGTGTATACAAGATTAAGTATAAATTTTGATGATGAATTCTAGATCGATGTAAATTACTTCTAAATATTATATTTGAAATAAAAAGACTACTGAATTGAAATATAAACATATATAAAATTTATTTATAAAATTAACATATTATGTTTTTTTTTATTATAACAAATTGCAAAAACAAATTTGCGAATCACCTTGACATTTAATCAGTTACCTTGTTAATAGCGTGTCAGAAGTCGGACGAGATGATACATAAAAATTTCCCATACCTACTATGCATATTTATATTATTAGTCTTTTACTGGGAGGGAAAGTGATGCATTTGGGTAACCCGATTTATACGCATCGCGAATATCGCAAATCATTCTTTAATGGACTTGTTAAATCCTATTGGGAGGTTTCGATGAAACGGCAAATTTCCCAACGGAACGAAACTACATTGCTAATGTAATTACAATGTATATCGCGCAATGCTTTCTGATTAATCTGTATATAGCTAAATAGCTACATTTAATTACCAAGAATGCAATAAATGCACGTGGAGAGAAATCAACTAATATTAATATGTAGATCGTGATGCAGTTTATATGCTATAAAATACTTCTACAACCCTTAGTAAGTTTTTAGAAAATAGACTTTATTTTAAATTTGTTTTCTCTATTTTCCTATTATGAACATATCAATACATTAATAATGTAATTTATTGTAATAACAACTACAAAAAAAGAAATTAAATACAATAAAATGAAGAAATACAAAAAAATATGTTGCAAAGAGCTATAGACCATAGGTCTTGGTGCCCACTTTATTATAAATTTGATTTTCTTCCAATTTTAGAACAGAATTTTGAAATATCGAGATTAATGTAGATTTATGTACAAAAAATAACTCAATACAATAAAAATAAATAAATACAATGAATTGAAAAAACTATAATACTATTGTTGCAAAAGGCTATTGACTAGTTATTCTGCACTTTCTATATATTTTTAGTAATTCTATTCAAAATTAATGAATTGTACTTTTTACTTATTAATACGTTTTTAATTATTTTAATTGGGAAAAAGGAATATCGTAATTTTGTATTCTATACGTATAAAAATTACGTATTTTTATGAAATTATTTAGTTTTAGGTATTCTTTCAGAGTAATGTCCTTAATTAGCTCCAATATCTTTCCTAAATCCAAACTAGAATAAGTTTTGTTCTCTCAAAATCTGTGAATTTTGTTCAGGATCACAAGTAAATCCAGAATGTATGTTTTTTCCATAAATGAGAATAAAAGTTTCAAATATTGAAGTAGAATATGTTTGCATAAAGCTGTATTAATTTAATACCTTTTTGTTTTTGGTGATGTTGAAGTACAATTATGGTTGTGTTTGCGTGGAAAACCGGTACGGATGAATGTGATTTAGGTTTGGAGGATGAGGTATTCCGAGCAGTATATAATATTTGCGGTCGGTTATTTACATATTTATGGTACGGAGCGATTTGAATAATTAAAATGAGGTGGAACTCGAAGGAAACGAAGGAGGAAATGAATTTGAATACGCGTTGCGTAATGGCCGGTCGGCGTGGCGTGATGCAAGCGGAATATAGGCGTAACAGTAAAATTGATAATACGAATTGTGAAATGGACCGAAAGGCTCTTTATTAGCAATAACTAAACAATGTTATGGGTCTCCCCGGTTAAACGCCACACGTTTCCAGTGCAGATGGCTAATTTATTTGCGCGTCAGTGTGTTTATCCGTTTCGAAATTTATGCTTGCCCACGATGCCCACGATGCAAATGCGAGAGAGGTGGTCGGAAAATGCGCGAATTTTTGCGTGGATTTTGTCGCGGTAATTACGGGATTTATCTTCGTATGAGCCATTGCACGAGCCGTTTCCGTGCTCGGCCAGCTAACGAATGCTCTCGGAATAAGAAAATAAGAAGAAGAAGAAGGCAACAACAACAACTACAAAAAAACTGTGCCTGATGTAACGAGTCCGACCACTGAGATCCATGTTAGATTAAATTAATTAATGGAATCCTTGCCACACACACGCAGCGTTTGTCTCCTTTGTCTCAAAACAAATAAACAACAATCCGATCCGATTGAAACATATTTTATCAATTGCTCAATACAATTTCATGAATATTTACTTCTCTCTATATTTTATATTCCGGTCCGTTTGCTTTCTGCAAAAAGATAGAACAATGCACTTTTCCAAATCCATCTTCCATTATCATCAACTCTCTCTCTCTCTGTCTACATCCCAAAGCATATTAATGATAAATTCCACACGAAAGGCCTGTAATTACATCCAGCAGGATAAGGCAGTTCCTGCTACTGTACACGGTGTGCATTATACGAACGGAGATAGCATCGAACTGTACCGGGGATATTTTGCTAGGCAGATGCTATCTCCGCTACACCTCGAGACTTATCTCGTAATTGACAGTCCGCGTTTACCAATTTTCGCAAACCGTCCGTTACGTAAGCCCCGCTTCGCGAAACGCTTCCCTTAATTAATCGAAACACCTGCGCTTTCCCTTTTCCACGCACGCATAACGTCAACCTTTATTCCGTGCAAAGGTGATAATAGTTTAATGCCAATTGCGTACGGTTTGCGGCCACGTAAATCCTGCAACGTTCGAACCGAATTTATTTTAATAGTTGTCCCTGTAATTCGTTACATGCTCGATTAGAGATAAGCCGTCGCTTTGCCATTGGTCTAATGAAACTGGCACCTATAAATAATGATATACTGCTGTTATAAAACGTAAAAACACCTGGACCGTTATAGTTTTATTGAGAGCGCGTTTTATTTTCGTTTTGAAATTCCACTGTTAACTTTTAATCAGACGACGTGCGTTTGCCATAACTACGTTAATAGCCACTGAAATCAACACTAATCTTTTGATTTATTGACGCACTGATGTATTAATAATTTTCGGAATGGACGTATTAGCTTTTTATGTAAATCTATAGTCTTAAAACTGGAATCTTTGCGTTATGAAATCAAGCCATCATTTATTATTTGTCATTTCAACACCTACCACATTATCTTTCAACGTGAAGTCTTCAAACACATTCCATAACCATTCTGAAACCTATATAAGATACAGGAACAAAACTTATCAAATTTGATGTATGTATTTATTATGATTTTTAGAAATAAAAATTAGTAATAAGCACTCATTTTTTTTTATAAATAACGTCTTTTTACTTTTACGAGTTATTACAATCGAATTTCGTTTTTTGCATTTTATTTGTATCTCGTTTTAAAGTCCTTGGTTTCAAACAGTGCGGAACCGATTATCCGATGGATTTAATAGAAGATAATGACTTTACAAATACTTGAGTTGTATTATTTATTTACAAACGTGGTTATTGAAATTTCAACATTTATTTCCTTTGATATATTTGGACATTTCGCGTGTTTTTTCAGCATGTTTATATAACCATGACCGTTCGATTAACTTAACCATCGACCATTTTGTGAACGAATTGTTGTTGTTGTTTTCTTTGTTAATGAAACGTCAACCAAAATACGAATGACTTTTGTTTTGTTAATTCAAGAAACTAGTGCGCGAAACGTTGGTAATGTAATTTCGGCACTTAACGTACAAAGAATTTGGGTCAAGAATTCACACAATAAGAAGAGAAGAAGAAAAATAGCATCAGGTTGTATGTGGTGTTCTGTATATATACTTTTTTTGTTGGTTCTTTCTACTTCTTCGTCTTCATCTCTTCCATGCTTGATGAACATTAGACCAGTCAAAGAGTGGACCAAGCTAGCAACTTCCAAATGGCTGGAAACGGTTCGATCGCTATTATTTAACGTGCTCTTAATTCACCAAACTATAATTATCCGTTTAAAGGTGTATTTTGTAATTATTGGCTGGAGATATTTGAAATGTGCTTACTCTGACGGGTAACGATAATCTGAAAGTTTTTTAAGATCAAATTATATCTTGTGTATATAATTTATTCAGTTGCGCTAAAAAATTATCCATTAATTATGGTACTTTAACCCATTTCATTATTCATCGTAATAAAAAGTTCATATTTCATAATAGTTTTATGAAATACTTATTGATATGACATATACATCATGTGTATTGCAATATAATTTTAACCTTCAATTATATTTAGAATATATTATAACATAAATGTAACCAAAATTTGTTCTAAAAAAAATAACAAAACACTAACATTCCATAAGAATTAAATATCTTATTTCTTTAAATGACCAAAATTTTAATTCAAAGTAGAATTTATCAATGCTGATATATGTTATAAAGTGAAGATAAAAGTATTATTATTATTTTAATATGATGATGAAGAATTTTACCACTTGATCAAATAACTTTGTAGATATGGAAAAATGAATGAAAATAGTTGTTAGTAAGTAATAATTTTGGTTATGACTCAATTATTGGGTATGTAGATGATGAAGAGTGTGTACTGAAATGGATGTGGTAAGTGCAAGATCTCCAACAGTTAATAATTTTAGCCGAACGAGTTTTTGTGTGAAGAAACAAGAAAATATTCAGAAACAACCTGTTCCCGGCAATCGAGACTATGTTGTTGATGTTAAATCAGTGATATAATGAGATGATAAATCTCGAAATGGGGGCGCATGTCGATGGCGCAGCCTCGGCTAATAATTCTACGGTAATGATCTGTATTAAAATATGTTATGGTCAACGGACTGCATTACATGCCCCGTTCTAGAAGTGTCAATATTTTAATTGTTGGGCGCGTGGGTGTCTTTGATTCATTCGATAATATCGGTCCGCCACGTGGGTGTGCACGAAAGGCGCGCCCTGCTAATATCACTGATTTAGAAGGCTCGTGCCTGCGACTCTTGTGCTATGTGCTATGCACACCAGCAATGCCAGCCTCTGCCCCTATGCAAAGAGCAGCATGCATTCGGAGAGCCCAGCTAGGAGCTGGAAAGAAAACGAAAAGGAAACCGTATTTGATCTATGTCGTAATTAATAAGAGATATTGGAAACAGTTTGCGTCAGACGAGCTTCTCCGGCGGATTTATACGTACGCTTTAATCACCGGCGCGTTTGTTCTCTAATTGTTGTATTCAGTGGAGAGAGCCAGTCCATAGATCATTCCTACCATCTAGAGGCATCCATTCATTCACGCTCCCCCATAGATAGAAGCATGGTCTGAGAATGTTTTTTTGGGATGCTCAAACTAATTATAAATCACCGAATCCGTGTTATCCGAATTGTCCCTGTAATTTGTACCGCAAAGGCCGAGGCAATAAATAAGCGGTCGTTGCTGGGTCATGTGGAGACGGGAGTGAATGCTATACTTCGGGAGGTTGTCTCACATCAATGTAAATAAATGGTTTTTCATGTAAATGACAATTTTCCGCACAAGTTGGTACGGTAGTTGTGTAAAGTGCGCTCTCCTCGTAATTCATACTCAACCTTAGACCTCGTGGTACGCGGAACTTCAGGCTTCGGTTGAGATAGAGTGCGGCTGAAATGATTCAATAATAGGTATATATGCAGGCTGTATTCGGTCTCGGTCGATATATTCGCAGCCGCTGACTCGACATAATTGCTGACACACAACCTCTCGGAAGACAGATAAGGAAGATTTAGTTCAAAAATGCTATACACTCAGCTTCCAAAGAGCTGAGCTTCAGCCACACTAAATCCATTTCTCATTTTTAATAACAACCAACGTTACATTTTAAAGGATCAACAGTTATTTCCAGTAATTAATTATCCTCGCACAGAAAAATTTCTTTTCAGAACAAAAATAACATACATTTATTATCATCATTAATTGCACTGTAAATTATCATGAAACAGTGGGACACCAAGGAATCTAGACAATTTCATCAAGGAAATAATGTAATGTATACTTAGCTTAATGAATTTTAACAAAAAAACAGATTTATGTTATAAGTATAATATTTATTATATACATATTATTTAAATATATTATAATTACAAAATATATTCTAAAATTATATGTTGTAATTAAAAGAAAATCAAATACTAAAAATACCTTAAGTAAAATGAAATCAATGTATAAAAGGAAGAAAATGAAATATGAAACTTGATTTTTTTAGTACTTTGTTTATTTTGTCAAAGGTGAAGTCACTAAAAGAATAATGCTTCATAAAAGCCGCGTGTTGCAAGTGCAAATGGTATGTGCATAATGAAATAGCAACAGTTTAATGGAATGTAATTATTATTACCTTATTTATTGTAAATTGAATAAAGGTAGAGAAGTAATGGGTAGATACAATAAATAATGCATTATAAAATCGTCAGATGGTATTAAAGCAAGACGTTGAATCATTTATCAATTAGTAACCGTGGAAGGGCGACGGAAGAATGAGGGGAGAGGGGAAAAAATGTAATATTGTAATGCTAATCTGGGTAAGAGCAAATGGCAACGGGGCATGGCATGAGTAACACGTATTGTATGTATGTGACATTTATAAGTCGTTTTGTGCCAGAACAACAACGGTTGCCTCAATCAAGCCGACTCGAAATGATTTAATGCAGTTATTGAGATTGCAACTGGATTCCCCCCTCGACGTCCACCTTTTCCTTTTCCATCTTCGCAAATTGCCGAAGTTTTTAACGTCCGTCGGTTTCGTTTGCTAATTCGTTCCTTTTATTATATCGAAGAAAGGAAGTAAACCGTACCCGGCAATTTCGAGTCGTAAAATTTCGTTCATTATACGCAATAAAAGTTTCATTGCGGGCTAAATTGAAATAATAGCGGTACAGTATGTATATACAACAGCACAGCAACACGTGAATGCATCTGTGTGTGCGTACATAAAGGGAGTCATGGTGAATAAAGGATAATCCTAATCGAAGGCAACCACATAAACATACTTACGAATTCATTAACAACGTCCCCGTGCTCTCGAATAGACTTAACGATACTAATTAAGGACAAGAACTTCTAACATTGATTGAGATTATCTTCGGTGGCTTCAATTTCCATTTAGCAAATTAACTACAACCTTCCTCTTTCGATGTCTGCTTTATTACCAACAGATATTACATATAACATCACACTCAACGCCGGTGGCATTCGTCAACTACTTTTTATTTACCAATTTACTAAATTTAACCAAAATACATTACCATTTTCCCTCATTATTACTACAATAAATCTATAGTAATAGGAACAGATTAGTTATATTAAAAATTGGAATTTATCAATAACCAGTTTTGTTAAATCTATTATAAGGAATTTGTTATTATCTAATATACTAATAAATTCGTTTATTAAAGTGAAAGTAATTGCAATTAAGATTGGTGATCTCAGATACAATAGAATTTTTTACTAAATGTCAATCAATTTAGTAAGCGCAGCTTATTTAAAAGATAGACAATGATTTGAGTGCATACAGCAAATAAACTTCAAACAATGGAATCATATTTGATACGCAATAATTGACACGATTCGAAGCATTTAAATTTAGAAAAGTTTAATTAGATTAGTTGCATAAAATTGTTTGATATATTATTGTACAATTTACTATCGATTCTTTATAATTATTGATGTAGAAACATTTGAATATAATGAGTAGCTTTTACTTGATACTATTGCTTATTACAAAAGCAAAAAAAAATTTTTATGAATTTACTATACCAATAATTAAAAACCATTGCAAAGGAAGATATTCTAAAGATGTTTATTTATATACACAATTATTATAATAACATAAATGGAAAATGGTTGGTCTACCGGTTATTTTGCCTTCTATCCTAACAGGAGTTGTCGTAGTTTCGCTTTGTGAGGAAATATTTACTGGGCGTCACTTCCTTATAAACACCAACAAGTAAGACTTGGTTCTTGTTTTTCTTGTTCTTCTTCACTTCATTACTTTTTAAGTTCTTCTGGTGTATTACTTTATCATGGCTCATTTCACACTCTTCGGACAAAGGATCAAAGTTGGTCGCTTTACCCAACGTAAACGATTTACAATGTTACAATAGTTATAGAAATACGCAAACCTTCAATATTGTATACAAGAAAATATGTATTATGTACAATTGAATATGCATAAAATTTTATGGCTTAAGAAAGTTAAACAGTGTCTGTTGATGTTAATTCTTGGAGAGGTGTCATTGCTATCTTGGGTCTAATAAGATGACAGTAGTAAAATGAAAGTGATTTACTGAAGTAATAAATCTTAAAATGTAAATTTGCTAATTAATAGAGAAACTAATTGATTGTAATTTAGCGAAAATGTTATAAGCTTATGTTTATGGAGATAATCGTACTTGATTGATATAAAAATACTGATTTCATTGAATTAATTGTTAGAAATCTGCAAGGAATAGTATGGGTATGTGGAGTTGTAACTGAGCAGAGGCAATAACATACTTTTGTGGATTCATTAACGTCGTCTCGTATGCGTTCGAATGAAATTAGTGGTACTAATTAAGGAGCATATCGAGTAGTAACGATGGAGATCATTTCCAGTTGCATCAGCATCCAACGCTGAAGAGGTCGTCGCGATTTTAGCCCCGCCACCGGGTGGCCAATTAAGAGTAAAATAAAGTCCCATTGGCATATAAATTGGTCAATTAGCCGTTCGCGTTGCGTAATCCGGCTAGTTCTGCGGTCCGATTTGGCACAGTTTCTCGAGTCCGAAATGGAAATTGTTGCCGGGGATGTGCGTGCATGTGGTACTTGCACTTTTCACAAGATACCTGCACGCACCGTAACGATCAAGCAAAAAAAAAAGAACAAGAAGTCTGTCGTGGTAAGGTGAGGTGGTGGAGTAGGAGGAGAAGGTGGAGGAGGAGGAGGAGCCGAACGGAATGGAACGCACCTGAAAGAGAGAAGAAGAAAAAAAGAGTCCGAATTGATTTGTGACAGACGTCCGTCCGTCCGTTCTTTACCATGTGGAAATGGAAGGAAGACTCGAGAAAAACGAGCATGGCGTTAATGTGCCGCGAAATTAATTAAAGCTGAGGCGGAGAACCATTAGAACCGCTGGACCGGACACCGTGCCCAGCGCGTTTTATCCTGGGATGAGTGAAAAGTATAAATTAAAAGCAACGTTGCATAAATTATTTTAATTATAAAATTCCCTCGGCCCGGCGCACTCAACTAATCAACATGAACGTGTACTCATCGTGAAATAAGACAAAGATATCAAGACATTCAAGCTTGGAATACACCTGATGGGAAGAAAAGAATATCGTGTAGTGCGTCAAGGGGCGAGGCTATGCCTCGATGATCTTACCTGCAGCTACTGTATTTTACACATTGATCATTTTCATCTAACAAGAATCAATTTAACACAATTTTAGACACTCCATTATCAATACACATAGACCAATAACTAATAAGGCATGTTTCTTCTTTCATATCAATTAGAATATAATCCTACTTCAACTTCACTTCAAACACAAAACTTATATACTGTTTTAGTTATACATTCTTGTATTTGTTTGTAAAATTATATATATTTATTCATATTTTTCCTATTATTTCATTTCTCATATATCAAAGTACAACAATTGATAGAAAAAAATAAAATAGAACAAGAGGAAGGACTTTGTTAATTTGTAAATCTATTTGTTTAGCATCTTACATTAATTCAAAATCTTTGATCATTTCTTTCATAAAACATGAACATAATTGAATGACTCAATCATGTATAATCCATACTAATTTCTCCATTTTTGACACTATATAAGTATTCAATTAATGAAAACAATGACAGTATTTTACTACAATATACATTAAACCATCAAAACTGAAATTATATTTTTTTTTACATATTTATTTTCCTTAATATTGTATAGTTTTTATTTTCATATCAAATTATGTCTTTATTAATGTTTCTTATAATTATTTCTGCGTTTATTAAACTGTTTATATAACATTTCTTTAAGAGCATTTTTAGTACTATTTATACAGTAAAAATGTAATCAAAATGAACAAACAATTGTCATTTATTGCTAATCTTTTTTTTTACATTAAGGAATGCTAAAATTATTGTTAAGAAACTTTATTAGTTACAAATGTGATCAAAAGGCTATCAACGACCTATGTCTTTCCATTCAGTGATACATGTCATTACAATTTGTTCTGAAAACATATATAAACATACATTTAATAAAGAAATAATATGAGCTATTGACTTTAGGAAACCTTACAAATAATATAGAAATATGAAGATAATTGCTCTATCTAATTAAGTATTATTAAATTATCTAATATATTACATTTTTGAGGGAAATAATGATATTAGTATATTTTCCTTTAAATAATAAATATAAAATAAATGACCATTGCATGTATTATACGATATTTGCAGTAGCGTAATATTCCACTTAAAAATACTTTAATCTTGAGTACCACATAAAATTGTTGATGTAAGTTTGGAAGCTCAAGCTTTTAAGCGTTTACTGTACAGTCGAAATCGTCTCATTTAATGTGTACAGTGTTAATGTGAGTGCTGTAATAATATAATGCGTTTACAATCCTTGAATAATGCTTAACTAAATCCTCTCCAGCCATTTTTCTCCACCTCTAATGGGTTTGATGTTAAATTTCATAATACCATAATAAACCAAAGACAGCAATAAATCCGTTTAAAAAGATTTTATCATTTCATTCTGAATTGATGCTTCTTCTCCATCAACTATTCCGTTGCATATCTGCTATACAGGATTGCGGTTTCTAGCTAATAGAGAAAATTGCAGTGATAAGGTACAGATGATACCGTAGGTATCTATATACGGCCGTTTAGTTTTATACAATTTCTCTGCACATGAATGGCTAATTAGGCCTCATTTGGAATATGCATTATTAGTGTTGTCTATATATACATTATGGCGTATTCAAACAAATGGCACAGCACATTCCGTTTACGAATTACGTCGCTTTTAGAAACTATCAATTTCTTTGAAGCGAAATATTAATTCTCATTACGAATTGAGTTATTGTATATAAATGAAATTTATGTTAAAACATTGAAATAATTATTATTTATTTCAGAAAATTTTGTTCAATTTCCATGTTTATGGCGCAACAAGTTGTGTATGAATCAAAACGTTGAATAGATTATATCACAAGCTATATCTTACACGCAAATAATGTATATTTATGGAATGCACTTTTTTTTTATTCAGTCGAAGGGTAACATTATCAATTATCATGTAATTATAACTGTTGCTAATGTAGAAAACGTGTTTTGTATAAATAATATGCTATGTGATAAAGTGCTGATCTCTTAGGGAAAGAATTCAATAAATTCGTTATTCATATTAATTTGGTTAAACTGGTTTTCGAGCATGAAATTCTTTCGCATTACTTCTTTGTGTCCATTAATTATTTCAATCCGCTGCCGCCTTTAATCGTAAATAACAAAATCCATCTGAATTACAACCTTCGTCCGCTGCAAAACAGAACAACAATTTTAACAAGTCTGCAAATCTTAATAGTTATTTCTATTCACACATATTACGTCGTGTATTGGTTCGTAATGCCGCTTCCATTAGTCCGGATTCGTTATGGTTTGAAATTTAGAAAAATAAATAATTGATGAAATCAGTGGCGATTTTCACGAAGTGTATTTGGGGCCTCAAATCTCAAAAATGGACTTTAGTGTAACCGTTCATATATTTTTTTAATTGATGTTTAGAGCCCACAAAAATATTTGAATTAGGATTCAAGAATACATATGAGTCTCAACATTTAATTATACTTGGAGCCTCTCAATGTTCTTAATACGACAAATGAAATAATAATAAATTTTGAAAAATTAATTTAAAAAAAAATAGATTTTTTTCAGTAAAATAATCAATTAATTAATAGTAAATCCAAACATTAATTGCAAAATGATCCTCTAACGGATTTAGTTAAATACTGCTAATCAAGAGGCCGTAAAAATAAATAGGTCCAATCCTGATTCGCACTATGAAAGGTGTTTCTGTTCATTTAGTTCTTGATTTTGAAGAAATATGATTTGCCAAGTCAATTTAGAATAATAATATTGGACTTTAATGGCCAAAACTAAACCACATAATATATAATCAAAAAAATGAACCAAATCAACTTACCCCAAATTCTTATATTTTTTTCGTTTGCTTTTTGCTATTTCTCTCTTTTTGAACTTGAATATGTTCATAAATGTATCTAAATGCAAAAAAAAAAAGTAAAAATAGGACAAGTTATATAAATGTTAATACATTCATTTCTTATCTATATGGCAAAATTAGAGGAGATTTCCTTTAATATAATTGTATCTCACGGAAATTTCGTGTCGTCGTCTATTGACTATATACATAGTTAAAGGGTTAAATCAATAAAATTATAATTACAATTAGTTCAAATTAGGTACAATTTGAAAGGTGTTAATGAAGGGCCCCTAACAGTGTCCGAAAACGTGTTACTTAAGGGCTGTTAAAATGAACAAATCTGTGTATTTCTGTATTCAGTTCTTCACATCGAATGGAGATGATCGAATGTTTATACGTTAAAATAATTTAAAATGTTTCTTGTCGTGTGCATTTTGCTCTTTCGCTTTTAAATCAATAAAATTTCTCCGCTGGAGAAACTCGTTGCCGTTGCAAAATCTGAAAATATTCGATTCTATTTGAGATCGAGATTTATTGTTTGTTTGAAAGCCATCAATCACCGGTTTTCGCAATAGGCACGATCGCTTTTCGTAAACAATAGCACCATTATTTTGGCCAAAATTGATTATTGTAATTAGAGTCCGGACTCGGACAATGATGCATCGGGGACAAAGGAAATTACGTACAGTCTCTCCACGCCGATAGATTTCCAATTGACGAATCCTAACTGTTCTGTTCACCAGAGATGCATATTCATGGGCCCACAACAAGACGGACAGGTATTGTTTTCTTTCCGGAAATAACCTCCACCGAATTCTCAGAACCTCATTTCTTCATGGTCCATCTTCCCAATTGTCTTAAATCTTTCCGCTTGTCGGAACAAAACGGATGATTATCGTTGTTAACACTCCAGCGTAGAAGTTACGTGTCTTCCATCCACGAAAATACATAATTCACTAAACGTTAAAACAATTAATTGCGGCAACGATATCAAGATTTCCATCCGCGAATCATTAATCACCAGCACATTGTTTTAACAACAATAATTCCCACAGGCCGTATCCATTAATAATAAATGCTACTTGCTATTTTATTTTTAAATTCAATCGGTGTGTAAGGATCCGATGAAATTTTAATCATTTCGTTGAAACTGCGAAGAAGTTGCAGTTCCTGCATCCTGTCTGATTTATATGCCATGCATTCGCATTAATCGAGCGGCTCTGACCAGAAGAAAAGGGCAGAAGAGATAGTTTGATAGTTGCCATTTGTTATATTATCATTTACTTTTTCCGAAAGTGACTTTCACGAGCTTTCATCGAAACACTGCAGGAGAAAAAAAAGGTGCACGTGAATGGAAGCACGAATTATAAATATTAAATTATTGTAATGCAAATGAAATTAAAATAATGAAAAAGCAGCGAGCGTGGAGAGTCTTCGTCGTCGCCGAGGATTCCTCGGTTGAAACCAATTGTTGCTTTTCCGAGCCTTCCGTGAAAACTTCGAGATTTATAGCCATTAATTAAGGTGTATACACACACGATTGGTATCGCCATTTTCTTCTTTCTTCCTTTTTTTCCCGAATTCGTTTTTTCTCTTCATTTTTTTCGTTTACCAAACCGCCGCAATTATAACTGTGCCCCTTTATCAATGAATGATGAATGTACCATTGTCTGCATAAGAAACTTTCTTCTTCGGCCGGTCGTTCCTCGGCCACGATCCGGGGAAGATTATTATTATACATGATGTTTGTTTTGTCCAATAAGGCATTAATTGCAACTCGTACATGGGCACATAAATATGCAAATACGGAAATCCTCCGTTTCTCAAATATTCTATAAACATGCGCAGATTATCAATAATTGCCTGCATATTGATATCGAAATTTATGATTATTATGTAACATTCACGTACAATAGCATTCGAGTAATTGTTTAGCTGTACAATCAAATACTCGTAAATACGTTTTTACAGCTTAATAGTTGTAAATGCATCATATATATATTTATTACATACATATCAATTATTAATTATCAGATTAACATTTCAACTTTCTAAGATTATAATCTTGATGTAAATCACGATACTATTTTTCATAATGTGCATTGGATTGTAAGATGCATACAAATTTCAATTTTAGTCCAAAATCTCGTATAATACTCACATACATTTCATTTTAACTATCAAAACTCAGTTTCAAGTATAATACAAATTGTAGTTGCATTAGAAGAAAACGTTGTTTTATTATTGTTCAAGAGATTCGACTAAAATAGTTATTAATATATGTATCTATTTTACTTTAACAAATCTAATAGCATTTTACATACATTTTATATATAAATCGATTATTTAAAAAACAACCTCGAATAATGTTTCAATAATAATACATTTAATTAGAAACAATAATAATAATTTAAGTATATAAAGTGTACTTTTAACAAAAACTATTGGTATTATTTTAAAACAAGATATAAAATGTGATAACATAAGTAATTGTAATGGTGTGTAAATTAATATCTTACAGGAAAAAGTAAATAAACATTGATTTCATATTAAATTATTTATAAAATGGGAACAGAGCGAAGCGTACGTTCAGATATGAAAATAAGATGTCCGATAATGACTGTTTGTGAATTTAATGAAGCCATTAAATTTTATTCCACCTTGTTCTTCTCTTTTCATTTTCTCCTCTTTTTGTATTTCCATTTCGTTTTCTTTTTGTCTTCGTCGTCTTCTTCTTCTGTTTTTATCCTCTTTCTCTTCGTTCCACCTCGTCCTGAACTTTCCACACACGGATCCAGCAATTTGCGGCGAGAGACTCTCTCGAAGCCGAAGAAGACGATCGGTAAAACCGCTGAAGGCCTTCGTTTAATGAGCATACATTTTATAATATTACACTTTACGCTCTATAAATATTTAATTTAAAATTAGCCTTTAGCAGATTATTTGGCACACTTTGTTTATTGCTGAAATACGAGGAATTAGGTTCGTTTCGTCGCGGCAATAGATTATTGTATATTTACTGTAACGCTCGGGAATAGGGTGCATCGACTGTTATTAGATGTTGTACGCATCTTACCATAAGCTCTCATTGAAACGTGACCGACGATGTCCGAAGTCTCAACCCTATTAAGTCTTCCATTGCAGTGGCTTTAGAAGTGTGGTCGTCGAAGCGTTCACTAGGTGGTCTTATAAGCTCGTTTTCTTGTCTTGAGCAATGCAAGAAGAAAACAGGAATGTGTCCTCGAGATATTTTGCCCTATCGACGTGGTGTGGTGTGCTAGATACAGCTGTTCTTCAAACCATGTTGATCTATTTTACAATATTAATTCATTCCCACGGAATAATCACTTAGATCCCAATGATAACACTGCATTAATTAACAATGCTTTAATCGTATTCAATTTATTCATCAAGAAAACTAATTAAACAAAAATATAGATATAAAACACACATGAAAGTAGAATAGATTAATTTTATACTATTTTTTATTATTTGATATGTTACTAACATTGTAGTAATTCTAGCAACAACAGTAGTGTTAACAACTGTATTAACTAGTTGTGTCAGTAACAATTGTATTTATATAACATTTATTACAATAACAATTACAATAAAGTACACTAAATATAATATATCATCAAATAACTGTTGAATACAATAAGACCTTTTTTAATACCTTATTGATTAACGCTAATAAAGCTCAAATTTACATGTGACTTCGTTTAACGCTGCATCTTCTAACACTAGCTTAGAGATGTAATTTCAATCGGTTTTTAAGGTGTTCGTGAACCCAACGGATTTGTTGTCTGAATATAAAACACTTTCGATTACTACATAATCTGAACTGTCATAGTTCCAATTGTATTCAAATATCAGTTTACTTCTTAAATATAAATAAGAATATCGTGAATAAAATGAAATTTATTACAGAAGATTTGTGATATAACCCACTCATTATATCGTTTATAAGTGGATCTAATAGCTGAAGGAAAGGCCTTAATGCCTTGCTTAGTGGCCCAACCCCAATTAGATAAGTTCCGTTGTGAAACGCTACGATGTGTACACCGTTTAAAGTATGCAAGGTCCGAAAGATGTGATTCCACGGAACGCTTCTTTCTAATTATTTGTACACGAGCACGTCAAGACTGATGGACAGATGAAGAAATTCATGTAAATGTCCGTCTTCGATTAACAGAAATTACCATCAACTGCACAAGAAGATTTATGTAAAATGAATTATTTATGAATTGTCGCTATTAGAAATAATTATAAATGAAATTCATAAACCGAACGAGAACGAATGCTTATGAAACAATTTAATTTAGCAAATCTGGTAAGAGGTTTCTTTCTGGCTTTGTGTGTGCGCCTCTCGCGTAATGATACAATTGCCTCACTTCCTGTTGCATTTGCAATCCATCAAAAGGTTGTGGCGCAGTATAGATATTTAATGGCGGTAATAGCACATCAATTGCCATCTGCAAAATGCCACGTCCCCCCTTTTGATCTGTATCATCTCGGCCGGCGAATGGCCCATCACGCTGGATTTTTGTGGTGTTCCCGTCGCTATTTCTCGCCGCGCTAAACGCAATAATCACATGCTAACAGATACCAACGGCCATGATCAATAAAATGGGTCAATTTATAATGTCTGTAATGCAGGTGTTGACTCGAAGTTTCCATTATAATAACGTTACTACGTGATTCCTCCGACGTTACGCTCGGAGAGGAGAAGGCGTCCACCATCCTTCCAAGACAAAGACATGCAGAACAAACAGAAATAATGCAAAAACAACGCAGCAAGCAAGGAAAAAAAGCAAGAAATACAATTACCATAACTTATCTCCTGAAATTGCATTATTCTAATGTCAAAGCTCATATTTATAATTTGATTTTAATAAGCGACCTAGAAAAATCTGCGCAGAAAATTATAGTGCAATTTATCTCCGCAGCACAATGTTATCATGGAAAATTGCATTTTCTAAATATCAATCCCCGCCGCACAATTGAAACTGTGTTAACTGAATGAAGAAAATTATAACAGTAATTGAGCAAAAGGAGTTATCGTTGATAGTGGAAAAGAATGATCGAGGTAAAGAACTAATAATTGAGAAAAAGAAATAGCGAATTATAAAATAATGCTGTTGATATTTAGTTTCGAGCTGCAGATGCGTGATTTTTCTTTTCACCGGGATCATTAGAAACAATATTTTCTAAACGCGTTAACTTAATTGATTTCTTCCTTAAGAATGCGTATTCCTTATGGTAACTATAAATATCGAATAATACATCAATTAAACAACTGATTTCCAAATCAACGTCCGTTGATATTTATTCCTTTCACGTGTCGTATTATAATTCAACGGAGGTGTCCAAGTAATCAACGAAACATCTCGTACCGCTACTGTCTGCTTGTACTAATTGACTTCTATTATTGTTTGCTTGTTTCAGCTGAGTTCCTAATTCCCGAACGTTTTTTTGGGTGAGTTCAGAATTTTTATTTCTTGTATTTAAACATCTTTATTGGTCGGAATTGGGGCTTTCTGCCCACCATTTCCTGTATTTATTAAATTTACGAATGCAATTAGACAGAAAACTTAACTCTTTAATCCGAATTAAGGCCAATAAAAGAATGTTTAAATTAATAAAATAATTAATAACCGTCATTGGAATATGAAACGTAATAACTTTATACAACTTCAATTACTCTCAACATTATCTTAATTAGTAAATAAATAAATAAATTACATCATACAATTACAGAAACTTGAATGTTTTTAATACAAATTTATGTACGTCAATAAATTTAATTATTTAAGCTTTAAATGAGTATTGAGATTAACAGTTAGGTGAACTGGTAAAATTTTATACGAAGAATTAAATGTACATAAAATAAGAAAATTAATTTTAAGTGTTACGTGCTATCCCACATACTGAAAGGTCACTTGGGTCAGAGGTGATACGAGCTGTAATCGATTTCGGGCATTTTAAATTGAAAATGAGCATTTCGCGCGGATGCGCTCATTGCAAATTATGCTCAACAGTATGAGTCATGGAGTTCGTCGAAGTTGGTGATTTGACCCATACGTATTTTAGGTCAAAGTAAATAAAACAAAAAACTACATTTTCTAAAATCAAATTTCCCAAACATTTAATTCAATTTTTTCTTGAATTACTACTAACAACTCATCATCTCTGATTATGTCATAGGAGGAAATAGTAAGCGATAGTTGATTCAAATGTTAATCAATGTATGTATTTATGGTGGTTTACAATTTGCGGTCTAGCGTTATTTATATCTTTCAAAAATGAATGCAGTAATAAGTTTGTACTGACTGAATGCGTGTATTCCCATATATAGTGTTTACTCTTTAAATTTGTAATGCATTCGCTTAATTAAAGTACTAATGATAATCGTATAGTAATGATAATTGTATTCCATGAACATATAATAATTGATGGACTAATGGAAGGAAACATTAATAAATATAAATTTAAAAAAAAACTTACTTTGTTTGCTTGTTATTCCATTAAGTACTTTTCGCACAATGAAAAGTAAATGTAAATGAAGACGACAAAATCTTATTAAAATTTATAAAGATTCAAGTATTCAAGTAATAATTAAATTATAATTATTTATAATCATTAGATTTATTTTCAAGTATAATGATTATTAATATAAAATAATAATTATTATAAAACAATTACAAAAAATATCCATTGTTACGAAGACTCTTTGTACTTTATAATATAATAGATAAAATGAGTATTAATCCTATACTTATTAAGTTTATTGCAACATACAGAAGTGATTATGGCTACGTAATTTGTAATAGTCTTATATTGTTTTATGTAATTGTTGTATTTCAATTCAAAAATGGATAATAATGATTCTTTTGATTAAAAATAATAATAATTAAAGAATATTATGAAATATACTGGTGGAAAGATTAATGAAACTAAACACTTTGCAAGTATCGTATAGTTTTCTCGTTTAGCTTTTGTTACTATTGTAAAGTTATGAAATACTTGATTCTGTATTTCTTTATAATAGATTTTTAATTTGTCTTAATAAGTGTTCTGGTCCACACATAAAAGATTGACGGGCCGCATATGTCCCGCGGGCCACAGGATGAGTGTGGTTGATCTAGGGAGAAGGATTGAATTCTAGTGAGGGAAAATAACTAAATATAATTTATATTAATAATAAAGTACAAAATGTATTGATGTTTCAAAATTAATTATAATATTTGTTTGTTTTGTTGTATATTTTATTTCATAATTTATTCGTGTAAACATTTAGTAAATCTTATGACTGTTTTAAATTTTCAAAAAGTTAATTTTTCCATTGGAAACTTTATTATTTTTGGTACATTGATGCTCTGCAATTTCACTAGTTCTTTTCTCTGTGTACCTGATATTATACCTAAAATAACTAATCAACTAGGTCTGTAAAGAACTTGACTGGGATTCGATCGACTATTTCTCAAGATGAGAGTAAATTAAAGCTATATAATAAGTAAAAAAATGCTGGAAAACTATCCTGTGTATTAGAAAAATGCATACTTTTACTATTAGTACTAAGATCAATACTGACAAATTGATAGTTCGAGTAACTTAATTGTTTTAAGTGAAGGTTCAGTTTTCGATGATTTGTTGGAATGCGCAGTGGTATTTCTGTAGGAATGAATGGATTGTAAATCTATGATGGGATAATAATAGGTTTTGGGAAAATGTTTTCTAAATCCATTCGGAAACGAGTTTGGGTGCAAAGAGCACGAGAGGTGCACGAACTTGATGGTGTTTCGTCGCAGCGGTAGTGTGCGAACTGGAGAACAACAACAAAGCGAGAAGTCTCAAAGTAGGTAGTTGTTGTTGGAGCGTTCTTCCCGATTTCGAGGTGCAATTCTGAGCAAAACTTTTTTTTCATACACTCGAGTGGTACAGAGGCGATATTTTTCTTCTCGTTCTCTCCACTCGTGGTGGAAGTGTGCAGTCGTGATGCACATAGTGGATGTATGCAGTGGAGATGTTTTCACACGCTATGCACATACCTAATACACACTTACACACACGTATATATATATATGTATATTCAAGGTACGAGAGTCATCATCTTTCTCGGTGCTTTGTAATTACAAATACGCGCGTTGAATACCAAACTAGCTTAGCTCCTCTAGCTCCAGCTCAACCTCTACCGTCTCAGAAGAACGCGATCGTTTTTCGAGGCGTCCAGCCAACCACGTTGCGTTCGTCCTTTCAGGCGCTCGTACATATATTCCAGGACATCATCTCTCCATCTCCCTCACGCACATGCGATGCTCGTACCTACGTACACAGCACTTAGCAACATTTTAATTGCCATAAATTCCCGCTGACACGATATTTTATTACCTCAATTTATTTCGTTATCGGACAAACGGCTGAGCTATGTTTCTATTAGGCTGTTTAGCGATATTAATTCCCCTCGATCGATCATACCGAGAGCCGTACAATATATTACATTACATTATATGTGCATATAGAATTTAATTTACAAGGTGTTGCGCCTGCCTGCATTGTTGCTTTCACCACCGAAGCCGATCCATGTGAATTTGGCATTTTTCACGGACGCGGTGACAACCTCGATTTGCATATTGCCATTTCCAGATAAACCCCGATACTTATCGTACGATTCGCTTTATAATTATAAATCTTAATACAATGAAACTAAATATGAATGAGATCTATAAATCCTGATTGCTGGTGGTTCTTTTGGTAGTGCGGACTTAAGCGGAATAACATCCCATTAACATTTATGAAAATCCTCATTCGAGCAATTTAATCTTCTATTACTAAATTATTCCTATCTTACTCTTGTACTCATATAATATCACATCGATATACTACACGAGACAATAGATTATTAATGAATTGCTAAATTACCTATACATTTTAACAAAAAATATGCTATTATTGATGTTTTTTGTCTGTCATTAAGCTATAGAACAACTTAATGATAAACAACTATATGCTTACACATTAGATGGCGCAGTATGTTGTAATTGTCAAATTGACATTTGACATTTTTATGTTGATTATTTTTGATATCATATTTACATCTTCAAATTCCTTTGTTATTTCTTTATACATATATGTTTCACTATTTTTGGAATGCATTTATATTTGTTATTGTATAAATTGTAAAAATATTTATTAACACATTGACTGACAGTAGGAACATGTGAAGTTAGAAAATTGACATTATGTTACATGACCACCTACATATTTAAGAAAACGAACTTCAACCTAAAAATTGTTCCCAAAACATGACACTATGCTTCTACTTGTACGCCAGTAAATGCACATTTGCGCCGATATAGCCGTTGTGTCTAAAAAGGACCGTTTCGTTTTGGCGGCTGTTGCCGTCATGTCACATAGTGAACTTCGCTTTGACGGCTATAGACGCAATTGTCCGTCAACGTCTTAGCTGTGTACATGGACAGAAAAATTTGGATCAAAGGACTCTTGTCCTAAGTTTTTCACTCATCTTTAATTAGGAAGTTGATTATAAACGGTTCATTTCAACGGATCAAATTCAGATTTATCCACATCTATTTATTTTTTGTTATTAAAATCATGTTTCAATTGTCATGTTTTTTTATGGTTCTAAAGTGGAAGCATACTTAAGGCTCTTCCTGCATGTGATTGTGTGTGTGTGCATGTGTTACTGCTTAGCGGATGCAAATAATATGTAATTTTTTCCCATTTTTGCTGCATAGCAAACTAAAATACAGCTTTCATAAAGTCATTACGCAAATTACTTTTAACGTCCACTTTTCCAAATTGAACGTTATAACTCAATTCCGAACAATACCGAAACGTACATCTATTACACGTACTTTAAGTAACGATCATTACCATCTCAAATACATATTTAAATACTTAACAGTATTAGCTTATTCGATTTTTTAAATTTTATTTCACATTTATTTTAAAGTGTTATATTAGGATAATTGGAATTTTTCAATGAAGATTTATAGAAGCAATGCAGTAAAGTAAAAAAAAACAAGTTATTTAAATTCAAATCGCCTTAAAAAATAATTAATATGAAAAAAATATGGATAGGTAGGGAAATATGTCGCTTACGGCGATCAATTTCTAAATTTATCAAGTTTCTAAATTGAGTGAGTAACTAATAATGGCGAAAACGAAAAAGGAAACCTATTAATATGCATTAACTATATTTTGTGTGGTGTGTTTGAATTAATTATAAAGAAATTAAATGAATCTGAACCGAATTAGCATTATTTATGGGATTTCGTAGTGTGAGAATCGATGTCTGTTACGGTCGTCCAAAATTATGTTTTTCTAATACTTAATTGTTGGATGAGCGCACGGTGGAGTCTCATTTGTTTGGATGCAAGGTTGGATCTGTTATGTAAAAAATAAGTAAATAAATAGTTCGTTCGTCGTTGGATAAAACTGTATAAGAAACTTCTTGTCAGCTGACGACGGTTGCGGTAGGAAGTAGTGGCAAGAATACAGTTATTCAGATGCAGTCGTCCTTGGGCGGTCGCCTCGAGGAACTCCCGCTTCCCGCGCTCGGCCCTTGTGGCCTCTACAGGCTCACACTCGCACCCGCACTCTAAATAATTACAAAACTAAATGCCAGATCCACACCATCGGACGACCTAGCTTCAACACCTCAATGTACAAGAACATTTACATATTTTCGCGTGATTATAAGGATGAGAATGTACGCAGCACAACGTGAGATAATCACGAATCAAAAGACGGATACGAAACGAGAGAAAGAAAGGAAGAGAAAAAAAAACGAAAATAATTAACTGTTCTACAGTCTGCTTCGGGACATTGATGCAACGCTTTCTGCTCCACACTAAATGTAGCAATTAAAAAATCCTTGCACGCAATTCATCTGCGAACAAACCGAATATTAATCATGTTTGTTTTATATTTATTGGAGGTTGGTCGATTGCTCGTTGGCCTTTTGCCAATACTAAATCATCCGTCGGAAGATTAATAGTTTTCACTGAAAAAATATTGAAGCTCACATTTGATGACTTATTCTTCATTGTCTTAATATTATTAAGTAGAGACATGTTCGAACTACAAGACGCATCTTGAAATAATGAGACGATTATCATCAATTAATCTCATGCTACATTCGGACTATGTATTCTAATTATTACATTTTTTTACTTACACAAATTGGAGGAAAAAAAGGTGCGTCTTATGGTCCTAAATATACGGTTAATAAGTGACAACTCAATAAAATGCACTTTTGTATAATGAAATAAAGAGCTTAAAATGTGATTTTGCAGATGATTTTTTTTTCAAGTTCATACCTATTTGGGAAGTCTTTTATAATTATTAATGACATTAAAAGACACAGACAAGTTCTAGTAATCTTGGGTATTTCCTTCTTTAACTTTCTTCTAATTTAGTTTTCATTTATTAACATTTTATAGCTAGTTAAAACTTTAACTACTAAATGCTTTGTCTAATGCACAGATCGGGAACCAGCGGCTCTTTTGGTGAAGAATTGCGGCTCCAAGCTTCCCTCTACGGAATCTAACAGTGGCTATGTTGGATATCAAAAAATCATCTCATTATCATGTATAGAGATTATAAATCGTTAAACAAACAATATCCTAAAAATGGTTCTTTTTCGAAAAGATTGCAGACCTCTACAAACTAGTAAATTGTACATTTAATAACGATAATAAACTATACAACTTTAATGAATAATTCCTTTAAAATCTTATTTTATGTAAACATTTTTATTGGTCCAAATCTGTACTCTAAACCTTACATTAACTGTTTCATAATTTTTAGACACAACTCTATTTTAGTGTCTAATTTGTAATCATTTCTATTAACTGTTTTAAGGGCTGAAAAACTTACGTCAATAGCCCTTTCACATCACACATCACATTATGACTAATCAAAATTATTTAATAATTTTTAAATTAATGCATCCACAAATTAGCAAGTATTTCCTACAATAATTCATTAACAACCTTTGGAAAGCTATTAAACATAAATTTATGTAATCACCAAAAAAAATCAGCAACCATTTGGCCATATGCTAAGATGGATTTATTTATTTGTTCCAATTTGAAATTAAAAATGTGTAGATATATTAATAATATTCACGCCTGATCTCCAATGAGAAATTCTTCGATGAGTCATTTCTTCAATAGAAATCTTCCGACGAGGAATGCGCTCTGCTACTTCTGCCTGTAATAAATACTGCATATCTATATGCATTTGACTGCATATCTCCTTACATGATTCGACTGTGATCTTTTCAGTATGGAACAGATTATATTTTATTGCAAATCTATAATGTTATTGAATGAAAAGTCTATTAACATGCAGGAATTTCATAAACGCGAGAGCCGTTAGAAGTAAAGCGTTCAATCTTTACCAGTTAAAGCGCATTTGAACATATTAATACAAATTAATATTCTTTTTGTTTGTTTTAAAAGAACAAACAAAAAACTTTCTTTATCGTTACTTTAATTACATTAAATTAATCAGCATATTCCAATAAAATTCCACGTAAACTAAGCGTAACAACACTTAATTCATACATTTATAAAGAATGAGTAAATATTTATACCATATACGTTTAATGAATATTCAATGTATTAGTTTGTAATTGTAATTATTATTTAAGTTGCATTGACTTGAAATATTTTTAAGAAATCATGTTGATCATGTATACAAATAAGTATAAGTAATATCGCATATAAGCAACATATTCCACTTAAACTGAACACAACAACACTTAATTCACATGTTTATATAAGATTGAATTATTAAGTATACCATATAAGTTTATGACTATTTAAATTATCAATTTTTTAATTTTGTAATTATAATTATAGAAAAAGTTCCATTGACTTGAAACATTTTTACGAAATTATGTTGATCATTAAAATTGTTGTTGATCTTTTCTTGAGTATATACATATACATATTAGAAGCAAAAATATGTATCGTTATGTTAATTAAATGAAAATAACTAGCATATTCCAAGTAAACTATTCGTAACAACATCTATTTCATACATTGATATAAGAATGAATAATCACGTTAGTTTATAACTATTTAATTTATCAACTTTTATTTTTGTATTTATCATTTAAGAGTCCCTGCATCATGAAAATCTGATGCGAAATGGTGTTGGTTCGAATCCCACAGTTGACTTATTTGTCCGGCATTTTCCGGTCAGAAAAATAAGGATCGAAAAAGTACCAGAAATAGGGACGTAACATAATAAAACAAATATTGTATAAGTTATATTGAATTCATGAAATCAACATATTTTGGGCGGAAAGAATATTTATTTGTGCAATTAATATTAGTAATTTTAAGATCTTTTGCATAATTAGAAATAATTAGAGCAAAATGTACGTAAAATAATGATTTGAAAATGCATTATTTGATGCCTTTACAATGTTGTAAATGAAGTGGGTGTTCAATGATAATGTATAAATAAATTAAACGAAAAACTGTGAAGAATAAAAGCTGGTTTGTAAAACAGATTTATCTTGCATCGGCGAAGAAGCGTGGGCTTATGCAATGTATGTAAGTAAATATAATTTAATACTAATTTAATCAAGTAATCTTCTTTCTGGAATAAATCACTTAATGCACTTTGATGTGACAACTGTGTTATTGCTGGACTTGAAAAAAATACGCAAAGGAACGTATTGAAGCGAGAAAGAAAGGAAGGAACTGCGGAGCAGAGGAGAGGAAGATGGAGAGAAAGAGAAGAAAAAACAACGACGTGGAATCACGTTGCCGTTCCAGTTGCATATTTATGAAGGAAATCTACCAATTTATTTTTAACTCGATCTCAAGATCATTTCATTTATTTTCAGCACTGCAGAACATAAGTTTAATGCGATTGGTTCTGCTAATACCGTTAATCATTCGACTCGATACGATTTTTATTCGCATACCTAGCTCGACTTGAAATTTACAAACACACACAAACCACAAACGTATACATGCACACCACACGCATTCAGCGAGAACTACGTGTAGTGTAAAACAATATGCTAATAATCGTGCTAATTGCTTTCGCGATGGGTGAAATTAATTTATTATAATGCCTCCGTCCTGCATAAATGGAGTGATGGATTCTAAATGCAAATGGTTCACGTGTGCACTTATTCAACATCTGATGCGCGTTGCAACAAAAAAAAATCAACATCTGATGATCCTGCAAACGCATTAATCTCTCCAATGTTTGTTACGAAACTGAACTGGAACTAAATTTATTTACAACAGTGTTGTTGAACCGTGAAGGTTACATTTCTAAACAACTGTTGAGATATATAGGAAAAATGTCTGAAAATCCTTATTTCAACACTTTCTATATATTTTTTGGAATAAACAACAAAATGGAATTTGTTTTGAATATAAAAAAAAGTAAAATACTTAAGAGATCCACATAAAAATTTCATCAAAATAAAATATCAACACTTTCTATTAATTGTAATGAAAATCGTGTAGAAATTGTTGTTGTTTATTACCATATTAATGGGCCATTAATATCAAGAGTATGTAATTATTAAGATTTATTGGAAAATGTTCACAGTATAACACAAAACGAAAAATAAACAAATTATATATTTCACTATCGTATTCGTATTTCGAAAAATATGATTAATATATGTAAACTAAACTTAATTTGTTCATAAAAAAAGTAATTAAAATCAAAAAATTAATTGGCAAGAGAATTACGGTTTTGTAATGTGAATAAAACTCGAGAACTTGAATAATATGGAATATATTTCTTAAAAACCGGTATTTTATTAATTACTTGGGTATTGGTTTAAAATAGTTTTCGTTAATATTTATATTATTATGTTTAACAGTAAAAAATCTTAGTTGCATTCGTATTTTACAAAAGAAAAAAATATTGTAAAAATATGATTAATATATGTAAAATAAACTTAATTTGTTCAAGAAAAAGTTATTTAAAACTAATAATTGGTTGTCAAGAATGAAATTTTGGTTTTGGAATGTGAACACTCAATAATATTGTATAAGTTTCTAAAAACCGGTATTTTAAGAATTACTTGAATATTGGTTGGAAGTTTAAAACAAAATTAGTTAATATTTATGTTTTTATTATAGTTAACAGAAAAAATCTTATTTGTATTGAAATTTTCAGATATTTTTCTAGTAATTCAAATACAAAATTTAATAATAATGTAAAGAAAATACAAAAAATACTTGCAAAGAGTGATTTGGGATAAAAGACTTAATGAAACGATAAAACGAAATATATAAAGATTTTTTAAATAAAATGTATCTTTTGATTAATGATGTTATAGGAAAGGTGTGTGAATGAAATGTAACAATAAATAAACATTTACATCTGCTAAATTTAGTATGATCCATTGAAATTTAGTAATAAAATTGTGTTTGTAAATGAATAAATTGGGATGTATCAACTGGAAATATGAAATAAATATGATTCAAGCATAAATCCGCATCAGAAATGTGTAACCCAAATGCGCGGAAAGAAGATGTCTTCGCTGCGATCAATCACAGACTTAAGAAAGATAATAGCATCGGTCGGCTCTCATAGGTATTACATCCGCGTCTTCGGCTCACAATCGGGTCTGTTCCACTCTTCATTTCTTTTTCGTTTCGTTTCGTTTTGTCATCGTCGCTTTTCATTACTGTCATCGTGATGAATTGTAATGCGTTTGTGGCACGGAAAAAGCGTGAGGATAATAAAGCCGATATGTAAATAACATTATTATTATTTACCATAGGATGCATAACATAATAGACAATGAGTCGGTGCTATTAACGCTAGGCCGGATCGGACAAAACGAAGCAGAGACGGAGAACACCAACAAAAAAAAAAGAAGATCGAACCGTGAATTATCGTTTGCAATATTCCAGACCCCCATTGTTACAATTTACGCAATGGAGATTTATCAATCAATAGCAACTTCATTTGAGGTGGGAAGAGATTTCTAATTATTATTAACTGATGCGTGGGTGCCGTCGTTTAGAATCATCCAGTTTTTCGTTTCATTCCATTTTATTGATTCAAAATCTTTATTTATTATCCCATTGATCATTTTATAGTTCGACATAATCTTAAATGTCGGTTGATGTTGTTGTTGTTTTTTTTTCAACTAGTTTGTTTTATGTCCCGTACAATTTTAATTACATATTTTATTGTCGGTTAAAGTCAACGTGGGCTTACATAATAACGTTTTTAATATACACGAATTGTTACCTGAATTACATTCAAATTTTTAAATAAAAAATAATTATGATGATGCATCAACATTCTCACCGAAAATTAATATTATTACTTGAAAGTTTACAAGAGAACTAGGTGCAGATAATATTTTACATCAAGCTTGAAACTTTCGAAAGAAACTACATTTGAGTTAATAAAATAAATATAATTTAAAGTTGGGCAGAAACACCTATCGTCTATAGCGTTTTGCAACAATTAATTGTGTTTTATTTTTTCTTTTCTGTGTATTTGCTTTATTGTGATTTGTATTTTTTTTCATGTACTTGTTGCAATAACTTTGATACCTAATATAATGTTAAAGAATGAGCGGAAAGACTGCTGTCAATAGCTATTTACAACAGTTGCATTGTTAAATTACTGTTGTTGTATCATATTTTGTTTTTATCGTTAAAAAATCGCAATTAATGTATAAAAATGGTCATTTTATGATATATTTCTAATATGTTTACTTTTCAGAATAGGATTTTTGTTAAACTTTTATATACTAAAGCGGGGTTTCTAAAACTGTTTGGTTGTCTGTGAAAACTGGGATTGGAATAATTATGAATAAATATGAAATTTTCAGAATGTACGATATGTTTCGATGCATGTAAATTTTGGGAATTTTTAGAGAATGCAAGGAAACAAGCATAACTTTAAAAGTTTCAATATTTCCTTCCTTTATTTGTTTTATTGATTGCTGAGATTAGAAGATGTAATTCGTCTGATGAATGAGATGCTAGTTCTTCAGATATGTGAGTAATCTTGTCCTTACTGTTATAATGTAATTTAGAATCCTGGTTTGTAAATAGTTGGAACAGAGGAGAGTGCATAACAATGAGCGAACAAAGGCAAACGATCTACCTTCATATCCACCTCCGCCAATTAATAATCAATATGAATAATATTTCCTTTCGCGGATGCGGCACGAACAAGCGGCTCTGGACCTCCATCCTTCTCTCGCCCATAAACTCTCCATGTGTATGCACGTATGTGTGTCTTTCTTGTGCGCGCCTTTTGTAATGGGTTTTCGAGATGCATAATCCGCCTGCATTTTCCATTGCACGCGTCCGTATGGTAGTATAATGCGAAAGAAGGTCACGGGGAGTTTATCCAGTTCGGTTCCCAGCGCATTCCGTTTGTACGTGGTCCGACGGGGGTCCGTCCGTGGTTCGACCATCCGACCATGGTCCACACCTCGCGAAGGTCGTACCACGGGAAGGTCAACGCAAACGCATTGTTTGGTATGTGGAGCGTCGGAAAAGTACCCGGAGCGGCCGGCTCCCAAAGCGCATTGCTCGGAATCGAATTCGTGAAATAATTCACTGTCCACTGCAATTAATACGCGACGAAATTCTTGCTGACCAACCATCTGACCATGTGACCATTTAACCATGCGACCGAACCGGAGATACTGCCATTGTCTACCGGATTCGATCTCGGACCTCTCCGCAATTACACACGTTACATGACTTTCGCGCGAGGAAACGTCATTAAAGTCGGAGACATTTAACCATCAACCATCAACCTCAACCGCAGATATTCCACTTTTACATTCGCTTCTTCGACGTGCATTTTTTTTAACATCGAATTTCTTTAATTCACAATTAATCACATACCGCTACTTCAATAACTCAGCGACTTTCGCAATAATATTCACTAAATATATAGTTACATTTCTTTTCCATTTATTTTTCATCTCGAAACAATAATTAACTTCCGTACAATAATAATAGCATTTATTACAGCAACAACTACAAAACATGTAAACTCAATACAATATGAATACAAAAATAAACTACAATTGATGGGAAGGGCTATAGACCAAAGATCTTTCTACCCTTTCTTCTATTTCCTTCACATGAAATTCTATAAAAATAAATATAACATAAACATCAGACAAGAAAAAATGTATATGAAAATAAACATTAAAGAAATTTAACATTTGTCACAATCATACAAATGATATCTTAACGTACCTATTTCATTATTACCTAATTTCACATAGTTTTAATACCTTACAAGAGACTAAAAGTTATGCGAATAAAATCTAACTTTTAACATATTAGACCTTTGGATTCTGCATTTTTTTTTCTAAGTTTATATCGGAATATTCATTGTATATAAATGTATATTTAGAAACATGTTTCTTGGATGTAAAAATGCAGCCGATTGAACTTTGACTTCTTTGTTCTTCCTTCGTTTTACGATTAAAACAAATTATAATGAATACACCGGTTTTAAATTTTCAAATCGTTGAAGTTTATCTAAACATGCAAAACGCTATTAATATCAAATATATGTGGTAAGTCCAGTATGTTGTACTTTTTAAGTCTTTGCATACAAATCTAGTTGATTTTCAGCTAGTTTATTTGGGTGTGATTGGAGTCTTCCTTGATACCTTTCACTCAAGTTTGTAATTACACTCTTTACGGTATCTATTTATAAGCCACTGTATATAACACACACACTATTGAGGACATACCAGGGTATCGATGCACCCAATTATGTATAAAAAAATAAATATCAAAGAAGGGGATTCCCCGAAAATCCACTCGTGAGATCATAAAAAGATGTTTTTATTTGCACTTCTATAAATATTTTAGTCCTGATATATTTGAATATTGTAATTGATGTAATGAGTTCGGAATGTTGATGCAAGAAGCAAGTAATTTATAAAAGGTAAAAATTAGTTAACGAGTCGATAGTTGCACAGGCTTCCGAAATATGTGCTCTTTTTCCAATCATCAGCATCAATTTTCTTTAAACAATGCTATCACATAACATTACATCGGAGATAATGAAAATGTTAGCTCCTGCACTTTATGTAAGCTTATCTAATGAGGATTTAATTGACACGGAATTTACATGGTATACAGGACGCTCGTTTGCTGATAAAGGATTGCTCACGGATGAACATATTCGAAAATTGCTTTATTTAACCACAACAGACATTAAACTTATCCTATAGATTACATATTTATTAAAATATCATTCTATTATACTAATTTCATTAATTAATTGGTATTTTTTTATTTCAAAATAAACAGTCATTAATTATAATTAAAATCAGTTTTTTGCATTATTAAAATCTAAATTAAATCATAAACTATAAATCTTTGAAGCATTTACTTAATATAATAAAATAAATAGTTCGAGCGCATTCACTTTTCAACGATTTTGTAAATCATTAATTTTTAATTAATTAATTGGTGTTTCGTGCCAGTTAAATCTGATTTTATCTAAATTCTTATTTATTTATTTTTTAATCAGTTTTTCTTAGATTAGTAGACCAATTTTGCTTAATTATAATTAAAATATTTACTCTTCAGAAGAACTAAAGTTTTGTTGTTTAAAAAGTATTTGTTATTTATTAAGTAAGTAACAACTTATAGTTAAATTTTGATAATCAAATACTATATGTATTCTAAATTACTCCTTTGTAAAGATAATGCAAAGTATTTTTCGAAGAAAACTTTTCAACTTGATGTGTGAATGAATTTATATATACCTAAAGATTGTTTGTACTCTTTTCACTTGCAGAACATTTACCAATACGATTTTTTTTTCAAATCAGGTTCATGTTCACTAAAAACTTCTTTAAATTAGTCATAATTTTTGTTCATTGTTAATAAATCTATCAATCTTTCGTTGTAAATCCTTCATCTTCTTCTCAGTAATTCAAAGAATATATAAAATCATGGAATTTGGTTTCTTTAACACAACTTTTGGCTATATATTGCATCAAATTAGTTATTAAAAATGTTAACAGAGACATTTGTACTAGTTGAAAATACGCAAGTATTATGTAGACTAGTAATAAAATATATTCTAAAATGAAACGCAGTACTCTTACAATTTTGATGACTTTCGTGGAGAGTTTATTTAACATAATTTAATAATTCATGCACCTATTATGAGCAATTCTAAATATATACATTTAAATTTAAATTTAATGCAGATTATCGTCTGGATAAAAAAGAACTTTACAAATGAATAAATATCCTCTAATGCATTATAAGCTACACAATCCTGATTCGGTGAGTTGATAAATCTCTAAATGATGTGGATTCGATATTAAGTAGTTCGATACAATCTAACGTGTCGTCATACAAGGAATGTGCGACTATTAGCATGTGGCAATTTTATTATATTATTAAATGCTCTTCAAATATTAAAAGAAAACAACCGAATAAAACAGGCAGTAACTCTTAATAACTCCAATGATTTAATGAAATTCGCCTAAGGTCACGAAACGCGTTCTTTCCAAACCGTATTAATCTTAGATGAAATCTAAGTCTTCTGCAGCAAAATTCCGTGCAATTTGCATCTCTCCGCTGGAAGCCGCTAATTATCTCGATAAAAATCTCGATTATTGATTTCGGTTTATATGTTGCTCCTTTTTTTAATTCATTCTTATTTTTGACAGCCGAATTTAGTAACGGTACAAGGATATATTCCTACAAGTGATTTTGTTTCCGACAAAAGATTGAAAAGAAAACTAATGCACGTATAAAATAGAGAAAGATTGAATAACGAAACGAAAAAAAAAAGAGAGTAAGTAACCGGCGAAGCGGACGGTTTTGAAATTACAGCTTCTGGCCTTAAAGACAGCAGAATATATTTCGCCGATAAATGGGTTAGTGTCTTAGATTGATCGTTGGTAATCTGCATCGGCAGAGCTGTATTTGCATTTGAAATTGGTAAATCACTGTAGTTACACGAGCACAGCGCTCACCAAACTGGACTGTAATTTCGACTTTCTTTCGAATTTATATTTCATAAACTGATTTATGGGTTACCGTTCTGATTGACTGTAGAGACCTCTTTGCTTTACGCAAGTGTATTATGACTTGCTGCAATAACGCGATGTTGTAACCGCATTTTATTTTACTCTCCGCACTCGCATTTTGTACCTAAATACACATGAAGATGAAGTATAAAGTCAATGGTAATTGAAATACAAATATCAATAAAAATAGTTATTAGATTAAATAGAAACAATCTTATGTTCTTGCGATTTAAATTTCAAAATTTCATCATTAGTGTAATGTACGATGCAAAGATTACAGTTTCAAATATTACAGCAATAATGATAGCAGTGAATTTTCTTAATCCATGGAACTTATGCCAATTGAAATCCGCGATTTCTTACCTAAGGAGCGGCTTAAGCATTTTCCGGTTTGATTCGAACTTTCAAAATATGTATTCAATCTTTTATTAATACGAGTTTATAATAGTATAATAATAGTTTCAAACTTTTCAAACTTTTTTATATAAGAATAACACCTTCAAATTTTCAATCAATCTATTATAATAGTTCTTTTTTCACTTTACTGTAAGTGTCCCACAAATGTATTTTTTCTAACTTTTGATTCAATATTATTGAATCAATAACAACAGATGTATAATAATATAATATTATTGAGTAAAAGTTATATTTGATTCTATATACAGTTGAGTGGTGACCTTATATAAGAAATGTTATCTGTAATGACTATAGCCTTTGACATCCTTCGTATCTCTAATGGATGGTCATTCATTACATTCTTCGTATTTCCCTATTAGCTTCTGTAGTAGCTATTTTGGCTAATGGTTTACTACCAGCTTCTACAACTAATTAAAATTGCAAAAAAGCATTGAAGTAATTACTTACTTACCTTCCATGAACAATCTTCAATTACGTTTTTAACGTTTAATTCTTGGAAATTCATCGTATTCCATATAGTACACTAAATAAGTACTTATTTGTATTTTTTCGTTATTATTTTTCATTATTTTTTTCATTATATTATATAAATACACCAATACCTCGCTTTACGGCCTAGATACGTTCCATGGAACTTGGCCGCAAAGCGAAAAGCCGTATAAGGGAACAAAGATTGCTCTTGCGCAGGATTGGCAACATGTAGATATATCGACATGGAAAAAAGTTTTTTTGCCGTTATAACGAAACATTTAGGCCGTAAATCGAAAACGTGCCTTAATTGAAGAGGGCTGTTATAGCGAAATGCCGTATAATGAGCGGCCGTATAGCGAGGTATGGGTGTATATATATAAGTACTTTCAAAATTACTGTAATTAGCTTTTTTATAAAGAAAAACTACTTAAAATTGGAATGCGTCTTATTGTCAGAAGATAACATTAAAATACAATTCTTTTAGAATTGCACCTTATGTTTCGACATAATATAAAATGTAATATATTTTTGTGGTGTACATTACGTACAAGAACGTTTTAGTTAGAATTTGATTCTCCTTTTGTTCATTTGTAATGCCCATATCAAGTTACGTTGATCATTTGTAAAGTTTACTATTAGAATGTCTGAAGTATTTCTACCCTATAATTATATTTCGTAGCTGGTATACTATAATGTTATGGTTAAATGATCCGTATGAGCATTTTTGTGTAAATGTATATGGGTTTGTATTTATGGGTTACTGTTCTGATTGAGCGTTGAAATCTCTTCACGTAATTGCAATGCGGCCGGATTTTGAATCTCCGCACTTGTATTCAGTGCCTAAACACACTCGAAGATGAATTATGAAGGCAGAGGTAATTATAATATATGTGCCGCATCAGGCATATCCTGTTCTGTTGATATTTGAGTTGGCTGGAAACCACCCATGAACGCTCACTTAAATCACGATAAATCAAACCGACTGTGCAAGTGTGTCTCGCAACGGCGATGCTCCTTCGTTCCTTTTATTTGATATCTTGCACCTCCCAGCATTTTATTTCGAATTAAATCAAGCATTAGAGAACAACCGTACTGATTCCTATTATTAAATGCTAAAGCTCAATATATGGTGTACATAATGGACGGCCAGATAGTATAAATATATAAGTACGCATTTCTTTTTTTAACTAAATTTCCACAGACATCTATAAGTGGAAAAAGTGGAAAGTTTTAAAATTTTATGTAGACAATAAAACTTGCATCGGCCATCTGTTTCGCAAAGAGAAACGTTTTATATATATATATACATACATACACTCACATGCGCAAATATATACATATATACGAACGAACATAAATACGTATATTCCGGTAATCCAGATTCAGATTTGTTCCTTAAGGATCATAACTTGAAATCTAACTGCCGCTTCTGAGTGCATGCACGGCTCTCGAGATTCCAACCACGTACAAAGAAAACATCGTGAAGTCATAATGGAAGATTAAAAGGTTACTTAACACCCACTTGACTCTGTATGAAATCCGCTTCAATAATGTATAAAGTGTGCTTGTATATTGGTATTTCACAAATGTGTCTCCGGGACGGGGAATCCCAGTTTAGCGAATTGCCGATCGAGGTGTTAATAAAGAATTTAATTAAATCGAGTGGCTTCTGGAGGATTATGGTCGTTGACTTTTGGGTTACTGTTACGCTCCGCGGCCGATGAAAAATGCGTCTCGCTCCAACGCCGTGTTATTTTCGTTTTCTATCTTTCGAATTTCTTTTTACACATGCTAATAACGATCCAATCTCAAGCATAAATAGTATACCATAAAAAAACAAATACTTCTCTCTGTGTGATCTGCTGTCGGCAATTTGCGGATATACCTTTTTTTTGCAGTCAATCTGGATTCGTTCGGGATTTAACACTAATTTGAATAATGTTGAAGAAAGCTGGTTGATTCGAGACGAAGCGGAATTAAGGATAGAGCGAATAATTTATCTATATAAAATAGGTGAGGTGTTATTAACAAAATAACGGAGAGACGTTTCTAAATATGTTTAAATGTGGGTGTTTATGTTCGAAGGATATTTTCAACTTGGTCTGATGATACTAGTTCAAGGTTATTACTGTTTTTGTTTCAACATTTGTTGTTTTTATTCACATTTAACGTTTGGTACTTATATATTTATACCTCACTTTACTTAGTTGTAGTTTACTTATTGCACTTATTTTATTCCACATAGTAAAATAGAGAATTACATAAAAATATTTTAGTGTACATTTCAATTTGTATTGTTTCAATATGTTTTATCAAATAGATTTCAGAAAGATATTATTGTTTTATACATTCAAAAAGTACATTTGTATAATATTAGTTATTCTTGTTTTACATTATAAAAATTGAACACTTTATATAAATGTATATATCTATACCTCGTTTTACTTGGTTATTTCGTTACAGCAAAAACTATTTAGTTAATTACTAAAAAAAGTGTTAAAAAAATGTTATTGTTATTAATAATCTTTTATAATATATTATACTTTATTACTATATGTGAAAATAAACATGATTTACTTCTACATAGATTTGGTATTATTTTGTACAAATTATTATATTACGTATAAGATGTTTTTAATTTGTTTAATTCATTTTTCAATAATTACGTATGTCCTTTTAATCTATACTTACTCTACTAATACTCTCTTATTTTCACTTCCTTGCAATGCATTTCTTCAACAATTATTAATGAATTATAAGGAAAATTAAATTTTCTTTTTCCAAGTTATTTAAATGGATTTTTTGTACGGATTAAATATTCAAGTCGATTACCATGAGCAAGTATTATACTTTGCAGGAAAAGAAACATTATCACGCTGTTACATAACGAGGGAAGTGATTCGTTGATCTTTGCGCAACTGATGAAGCCATGAAAAACTGCGCGGCAACGAACAAAAATTGATAAATAATCAACGATAGTTCGTATTGATTACCTGTAATCATGTATGCTAATTTCGTTCCTAAATTGATTGCGAAGCATACACTCATATATGTGCACTCATGCCGTGTATTTTATATAAATATAGTTCAAAACTGAAAACTTGAAAATTACGCAACCGCCGCTCGATCGTGGCTATCTCGTAACATTGTATGCAAACTATTTATGTGAATATTATGCATGAAAATTCAATGATACCCGGCATAAATAAGTGAATAAACCAAATTAACGGGACGACCTCTTCGTGTCTGTACCTTTGTATGCGTATATACTTGTTTCTGTGTGTTTATTTCAAATTTTTTTACCCGTATCCTTCATTCATAGTAACGTATTTGATTTCGGACAAAAGACATTTACATTCAAATGCGGTGTGAATTTTTGTCGAAAACCAAGCATTCAGCATTCCTGGCATACTCCGTTTGTCCGTGCAGCAAGGCGTACTGGAATTTTCCCATAAACTTTAATAATAATGAATATTAATAATAATGTATAACGAATGATTTACATAAAGTTGTATATGAAGATAAACAAATAAATGTAATGCGTGCCAATTAAAATCGTAATCCGTGCTATTGCGACGCGCAGTTTTCTTTCGAAATCTACTCGATTTCTAATTCGTGGATTGATTGACAGGGAACCAGTACGTACATAAGTACATAACTGACCATTTAGTCGTTTTTTCACGTTTGTTCACGTGTAGCTGCGTTGTGGATGCGTGTCTGCAGGGGTCCACTTAAATTTTTGTAAAGCTCGAAAACCGGTTAGAAATTTTATACATTTTCATAAATAATTTATTCTAACTTCAGAATGTTCGTTAATTTTACTTTGTACTTATTCATTAATTTATTTTATATACATACTTTTTTGGTGTGCCTCGTGTCTAATTAGTGGGATAAGTAATTACGGTCACTAAGCGCGTCGGGTTGTTTCTTGATTGATTGCCATGGAGTTGTCACAATATAATTATATTACGAAAATGCCTATTTTGTACGCACGCAATTAATTATAGGGATTTAGTAATTTTCCGTGGTTAATCCGTCAACAAATTCACTCCCATCATCATAAATTACATATTGTAATTGAATAAACTTTAACTTCAACAGTTTTTTCCCTTACTTCTATAGAAATACCTCAGTAATTATGAGAAAGTTTTATTGATTTCAATAAATGTCTACATCAATCTTTAGGTGTAAAGTACTATACACAGTTCAAAATATGTTTTTAAAGATATATTAAATTGTATATTAGTTTTATATTTACATGTTATAAGTGCTTTTTGAAGAAATAGATATATTTTAAATCAAAACTGTTGTACTGTAGTAAATACAAGATTTCAGAAACTGCACCAGTTTGCTAATTGAATGATAATGTAGTAATTAAA
This sequence comes from Nicrophorus orbicollis, assembly GCA_018845635.1. NCBI lineage: Eukaryota > Metazoa > Arthropoda > Insecta > Coleoptera > Silphidae > Nicrophorus > Nicrophorus orbicollis. The sequence goes on from JAFMTC010000533.1 coordinate 428,169, forward strand.
AAAAAATATGATCAATTCCAAAAGATCTGAAGCTCATTAAGGCAGGCACAAGCTTTATCTGTAAATATGTAGTAAAAACATAAATAAATGAAATTTAAAGAAAACAAATTACTTGTTTTTAAAGTAGTTTTGAAATCACGTTAAGATTAGGTGAACATAAAACGATTATTCGTCAACTATAATGAAAATTGATATGATTACATGTGATATAACAATGTAATTTATATTGCAACTTATGATATTTCTGTTTATACTGCAAATTGTTGTTGAGGCCATTAATGATAGTTATGATAACAATGTCAATTATAACATGGAGTTGAACCGACGGACCTTGTTGCACAAAATGATCTTAGACCGGCAAAAGTATTGCAAGAAAAACGAGCTTTTATGAGGAAATCGTGTTGTATAAATATATAGAAATGCCTAGGGGATTTCGGGATACTAAGCACGCGCCAGTAATAATGCCTATGTCCTTTAAACACTAAACACATAATAAACGTTTTGCAAAAGAGCAAGTGCATGCAAATGAAAATATTACTTACTTATAATCGTAAATCTCAGATAAAATATTAGAAAATACGTTTTGTTGTTCTAAACGCAAAAGTCAATAAACATTTACTTAACACTTTAATCATGGAACTAATTTTATTGTTATTGCAAATTTCAATACTAAAATATTGTATAATTATTATATTGCTTTATGAAGTAGTAATAGTAAGATCTGTTTTTTGTATATTTCATTTGAAAATGATAATCAAATTAAGAGTGTTATGAGAATTTCACGTTATTTGAAGTATTAAATGTTATACATTATATTTTTGGCTAAAAAAGTACTATCATCTTTATAATTATAAACGCAATAAAAGTGATTGGTTCCCTAAATGTAGCAATACCTCGCATAGTGCGGATAATTTGGCTAATATCCTGTTTAAATCAGGACTAATACAGGACTTTGACAGAAAGACAAAAAAGCTTTGGCCCAATGTATGATCAAATATACTTAATATATAGAGGACTTTAAAACCTCATAATATAAAAAAGACAAGAAGATTATAGCCGAGTTATGTAGGAAAAAAAAAATTATTGATTAAAATTTATTTTGTTTTGAAAATTTTGAACCGTTTTGTAGTAAATCTGATGAAACCTTCACTATGTGATACATTACTTTACTAATTTTGTTATCAATTAAAAATAAATGAAGAAAAGATGATAAAATTAATTTTATTTTCTTTAAAAGAAAATTATCATCTTCATGTTAAATGGAAAGAAATCATCTCTTTGAACACAAAAAAGTAGAAAGGTTAACATGTTAGAGATTCAATTTAGCAAACTATGTTTACAGTTATGAAGAAAGTTAAAACTATCGATGGATAATAAACAACTTATTTAGAAAGCCATTCTCGAACTAGTGCAAAAGCAATATTGAAAAACGATTCTAACCTTCACCACGTTATGAACCCATCTCAACAACGTTGAAATTATAAGAGATTTGTAAGATATATTTTGAATTATCGGTGTTTCTCCTCTTATTATATTATACTATCAAAATTCTGAAGAAAACACAAAGATATAAAGTTCAATTATATAACTTTGTAAGAAAAATATATGATTTTACAATAACAATAATTCTAAATGTTTAACGATTAATATAGTTAAATTGTGAAGACAAGCCTTTTCATGAAACACTATAATTACATTTATAATATTGAAATTAAAGGAATGCAATGTTTTTATTTGAAATATTTATTTAATTTTCTATAAAGAAATTGTGTAAACAATATTTTACGTAAAGAATTCAAATTTGTCGAACTGCATGTACGTTGTGTATTATTGCAGGAAAAGATGTTCTGAAACCCATTATTATTATTACGAAGAAGCGAGAGTCTTGAATATCAGAATCAATTAAACTTAATGCAAATGAACATGAAAATTACATAATGCGCGGCGGTTAATTGCCACGGCTTTGATATTTGGCGAGTTAAACGGAATGAATTGGAAATTGCACACGAGCCAATTGCAGTTTCGTATCCATCATCGTTCATTCGCCGTTTGGCTTCGTGACAGCTTTGGATAATCATAAATTACAATGTGCACATGTGTACTAAGTGTGTTTATTATCATCGACGTGCGGCTAATTAGGGGACAATTTCACGCTATGCTTGTCTTCCTCCCCCATCCGACAAAAGAGCAACAATGATACACAGAGGTGTGTGTGTAACTGAGAGTAATTTAACGTATTCATGGTGGGAATGATTTATGATTTATGGACGATGCGTCCTCAAAAATGGTAACGTCGGAAATATAGCGATGATTTATGATTGGTTTTCTGTTAATTATCAGAAATAGTAGTAGTTAGTAGCAGCCGATCTAGTTACCAGTTATATAGACTCGGCGTGCGGAGGTATTCCCTAGTTTCCGTTGAGTTAAGACCATCATACTTTCAGCTCGTTTACTTCACCTGAATGTTACGATAATGCAATTAGCATAAATAATGTGAACGTTAATAAATCCGCACGCCCATAAACTAAATGGCCGAGCACGTGATGCCGCCATAAAATTAATTAATATAACATACAGTGGGTGTCAGTTGTCAAACGCGTCATGTGGCCAACAGATTTAGATATTTATAGATCACACAGATATTATGATCTATTAATTTACATCAAAATCAATGCCCGCTGTGATTCATGATCCACTTTTGAACGCCCGAAATTCTAACAAACGCCTCTCTTACACAATTATACAAATCGGTTACATGATTCCAATAAGAAGACCATAATGTTGATCATTTATCAAAACTCGCAACGTCCACAGTTCACTTCGATTATTAAAGCAAGAACATACGTGATCAGTGCTTAATCATTTCTAATAAGAGCAATAGCTAATCTTCGTTATTTATCAGAAATTATAAGATTATTAAAGATTATCTCGTATTAATACTAATACATTTAAATAAACATATTTCAATTTATAATTGGAATGGATACGTAACAATTTATTGGGCATATATGAAAAAAAATACAAATAAATTTAATAAGTAAAAACAGGATATTAGTTGTTACTATTTGAGTCTACAATAACATGAAACTAATTAACGAAATTAATGTAATTATGTGTGAATCAAAGTACTGCTATTGTTTATAAATAATTTGATTATATTTAGATTTTGCTTCCTAGAAAATAGTTTTTTTTTCCATGCAACAGTATCAGTTATGTGTTGGGCTTCAATTAGTTCCAGGCTTTTTGTTTCTCGCGTTGAAAGAATGAAAGAGAAATAAAAGAACAGAATTAATCTGAAAAGCATTGATTTGTAACGAGAACCTTGAGTGCTGCGGTTCGCGCGCGTTTTGATTCATTCACAAATAAAACATATCTCAAGGGATTATTGCATAAAATCTCTCATTGTTAACATTGAAATGCATTTTCCTTTTCCGTTTGGCTTCTGGCAGTAAATTATCACAATGATTTCGAACTTTCCTATGTCCTTGTTCGGCCAATTAAACCATTCATTGATTTCATTTCCACACACACACACAGCACAAATGCAAGTTCAACTGCTGCAATGAATCAAAAGCAAAACGAAGCAGCAGAATTCGAATTCAAGAGTTGAATCCATCCATCGGACCACTACGAAATCGTGTATGCGATTCGGCTGCTAAAGAGGAACGATTTGAATAAATCTGATACGAAGCCATTCAACAAAAGAACGCTAAAATATATAAAGCGTGTCCACTATTTAAATTTCAATTGATAGCCTTAGAAGTAGAAACCTCATATGGAAACTACAAAAATGGACACTGAATACCAATGCAGCAGAACACCAGCCGTTGGTTGCTTCAACTCGCACACATTTTTTGTTTCATATACATTTTCTTCTACTTTATTGTAATAAGCGCATTAACATTTATATATTATAATTTTCCGAGCATTAAGCATCCATTTAATTATGCAAATGCGGATTTAATGTGAGCATACAGAAATAACAAAAGTTCGTATTAATTGAAGGACTGCAAAGAAAATTACAATAATGGTATCTCAATTATTTAGATCAGTGGTTTCCAAAGGCGTCAGAAGTATGCCGCACAATAAAAGGCATAGGGACGTTCCGCCATTCTCTTTAACATCGACTCTAATTGGCATAATTCCAATTGGCTTCAGTTCTCAGATGAAATGTTATACAGTTAACATGATGACATATGCAGATATTTTAATCTTCGAGAAACAAATTATAGAAACGCTTTTTGTCACGTTAAGCCTAACATTTTCGTATTGACGTTACAAAAAGTGATTTGATTGATGGTTAAGTATGGAGAAAGGACGATTTGAATAATTTCTCCTTAAAACGTTTTCGGCGGAAAACGGTCAAGACTTTCCTAATCAAATTTTAATCCAATTTCTACAATTTGATATGCCTCAAGCAATTGCGTATTTTTGGCTACAAAGAGTAAAGACTTTCCTAATCCAAGTCCTGCTATTGATACACAATTTTAATACAATCTCTTCAATTGATGTGCCTTTACTGTTATGTATTTTTGCGTTCAAACTATGAAAACTTTTCTAATCCAATACCTGAAATTGATGCATCTTTTAAATGCACTTATTGAAATCATTTTTCAATTGTAAACCAATTTCTACAATTGATGCTCTTTCCATGTAATAGTTTTGATTACAAATAGTACAGACTTTCCAAATGTAATTCCTGTTGTTCCTTCAATTCGATGCTTTTTGCTGAAACTATTTACTCTTCGTTTCTAATTTCTGCATTAATATTCCTTCAATTCTACTAACTCGTTGCAGGTACAAATAATTAAAATGTCCTATTAATATTAAATCTTTTTGGTTTTTAATAGTGAACACTTTTCTAATCCTATCTTTATGTACATTTTCTCCGATGATTTCAATTGAATATTTGAGAATACAGATAGTTATGACTTTCGTAATCTATTTCCTATTGTTGATATAGTTTCTATATAACGCTTTTAATTGAATGTTTTAGGTATAAATTGAGTGAAAACTTTTCTAATCCAAACCTGCAATTGATTTGTTATTTTTGGTTTTTATAAACAGTTGATTTCTTATGAATACTTTTGGGTATAAATAATCTTTTGTATCGTTTGTATACAAGTGGTGAAGTTTTTCACAATCCAATTCTTGAAAATGATGTACCATCAATTGAATTGAATTAATGTTATTTCATTATAGGCAAAATATGACTGTGTAATTTTTACAAGTTCCTTATTGGTAGAGATTCAATTTTCCTAGCGTGTAATTTGACAGAGCGATGAAACCGGATCGCTTTTGATCTGCCGATGGCACGTCCGATGTTAGAAAAATAAAACGTAATTAGAAGGTATAAGAAATAGTGGTCGACCTCCGGTTTTGTACTTAGTAAGGCCCGTTCTTACGATTAAAAGCGTCGCCGAGCGGTCATTACAGTATCCTTTTGTAGATTACCGTGTATAAGACGAAATCGTTATGTTCTACATGAAGAAGTTAGAAACAATTAAATGTTTGGAATATAAATTAGATATCCGTACCGGGCTCGTATCTGTTCAATACACTCCAAATGAATAGCGTATACTTTACTTGGAGAAGTCTCGATCTCGACCATCGATCAAACGACCAGGGAAAAATCTAAATCTTGAAAATTGATGCCATCCAGTCCACGTTCCTGTATACTAAACAGACTGGATACAATCCATCTTCGCAGATCCAAACACTTGTCTTATCATTGATTCATGAACTACATTAAATGCGCATACGAAAAAAAAGATACTTATTGAATTGCAAATATTTTACTACGCACATTTTATTAACTTTATAACTGCGATAGAAACGCAAAAAAAGAAATGGCTACATAGTATACGTATACAGTTCACAGTGTAATTAATCTTAAACATCCTGGTAAATAGCGAGATTCGACTATTTTATGATTGACTAAAACCTCATGATTAATCGGTAAACGTGTTAAAACTTTCATCGGTTCGATTTGATAGAGCTGCCATGACAAGGCGATATTACAATCGAGAAACATCAATTATTATATGGAAATCGAGGAAAATACGAAAATATATTCGACTCTCTCTGCACACGATTAATGCATCTCAATTATTTTTTTTAATTACGTTTATTTACTATGTCCAACCTTTACAAAAAGCCATAAAATCAAATAACCATTAGCTTAATATTGCGATAGATTACAATAAAATATCAGAACGATTCATCAGAAAGTAATAAAAAAAAACATATATAATTATAACCGACGCAAATCGGAGATTTCTAAAGACATCGATTTTGTTTTGCCATTTTTTTTAATATCAAACCGTAATTGGTTTTAGTGAAATCTTGCAAGATAATTAACCAAGGCATTAATGCTTTTGATATATTACAGACGGAATTAACCGTTCTAGTTAATCATAATTGTCACTCTCAAGATCTGTACTTTGAGTACTTGATTTTATAGTTATGGCGAAACTGGATTTTGATAGTAGCGATTTAATAGCTTCCTTAGTGCTTCTATCCACTATTTCTTGTAAATTGTATTAAGGTTAAGAGAACACGTGCTTTTAGGTGTAATCGCTGTAGTTCAGTCGAAGCGGTTATAATCCAACATTTTCCAATATTTGTATGTTAATAGTGGGGATTACAGTTTGTAGGAGGGAAATGCGTTGTAACAGCTTAACATATTTTTCGAGAAATCAGTCGTGTTTGGCACTACGATTTAAAGTAAACGATGCGTTTGGAAATGTCAACTCTTAACATATCTGTAAGTAAACTATAATAATAACATTAATTTGATAGACCATTATTACATAATTCATTACTTTTATCAGAAGAATAAATAATGCCTAGATAACTCTACCAAAGAACTCTACATTTTTTTAATTTTACACTTTTTTTTACTTTAAAACTGAAATAAAGTTTTATTATTTAATTAATTAAGTCTTAATAAATTTAATAATTTTACCAATACTACTTATAATTCTGATTCGATTAGTCCGGATTCGCTATAATAAGATTTGCAAATTTAAAAACAACTGCTTCAAATAGTCGCACTACAATTATTTTCATTAATACTTAAGTAATTATTTAATAACATCACGTTTCAGTATGAAATCATTTGATATCATATTTCATCTCTAAATTAAAGATTTTAAGCAACAAAATAATTATTTTCGTGATATTAGATAAATTTGATAACATTTTAATTCAACAAAAGTTAATTTCAAAAATTATTTAAATAGGTTTGGTTGTTGAGAATTGATCTGTAATCTATTTGTAAATTTTTCGTTTTGTTTTCTATTAATAAAATTAAACTTTATTTGGTAAATAATCGTTGGAATTTGTTAAGAATATTGATTAAATCTATCGGACACACCCTGGTTATTTACGTAAATCGTAAAATTTATGCGCAAATTGGACATGAATAATTAATAAACGCTTGTTTCTGGCTTCCGAAAACACGAATTCCGTATAAATCGCGTAAAAGGAGTAGCGGCATGACAATCCGAAGGTAAAGAATTTCACCTGTGAAATTATGTAGAGAATCCGTTCGAATATGGGATTGATTCATTAAATGTTACGCTTCGAGCGCAATTGCTTCATTGTAACCTTACTGAAAATGATTCCCATAACTATTCACCGCTCTGAGCAGACGACGAATAGTTCGTAGAAAACTGGAGGATCAACTCACGGCGGCCTCCTGTATTACCATTTACTACCAACGGTTTCGAACTTCGGCTTCGAACTTCGGCTTCGAACTATTACAACAATGTGGATGAGCCTGCTCCTGCTGCTTCTTGCTGTTACTGCACTCGGATGGTCATTTCAATATCGCAGTAGGCCTATGCCACGTGCTAATAAATCATCCTGCGAGTTAGAAAGGCCTCCTCGTTTTGATACAATATTTTAATTACCGATAAATCATCGCGGCTCGCACTTCATTTACTGCGCATTCGTACTAATTCTAGATAATGTGTAATAAATCTCGAGCAGTGCAGAATTTAATAAGGAAATAATTACTGAATTCCCGATCCCTTCAGAACAAAGTGCTCAAAGTGTAGCGATTTTGCCTTAAACCAAAGCGAACGCACTCACATAATATATATATATTTATATATAGTTTTATTAATAACAAAACGTGCGGAAATCCCTTTAGAACAAAGCTTTCAAAGCGTAGAGATTTGGCCTCAAAGCAGACACACAATATATAGATATAAAAAAATAATTAACAGTGGTTTAATTAATATCAAGCGTACGGAACAGAAGAAGATTTAATTGTGGTTAATCCAGTTATGGCTATAAAAATGCTGCACGTTCGCTAAATTCATAACGACGTGTACTTAATGGTAATTAGGTGACCCACATACATTGAGTTCATTTTTATTATCAGGTATTGACATAAAATGCATTAAGGATAAAAGCGGACAACGCGAATCGCATTAAAATTAATTAAACCTAATTATACCGATTTCATTGCGGCAATTAAAATGTTTCTTTGCTTATTAAACTATTGATAATTTCTTTGTTAATCTTACCGAATTTCATTTTTGTACATTCACCACTTCAAAATCAAGTGAATTCTTAATTATATAACGATTTTTTTCAAGGAAATTTACCACATATAATTCAAGTTATAAAAGATTTTGCACACAATGAAAACACTAACAATAAACTATAATAATATATAATTGAAATATATTTTTTTGCACAACGAATAATATTGATAGAAATTGGGATCTAATTTCTTGATACACGAAACTTGGCCGCAAAGCGAAAAGCCGTATAAGGAATCAATTATTGCGCTTGCGCTAGATTGGCAACAAGTAGATATATCGACATGGAAAAAAAGTTGTTTTTGTCGTTATAGCGAAACATTTTAGGCCGTAAATCGAAAACGTGCTTTAATTTAAGAGGGCCGTTGTAGGGAAATGCCGTATAACAAGATATGGGTGTACATACTTGATTTATAAATATGTTTTAAGACCTACAAACAAATGCCTTACTTTATTAATTAATTAAAAGAGAATTGTTACAGACCATCTGAAAAGTTATGTTTTATATAATTATTCAATAAAAGTGACTGGAAAATTAAGAACTAGAATTGATAAAACAGAACAAGCAGTTTATTTCCGTTGTTGTGGTTAACCTTTCAATAAAACAACTAAAAATAACCTTTTTATACATCTTCATTTTATTAATGTAATAAAATGCATACATACAACAAACTGAAGCTGTAAAATCAGGTACATGTTCAAGATATTTCTATGTTTTTTCAGAGGAATAAATTTCATTTCCAATTAATTCAAAATAAGATTTAAGAAAGAAATAGAAATTCAAAGACAAAAAAATCGATTGCTGTAAAAGGCATAGATAAGTCTTTCTGCCCGAATCCAATTTAATAATATATGAGTGTAAATTAAGTATTTCATCGTATTGTACTAATATAGAAGTAATTTGTTTATAAATTCAGTATAAAGTAGTTTGGATTTCAAACAAATGTATAGAATCCCGGCGCATCCACCATTTGTACTTTTTATACATTATTAAAGTATAGTTATCAAATGTCTTTGATATCGTTAAATTTCGTAGAAAAGAATAAAATGTAAGAGTTTGAAAGAATTATTTATCAAATATATTTTAAATTTTCTTTTGTGCATAAATTTACAAAATGTATTCATAGAATATTTTCATGTTGAAAGAAATAAAAACACAACAACTGATACAATACGTTATCTGTTGAATAATGAATAATCTTTAGATCGAGGAATTAATATATTGATAGTATGAAGGTATAAAACTTAGAACATTGTTGTTGTGTAATAAAACGATTATAGTTTCGTTTCGACCGGCGCTGCGAGGAGCAACAATTGGTCACAGCTGATAATAATTTATGTAACTTTGTGAGGCGTTAATTGCGCATGCCGCACGGTCATCAACAGGAAGAGTGCAACAAGAAGAGATGATGATGATGATGATGATCGGTGCATATGGAACGGTGATCCCTCGGCCTCGGCGAGTCCCACACTGCCCACGCTTCCCATCATATTTGGGTTTAAGATGGTTGCGCATTGCCCCGTTGTCGCGGAATGTATTTTAACGCATTACGTTTCGGACGTATCGTGTACCAAGATTAACTACGCTCCATGTAATTATTTATACACGTATATACACTGGGAGATGTTTATCAAAGTCTTTATGCTCCGAACCATGCGAACGCTTTTCCATTGTGATGATCCCGTGGCTCGCTCGCAATTTATATAAACGTGGAAATACATTTAAATGCCACACAAAAAATATCATCCTTGTCTGGAATTCCGATATGATTTATTGCATGTGAAACGCTCCAGCACTTTGTTAACATAATTTGCTCACTTTTATTATAACCAGATTAGTGATTGCCATGCAAATCCACTTCATTACTTTCGAAGAACGTACATCCAACGACTATTAACATTCGCCTTTTTTCTCTTTCTCTCTATATATATATATAAATTTATTTATTTTCCTCTTCTTCGTCGTTCGAGCAGTCCTGTTAACACCGAGTAGTTATATATGCCCCACGGCCAACGCTCGAAATAGGTTATTTCGTGAAATGTATGAAAAGATGTTAGAGGATTTATTGCAATTTCCGAAGCGTATAAATAATGTATGAAAGTGATACATTTTATGCACATTGTAGCGGAATACAGCGAAGCGCAAAATATATTTCAAATAACCATAAAATATTGTTCATTCACCGACTTATTAATAAACGCCCACGACTCCAGCCAAAATAGAACCAACTCCATTCAACCAGCTAATGTATTCCAAACACAGTAATTTCTCATTTCCTACATTATTTATAAACGATTCTATATATATATTTTTTTTCTATTTTTTCCAGGTGAGTCATCAGACTTTATCGCATGCAAATCTGCCTTCGAGTAAGTATTTTTTAATTAATGTTTAAACGAGCGCAATTACAAAACGATTATACAAATAATTTCATTGGTGCGGAGAAAACGAAACAACAAAATTATATTTAAAAAAAAAAGCGGGAACCAAAAACAGGAGTTTCTGCACGAATCGAGGCTAATATGCAATTATAATTCATTATGATGGAATTTGCAATATCCATTGGTAAGTTGAATTTTTAGCCGACAATTATTTAATGACTTACCTTAAGCGGTTGTTCGGCTTTTAAAAGAAGAAATTCAACTTGCAAAGAATTCCATTTTTTTACTTGAATGTTATAAAACAATTGTATGAGTGGATAGCACACATCGCCGATATAATGATCGTGATCGAAAATGGTGAAACGCGGTTACGTCATATGCCGGTTTACACGTTTCAGGATAATTATTTCGAAGGGTATGGGAGTAACGAAAACGATTTCGTGCCGTGTAAAACGGAAACATTTCACACATCGGTTTGTTTGTTTGATAATCTTTATCTTAATCTTAATCGTTTTATAACGTTCTAGCTATAAATTATTTTCCTGCTCGTTTTTATTTTACACTAGAAATGTAAATGGTAATTTCACATTTACTTTATTTATGTTTATGTTAAAGGGCAGTCATTAAAAATGACTTAATAAATGGAAGTACAAATTAAATTGTTCTATTAGTTTTTCAAAATACTTCATTTATATTTCGTAATTTATATAATACTTTTAACAAGTACTCTTCAGCAGGATAGCAAGATTAAGATTTTCCTGGGCTTTAAGTAGATAATTATGTGTGAAACTTGGTACCTTACCAACTTAACAGTAAAATATATATTATTAATTTCGATTAAAATACTTAATAATACCACGACAAACTTTGTCTTAAATTGCAGAATATTGCGTAATTTACATTTATTTTTCAATATTTTCAATTTTTTTGCAATAAAATCTGGGGGAAAATATTTATAAAATGTTGGCTACGTTATTACTAAGTATCGAATGTGTTTGCAAGTTTTCTAAAATAGTTCTTCGATTTTGGTTACTTTTAAAAAGAAAATTAATCTCTGATCATTCAGGTATGTTTCGTAACATAAATATTTGTTATTATGATGTACTTTTTTGATGATTTATACTATTTTATAAGAAATATTTGATGAAATACATTACTGACAAAAAATAGGTTAGATAAATGACGGATGACTTCAGTTTAGGTATTTGAGTATTACGTAAAACTAGATTAATCATGGTCATTGTTATATAAATATTACTTTATATTGTACTTTTTGATAGTTTAGATGTGTTTATAAGAGTTAAATACACTTTTGAACACATTTAAACTTGAAATAAATAACTCGAAAACAAAGTGAGGTTATAATAATGAAGAATGACGTAACTGGGGTATTTGATGTTGCATAGCTTACAAAAGTTAAGCAAGGTGTTGTGCAAATAGTATTTGGATTGTAGATACTTATATTATTTGTTTATATTAAGAAAATTTAAGTTTAGTTGAATTAAGGTGAGTAATTAAGTTTGCACTTATTCGCATAACGTAGAAGTTCGTCGTTAGTACAGAGATCTAGCTACAAATACAGTTACTTTTACTGAGGTTATAAATAATGATTGGAACATGTGCAAATCCAGTTAACATACTATACATTTTGATTTAAATGCAGACAATTCGAGATCTGAACGACAACTAAAAAAAGAATATTGTATTCGTTTACAATATCAAACGCAACATGCTGAAAGCCCTTTGGCGAACAATCTGTTATTCCCCTGGTCAATAAACATATAAAATGATTATGATAAAAGGCAGAAAAGTCTCGTAAATAAAATCCAATGAAATTTATGGGTACGATAATGCATGCGACTGGTCATATTTCGCCTTTATGTGGCAACCAGTTTCGGCATAAAATTCAATCATAAATGCAAATTTATGCCGTTAACGCATTTTATTTTTCACTTTTTAATTCTTTTCGCGTCCAGCCAACATCCGGTCCGTTCTAACGAAGCAATGAAACAATCTCGTAAATAAATCGCCGCACAATGTAATTACGCATTTCTGTATTGCTGCGTTATTTTTGGCCTCGAGTGCTTCGTACATATTGAAAATTTATCGCCCATTAGATGCTAACAACTTACGCAAATTTCTTCATTATCGCCGGCCGTTCGCGTTCGAATTTATACAATAATTACTATGTATTTCATTCTGGACCAATATGAAATCGGGCAACGAAATCGGACATTTGTTATATTATTGCTCAAAACCATTTCGATCTCAAGAATAGATTCTAATAATAGGCTGAACCAGAAACAATTGGCTATTGTTATACAAAGTATTGACCTCATGAAAATATTATAAAAATATATAAACTTTATACTGAAAAACTTCTATTAAATTTAAGTAATTTTATTCTAGAATTCGAATGAAACAAACATAATTATTTCCTGTCAATACAAAATTCAAGGAAACACTAATATAGGTCAAATACCTGAAATGACTGATTAATTATGTATGAAGTATTGTGTATTAAAACGTAATAAATTGAAACCAGTACAATGAATTAATTAAAAATTAACACCATGTAAATCGCAACAGGTAATTTATTGATTTGGAATCGATTTAATCAACGAGTCAAGAAAAAACGCTGCTCAATTAAAATTAATTGTATGCACTTTTTCAGATTAAGCATTGAATTTTAACAATAGTAAAACGCAATGTGTTATGTAACCTTTATTGTAAAGAAAATTAAAGAAAAAACAAAAGAAATTAATTTGAACATTATGTTAATCTGTAAAAACTATGTTAAAAATAGGTGATTTATTGAATTAAATGTTTATTTAAAGTGTGTCAGGAAATAAATATGATTTTTGAAATAAAATGAAGAAATTCATAAATAAGTATTACTCCAAATACAGGTAATATAAATATCATTGAGAAGTTGATATATTCAGTTTACTAAATCTATATCTAATATGAATATCTATAAATAAATCTGATGTGAAATTTGCTACATAAATGAATAAAATTGAAAATGCTGAATAATGCGTGGAAAAATTTTCGTTCGTATATGGATTTAAAAGGGAGAAGCAGATGTAACATTAGAAAGTTAGGAAATGTGTAAATGAATTATTGGAAAATCCTCACAAATATTGTACCGTTTGTTGCTCAAAAGGACTTCGGTGCTACTTTCTTAGAAAATATTTCGTTTTAAACGGCGTCGAATGGAAATAAATAAACGAGACCGTTTATGTGTACTGAATTGGTCCATCGATTCGTGATCGTTTTCCACGTTTACCATTACGGATGTATATAAATATATTGTTTTTTTTCTATTTATATGTAATTATATTTGTTTTTTCGAAATTTCAAATTAATATTTTTTTTAATGCTCGTAATTTAAAAGGTAAATATATAATTAACTCCAAATCCGGATGGTAATTAATCTATGGGAGATTGGTTCTGTGCGAGTAAATGTGAGCTGCAGGCGAGTCGATTTATTGGACACAAATTTATGACATCGAATAGCTGCGGTTAGTGTTACAAACATAAATAATAATAAGAAGCGAAACATGTTCGATCCGATGTGAATAAAGCGTCACAGTGAAGACGAAAAAAGAAGTGGATTGTGGAATGAAATGGAATGAGATGGGATAGATTTCCACTTACAATCACGAATGGAACGATAGTTGCCTTTTTAAAGTAGCTGTACTGAATATTTCTAATAATTCTTTGGTATTTTAATTGAATTGATTCAAAGATTGAAGGAGTAAAATCTTTTATGTTGGCGGAAAAAACTACGGTCAATCGCTCTATTTTCTTGATGGTTACGGTCCCATTTCTGAACTTTTAGTCCTTATCAACTGAATGAAACTACAGTTCAGAAAAATGTCTTTTTTTTATGAAAAACTTGAAATTTTAAGTAATTGATTTATACGTTAAATTGATAAGAATTAATAATTGATTATAATTCTAATCAAGTAGATTAAGAGTGGGTTTAGAAACCATTAGTTGTATAACTAGAACATCGCAGAGTTTTCCAGTTAAGACATAACGCAGTATTGAATATTCATAGGAAAGCTCCGATGTTACGTAAAGGCTTGATTGAATTTATTGTGTCGTAATGAACTAACCTCACCGATATCATTGATGACTTCTACGTAGATATATATTAGATACTTAAATGGAGCATTTACATGTTAATTATATTAGAACTTGTCTAATTTGTGATATTTATTTACTTTGTAAATATAGTTATTATATTTCATGTTTCACAATTTGCTGCAATTGGAAATTTCATTAATTTAAAAATAAATTTAAATATTTTTGCTTGTATAAATATTTAGAGAAAATTGTTCTGTTCAAAAATCAATTGAAAAGAATATATAACTATATAAATATGGAGAGATAATAGATGATTATTTACTGTGAAATGAATTCAAATATATAAATACAGCAATACCTCAATTAGTGCGGATTTCTTCACTATAGTATAGTATAAAAATTTTTAAAAAAATATGTTTGATAGTGCAAAATTGAATTAAATTCTAAAAGGGTTACACACATAATTATTTTTATACATAAATCGTTAGTGTTTTTTTAATTGTATAAAGAAAAGCGTTTTTTACACCGAATAATCCGGTTTCAAACAGTGCGAAATATTGTCGGAAAACGTGATTACCGCTTGTGAGGTATGAATTCCTCGATTCCCTCATGAAATAGAATATATACGAAAAACAAAACTGTGACAATACAGAATAAGGACAAAACATAATAGGAAAAAAAAGTAAATACTGTTAAACACGTTTTGCGGAAAAATCTATAAGTCGATAATACCTAAGTCAATACTCATAATGAAATTGATTGAATGTTACAAACATATTCTGGTTTATCACTATTCTGTTTTTCGTTGTTCTGAGTTTTCCATTCACTTATTTCTCAATGACAATACATAAAGATACGAAAATTAGTAAATAATCAATATTAATCTTCTATTTTTGTAAACAATATATAAAAATCAAATTTAAAAGAAAATGTATCTTGATAATATCAATTAAAAGAAAAATATTTTAGGACAAGTATTTATAATTAGTAACAGTTAGTTACGTATAGTTAAAAGTATTATTGACTAATTATTTTGAAGATATTGTTACATTTTTTTATTAGGAATTAAGATTTCCGCGCCGGGAGGATTTAGTAATAAATTAAGTTTATTATTTGAGGGTTTAAGATTAAGTGTCTTAAGTTAGAAGTAAAGTACTCTTTTATCGAGGAATGTTTGATGTTAACAATCGTTTCATAGAATAATAAATCATGTAAGATTTACGCATCGACTACAATATAAAGATTTACTAATAAGTGCAGCTAATGAATGTAGGGTCGAAGATTAAGTGCCTCGCATTACGGATAAACTGCTACCTTATCGAGGTTTATAGACGGACGTTCTAAATCTGTTGTGTTCATTTGGAACGAGATTAAAGTTAATTGTTACAAAATCGCTGTGTGTGTTGTGTGTGTGTGTGAGGGGTTCGATCGGATATTTAAATGACATTTAAATTTCTCGAGTGTCCGTTTTGCAAGCATTTCCTCAATAAATCCTTAGATCGTCGATATCGCCTTGTGTCGCGCGTTAAAATTTCCAGCGAACCCCGCCGCTCGTTGCGGCTTATAAATCGGCTTATTAGGATGTTGATTATATTGCCGGGAGCACCGCATCGAAAATGCAAATACCGCCGACGGCCAGAACACTTTTACAACGGCCCCCCATCCGAATTAGATCAGCATGCAAATCAAGGGGCGGCTGTGGCAGTGATGCGAGGTGGGGGCGGCGGCGGGGGTGGCGCGCGCGAGCTTCGGCCGCCCGCCGTGCGCGCATTCAACTCCGTCTCGCTCGGATAAGTGATCTTAAACGGCCGTCACGTTTTTCAGATATTAATAAACCGCCTGGAAATTGCGCACATGTCGGATAATTATGTCCGGGCTCTTGCATACACTTGTGCATCGCGGAAACTTGGACAAAACATCAAACGGACCATCCCAAAAAGAGAAACAAGAAGTTGCAACGGCGACGAAAGATGAGCTTGAGCTCGCTGGTACTCCTCATCAAGCCTATGCACACTTCGAACCTCTCAGGTCTCCCGGTAATTATCGCTTCTTTTAATCGCCGTCAGCGTCGTTTAATAAATTACGTGTAATTGAAACTTTTAACTCTTCGCCGCTCTTCAGCAGAGCAAAATAACTGCAAGGTAGTTTGATTACTAACTGTTATTTTAACATCACCTTTAATTACTCTACAAATTATTAACTCATCTTCTTTCAGACAAGAAAGAAACACAAATATCTTTTAATACAAATTCTTCAAATGTTATCCAATACTTAAACCTTTTTACACATCATCTAAATTCTATATCACAGATTTTAACCATTTAATATATTCAAAATAAAGGGTTTTTCCTTTAAGTTATCGTCTTGTATTATCATAACATCTATTTTCCAAGTCTTAAGATCTGTTTATCCAAAGCACCTCAATTATTTTAAATAATTGTCCAGCAATTATCTCAACATTTTTGTTAAAAGTGTAGAAAATTTTAATTGACACATACTTAAAACCAATAGGTTGTCAAATTTGTAAATCTTAAATGTACCTATGGTGAGGATGAAAATGTATTTGATTAAGGATAAAGTTTTATTTGATTTGATTTAATTTACTACTAAATTATATTAAGTCCTGTTTTCAAGATAATTCCAATTATTAAGTCATTTCTAAATAATTTTCTAAAAAAAATAATAATATTAAATCAATTAGGAATATAAATAATGCTAACAAATTGTAATATTTCCAAACAGCATTTCTCGGTAACTTTCCACTATTTTTTTATACCATCATTAATTAAAAGTTTTCCTGCATTAAATTAATCCGCTTCACTGAAATTACTTAAAATATAACTGTATATTTATTGGTATTTCAGAATGTGATGTAAAGTTTAAAAAAAGTTGGAAAATGTTAAATAATTGAATAATGTGAAAATAGATATTGAAACTACAATTCAAAATTATTAATTACAATTGTATTTACTTAAGTATACTTGGGAAATATTTGAATACATTTTACTTATTATAATATAAATGGTTTTATTATACTCGATTGATGAAAAAAGAAAGAGCATATGGGTCAGTAAGTGAAATATGTGAAATATTATGGACAGATATGGTACACTCGGAATTGCTTCACGATTTATTCATAGTTGGTCACATAGTACTTGGACGCACATAGGTTGATTTTGTAAACAGGTTTTGTAAATGTAGGCTGTGCGAAGAGGAAGATGAATCAGCTCTTCATGTTTTCATTTGATTGTCCATCTCTCAATGCGATGTGAGATAATCATAATTTGAGTACACTATCAAGATTGCTCTAAAGAAAAGAAAATTACTCACTTAAGAATAAATATATATATATACACATATTTGACCTAATAAAAAAATATATATATTGACCCAGAAAATTTCGTTCTTTAATGAAATCCTAACTGTTATACATATCTAATAAATAAAGAATTTAATAGATGTACAAGATTTCTTACTAAAAACTATGTAACAATAATATTTATTGCAAATTGTACACAATATTATACAAATTATTTTTTCTTTGTATTTCTTCATTTTTATTATATTCAGTTTATTTTTTGTAATTGCTATAATTATTATCAAAATCCCTCATATAACACGATATTTCAGTTGCACGGTTACATTTTAAAGTTTCTTGTTCATCAAACTATTTGAGGTGTCGAATTCGAACATCACCTATATAGTTGTAAAACTAGAATAATCTAGTTCATAGACATGGAGTATTTGGTTACAAGATTTTCAGTAACATGAAATAACATAAATGACCTAAGATCCTTCTCAAGTTTCACAATTTCTAATTACAATTAGAGTATTTTTCCTTAATCTATAAGAGACTAGATTAGCCCGGATTTACAATAGTCCTATTTAAAAATTTCAAAATATAATTTAAATACATTCCGGTTTGAAGTAGCAGGAAGAGGTATTGCTGTATTTCAATTCCGAATTGATAATATATAATAAATCTCATTAAAAAAGTAAATTTCATTAAAAATAAACATATATTGTTGATTAAATTACATTAAGTCCGTTAAAATCGTAAGTCCTGAAATACCTTTCGGTAATTACAGCCTCTTTATAATCACATCCCGCATCGTTTAATAAATTACTCGTAATGGAAACTTTAAACTCGTAGCCACTTTAAAATCGCGACAACATTATTGCTAACTGTTGATTTAACGTAACATTTAATTACTTCGCAAATTACAATGTTCATCAGATTAAAATAAGAAGAAGAAAAAAAACAGTATTATGGTAAAACGTAAAGCATCGCTTCGAGTGACAATAATGTTTGTACTATAATGCATTGAACAGTGTATACGATGCAAGATCTCTTCGTCACCAATTTCCTGATTGTAAATACAAATACGAATGAGCAGTTGTGTCCAATTTTAATTACGGCTTTCCGCCAGCATTATTCTTAACGACTCGCAGTAATTATAACTGATTCACTTTCTATAATTGATTTATAGGATCTATAATTTCATTACGCTTTTTACGGTATTACTTGCTTAAAGTGTAACGCAATAAATAAATGCGGACTTTTGTTGGATCGTTAAATATTTTTCATAAATAAATTGCGAATATTCAATTAAAATGAATAATTCAATAAATTATATAGGTGATATGACACCGATTCAATACACAAATTACGTAAACTTTTTCATATGAAACTCATTATTTCTAATGTTTATTCTGCTCAGGTCTTAAGTTATATTTCAAAGAATATTATTTATGTAGCATTGTGTTTCCAGCGCGATTTTTTCTTGTAGCATTCAATAAGATCCACACGTCTGAGACGGATGGTGCATTGCTTCACCGCTGTTGGGAGAAGTAACAGACAATCACAAATAAAATAAAGTGTATGCGATTGTGTGATTCTGGTACAAAAGTCCATAAATGATTTTCTTGTCGGTCGTTCGAAAACGATATTGGAACGTCGTTTTTCTGGTGTCCGCGGTGGTACACTTGCCACGCTCGAGTAAACCGACTTTTTCACTCGTCCAGCTCGTTACCTAAGGAGGAGAAAAATCCGACGAGAAAATGGCTCTTTGCACCGGAAATTGTTGTAATAAATGTACGAAAATAATAACAGTAATTAACAATGGACTACACCGAGGCGCTCTCTCACTGAAAATAAAATTGCACAATGCTTTTACTCGCATATTGTATTAAAACATTTTAAAAGTGATTTATCGCAATTTAAGAGTAGTTTATTACATGAAAGCCATGTCATGCGCTTCACTTTACGTGGATACACGTCATTTAAATAACATATCAATCTACTCCAAGTGAAATTTATTTATTACATTTACATGATTATGAAATCTTTTTTTATTCAACATTTCAGTATATTGGAAAGAAAATAAATTCGATTAAATAATTAGCTTTATGTTATGTTTGTTCGATGATTCTTTTGAAATTTTAACCAATTTAAGAAGAAAATATTAAGATTCAATAATTTGATTTGATTAATACAAACTTGAAGTATGAACAGAAAACTGTCTAAATTGAGATTATTTTAAATGTTCGGATTTTCTTCTTTTTTGTGTGCCAGTAAGTTTATGCACAATCTATTCAAGTTGAACAATAAGTAAATTGATCAGATGAAGTATATCGGTGGATGTTTACTATTTTTATGAATATAAACATTATATATTACATCAGTTACTTAAATCTATAACTAAATATAGTGGTTTATAACGCTTAAATATATTTCTTGTTTGCTGTTGTCAAGTAAGTCAATAGCCAGAACTTTATTATGTAATCCAAGTCTATTTGTGTAACATCGGTATTGTATCCTGAACAAAGTATATATGGAGATCTTCAAGTATTTGCTTATTTGAGATGAACCATGGTGCCCTGATGATACTTCTTAGGTATTTTGATTGAAATCTCTGGATAATTTGTATGTTCGATTTGCTGGCTACACCCCATAATTAGATGCCATATGTCCATACGGGTTTTAATATTACCTTGTATATTAATAGTTTATTCTTCGACTTTTGACCTAATAACCAATAGAGTTTTCTAAACATTATTTCTAATTGTTCCCTCTTAGCCTGAATGTGGTCTTTCCAGGTAAACCTTCTGTCGAGATGCATACCTAAGTATTTGACTTTAGTTGATTTGGGCGAATCTTGTCCATTTAGTCTAACTTTTGGGCAGGTGCCTTTCTTTAGTCAATTTTCTTCTGAATGTAACTTTATTTTTGATAAATCTTCGACGATGTTTTTTTTTTCTTTCTAGGCGCCACTCTTCTTATTAAAATTAGCTGCAATATAATTAATAGTTCAAAACGCGACCTTGAGAATCTCCATCCTCTAAAGGTTAAAAAGTGATGATTCAAGTTAATCAATGAAAGTTGTAACAAAACTATTTTTTTTATTATACTGTATTCAAATAGGCGATACGAATACATTATACGTCATTAATGCAAAATTTCCAAACTCGCCCATAAATATCATATCTACATAGAGATATTCTAAAATTATTATAATATTCGAATAAAATTAATGGCTTAAGCTAAGCGGTGTTCCGTAATACCTTCTTCTGGGTATTAATCAATTGTATCCTACAATAATATTTATCTCCGAAGAATCGGCGCTTGAAACAAACGGTGGTGCAAGTACCGGTACTTCCGAGGTTTACCTGTATAAAAAAAGGCTTATCTCCAATCCCACGCATTCGCCGTACTCGTGGAGTAAGTTATAACCATTTATATACAAATTACCGAAAAGAAGCGAAGTATTCTCTTCTCCTCTACGTTCGGTGCGGAATGAAATCCAAGACGCGACTCCAACAAACGATGCAAAGCAGATAATTCGAGTTTGAAAATGAGCGAACGAATGTAACAAGAGTTATAATAAAATTATAAGTTATGTGGTTATACACAATGCGTCCGTGTGGGTGACCTGCAGATGGCTTCGGATGATTATTTCAACTCTTGCAGAAAGAAACGCCGTGCGGATTTCTATGCATTATTCCACAATTTAAATAGATTTTCTTTGTTTATTGCCGTCCTAAGGTGCGCTAAATTTAGATTGATTTTATATGTATGGATTACAGACCTACGTGAAACCCAGCATCCTGTTCTCAAATAAGTTGACTGAGACAAGAAAAAATAATTACATAAAAACGATCGTGATAAACGTGTAATACGATGATCTATTATTGCATATATTAATAATATGATTACATCAGTAATTTTATGACCCAGATTTTTTTAATTGACATTTATTACCTATTTAAAGTTCTTCATGATCCCATCTTTTTTATTGCGGTTCAGATTGAAGTCCATATTAATTGGTTTGTTTGAATCGATTATTCTTCTCCTTCCATACATGTCATACATTCTCATTTACTAGCCCATCCAATATCTTCCACACTTTCCACCTTGATATCAGTCGTTAAGTAGTTTCTTTGCTATATAGATTGACCATCCATGGTGAGTTTTATTTGATTAATAATTATATGTAATTACAAATTTCATCAATGTAATGCTATTAATTATCTCTTAATTATGACAATATTTGTGTTAAAAACTTGTCAAATAAGATTAATATAAAAAGTGTTTATTAATATATGAATTTAATTAGAAATAACTAATTCAACTTCTTGTTTCTCTGTCATTTTTCTGTTCTCAAATTGTCTTTTGTTTGCTTCTATTTTTTCTTATTGTTTTAAAAGTATAAAGTCGTATAGCTATTATTAATTTTCAATTGTTATTGTTAATTGTTATTGTTAACAATGTTTGTTATTCAAATTCTTGTCGGATTGTCAATTTATTTTGTTTTTTCATGATATTTATTCAAATTGTCTATTTTCAATTACTATTGAGTTGAGTTTCGCTATTTTTAAAATCAAGTTTGTCAGATTTAATCTTTGATTGTCAAATGATATGTGTCTTTACAAAACTTTTGATTAACAAGATTCAATTATGTCTCGAAAATAAGTTGTTTTTCCTTTTCCTGAATCACTCTTCAAGTTTTCCAAACAGTAACCATATAACAAGATGCGTCTTAACAAGCCTTCCGAACAATCTATTTCACTCTAAACCTCCATTCATCCGATCGTTCCAGGCAATCCGCTTTTCATCGTAATTGACATGCAAAATTGATATTTGAATCTTCTGTCGTTTAAATCCAGACATTTGTACTCATTTATTGACGCTCATCCTTTCCCTCCTATAGAAATAACTTCTCTATTTTTCTCTCCAATAGAATTGTCTAACAAAATATGTATTATAATGAATAGATTTTTCGGATGAGGAAGTAGCAGGAATTATCGGAGTTAGGTATTCGAGAGTGATTTTTGCTTGCAGGATTAATGGCGAATTAAATGCCAGGACGTGCCCCATATAGGATGGTCATTATTTATCTTTCTAACGAGATATCAATGCGAGTAGCGGTGGCATTCTAATTAAACTATTCCTGATAGATGACAGCAAAGCAATTCCAATAAATTAAAATAGTGACCGTTGGATATGCGCCGAAGAATTTCTTGAGAGGCTGTAGAAAGGCATGTTTTGGAAACACACACGGACGTTCGGTTCGTTTTTCTCCTCTTCTGTATCATTGTTCATTGTGAAGTAAATTGGATTAATTAATATTCATCCTGTTCGCTTCTCTCTCTTCCTCCGTAATCGATGATTGTAGTGTAGTGCAGTGTACTGCAACGAGCTTTGCGGAATTATGCAGTCTGTCTGCGCGTCAAACATTTATTGCTTTACATGTTCCACGGTGCAAACAAACACGATGCCCATGCATTGCTCATTTAAATCGAGGAAGTCTCTCAGCAGACACCACAACTGAGCGAAATACTTCTAATATATTCACTTATCGATGTCATATTACACTCCACATACACAATACATTATTTATTAGCTGCTCATTATCGCAATTACATACACCATCAATTATTATTACATATTTAAACATCATCATCATTTTCAATATTCATTAACTTTATTTTTTATATCTACATATTGCTAAAAAAATCTTCATTAGACTATACACAGGGCACAACAAGAAATAGTTTTTCACGGCAATCATAAGGGTAAAATATTCTCCTAACGAAAAAAGTAATATTACCTATAACTGAAGCCCTCCTTGTTGAGACCAGTATTACATTTTCTAGTGCTTTTACATTTCTTCTAAATTTGTTTTGTCTTGAAAAACATAAATAATTTATTACAATAATAAAGAACCTGCATAGGGCAGGTATTCACTCCTTATATGGAGATTGTTTACGTGTTTTACAATCGCAGCTGCGAATACAGGTGTTCACTCCTTATATGGCTTATTTAATGGCTTTACAATTGCGGATGCAGGTGTCCATTCCTTATATAGAGATTATTTAAAGGCTTTACAATCGAAACTGCAGGTGCAGGTGTTCACTCCTTATATGGTGATTATTTAATGGCTTTACAATCGCAGCAGCGGATGCAGGTGTTCATTCCTTATATGGAGATTGTTTACGTGTTTTACAATCTCAGCTGCAAATACAGGTGTTCATTCCTTATAAGGCTTATTTAATGGCTTTACAATCACAGTTGCAGATGTAGGTGTTCATTCCTTATATGGAGATTATTTAATGGATTTAATGGATGCAAGTATTCATTCCTTATATGGAAATTGTTTACCAGTTTTACAATCGCAGTATCTATTAACCATAATCTTTTCGCCCTTTAGTTTAATTACTGATGAATAGTAGATTAGAAAAGTAGATAGAAATACTGTTTAATAATCGTTTGACTCAAGTTTTTAATACTTTTATTTTAATTGAATCTAATAACAATAAAAATTATTCTTCGTCACAATAAATTCATACAGATGCGATTTTACTTCTTTCTGTTCACTCCACGTTTAATATATAGGCGATAATACGTTTTATTTACAAATGGGATTATTTGCAATTTCACACTCAATCGATTTCTCGTTCTCCTTCGTAGTCACTCTTTCTCCATCAAATTCCTCGCCACAGTTTAATATTACCTCATTAATAACAATTTAGACGTATCCTATCTCCTACGATGAATACCTAACAGTATTCCAACACTTGTCAAAAATATTCAGTTGTTATGTTGTTATTTGTGTCAGCAGCAGCCGACAACATCCTTGTCTTTATTAAAAAGAAAGCTTCCCAAAATTACAGATGATTCACATTTGGAGTAGCAATGAGGCGTGAGATGGTTCCGTAACTTATCATTAAGAACTCGGTGTTATATGACGCCCACAACGTTTGCTACATTTCTAACTTTTACTTTTGACTAGAAAAGTGATTAAGATTAGCATCATTCCATTATTGGGGAAATAAACTTGGATTTTATTATATTTTCGTCTTTTTTACATTCGCGCAAATGCCATGAGAAAATTTAAAGTGTAATATTTTATATCAACGTATCTATTCTAAGTTAGGTACAACAGAATAGTGATAAAACAGAACATGTGATCAATGTCCTGTTTCGAAACAGTTGTTAATATTAAGATTATTGACCATTCACTAAACATGTTTTCTTAGTGTTCTGCTCTCTCCTATTTTATGTTTTTTTCGTTGTTCAATTCTGACTTGTTATGGAACGGTTATTTTATACTCAATCAATGTTATTAATGGGGCATCCAATCTTCAAAATGTATGCCTTTGTCATCTACCTAACTGGTGCCTGGGGCCCACGACATTCTTAGTTGATACTCCGCCAATGGTCTTATTACAATAACGTATGCCATTATAACAATCAAATCAGGATTATGTAACCTTTATTGCGTTTGTTGTTGCAGCAGTATTTGCGATTAAATTGTAATAAATAATGTAATCATAATTATGTGAAAATGTGCATGGGCTGTGCAAATGTTAACATAAATATTCCATTAAGCTGTTAAAACAAATGAAATTCGATACGAGTTTGTGCAATGGGGAACATTTCAATTTCCGAATGTGTCATTGCTAATTAAATGGCACGAAAGAAAACACACGTAAAACGTGTTAAACGGTCTTATAAAGACGTGTCGCCGATCAAACAATACTACAGTTTCGATGTTGCAACGATTATTAATGGTGTGTGTTTTGCAATTTATTGTCTGGGACCAAACGGAACACGTTTTATTTGAAGCCGATAAAAACGCGCGCTTTCTTTGGTATCCTGAGGTCAGAGTTCAGATAAACTACAAACGAATACTTTATTTGTAACTCTTTTATTGAACTTAATACAGAGTCCTGTTTCATGCCGTCCATGTACACAGGTTATACCTTCATTTTATTAGGACAACACGACTTTGCCAACACACGTTACGTAAGAAACACATTTCAGTTGTTTATTTTATGATTTTTCTGCAGTTGCGTTTAATTGCATTTTCTTGAATTGAAGTTTATTCCTGATTGTTTGTTTTCCTTGTTCGCCTCGTTGTGACGTCGCACGATGGAAATTCAATTAAGACGCTGTAAACTAATGGAATAATCGGGAAATGGGTTCTCGCTAATTTTCTCTGCTCGAATGTAATGCGAATTCTAGTAAATAATCTCGCTTAATTGGTCATTCTTGTTTACTCATTGGGCAATTACGTGCAAATTTTATATATATATATATTTCTTAATCGCTGGCTAATTACGAAATTCCATTATTTTGCAAATAAAAATGAGCCGAACGACATTTACAAGTACGCAGTAAATCATCGCAAATTATGTAACATTCATTTCACTTTTTTTTATTATTTCCCGCTACTTGATTATGTAATTATTTACTTTACTGTACATAATTATATGACAGACGTCACTCACAATATTATACATTTGATTAACTCTTTGATTATCTATGAAATGTCATTTATATGAAAATAAAAAGTGGTCTAGAATCTAAAATATAAATACACTATAAAAATTTTAATTTAATAATTGATTATAGTAAATGATGTATACAAAAAATACAAAGAAAAATATGTTTTCTAACCTCTTTTTTATATTTGTAAATTATTATATAAAATAACCATTAACACATAATATTACAGAAAATCGATTTGAATTATTTCTGCTCCGATTGATATTTCTTAATACAACAAAGAAACAAGTTTTGTATGTAAATAGATGAAGTTTGATGGACGTTGTCTGGCTTTGAGACTGCTGCAATCACACCAGTCACGTCTTGAATTTGTACATGTCATGTTTTTCATCAATTTTTTGGAGATAAATCTCATCGGACGTGAAATACGTTTGATGGATTATAAAGATGTCCGTTTATGAAAATTAATAAAGCATATCATTAAATTTGTTATATAATATATACATACCCATACCTCGCCCTACGGAATTTCGCTATAACAGTCCTCTTCAATTAGGCACGTTTTCGATTTACGGCCTAAAATGTTTCGCTATAACGGCAAAAAACTGTTTGCTAATGTTGCTAATCTTGTGTAATAATTGATTCCTTATACGGCTTTTCGCTTTGCGGCCAAGTTTCGTGGAACGTATCTAGTTGTATATATATTACATACTTTCAAAATAATGTATTAAATAAATGAGACATACGCATATTATATATGTTTTCACACATTTTTAAACTTTTTAGTTTAAAAATTAATAAATGAATTAGCAAATAAGACTAATGTAAATCAATTTGAATCATGAAGCATTTTAAAGTATACATTTCTGTCAGTGCAACATTAAGTTTCTCACTTTCTAAACACTTGCAGACTGACATATCTGTTCAGAATGCGGTAATGAGAATATTTTTCAATATTATGAATAACAAGCATTTTCCGTTATTGAGGGGAAAAAAATGATCGCAATGCTAATTTATGCTGAGGTAGGCGAAAAATGACGGGCATTTCGATTAATTAGTGGCGCTTAGTGCATGTTTATTAATAGCAAAAGCCGTGCATGTTATTAATTATTTTACGTAAGATTAATTGCGGTCACAGTTCTTACTGCGATGTATGAATAAAACACGCAAAGCACTGCATTTACGACCCGTTTAACACTAGTTAAGTAACTCGATTGTAACCCCTCCTCGGCTCTTGCGTTACGATGCATGCCGTTTGATGTATCGTCATTATGTTTTCATATTTCATAAACTGTGCGAATCTCTTCTTGGTGGATGTACAAATTACATGCATATACTGATTTGACAATCATTCAAAAAAATATACACTGAAACATTATAATGTCACAAACCGTCATGAATCATTTTATACTAACAGTAATACTGTTTCAATACTATAAAACCCATTTTCAGTCTCTCGTGTCTCCGCAAATCCGGATTTTCTTTTGGTAAGATTTGACCTGCACCTTTAGCAGATAAAGGTAACATTAACAGTATTTCTAAATGTCACCTCTCTTGACGAAGTTTCGGTATAACGCATTTTGATTCAAAATTTTAAATACGACTTTAATATGAGCAAAAGTTGTAGTAGCAGAATAAAAGAACAATCAAGAAATTAAAAATAAACTTGGAAAATTTGAAAGTTCTCCAAAAATTCTGATGTTGAGAAGATTTTCATTTTCTCAACTTCCTCAGTTTATATATTACAACTGAAAAATTTCGCTTAACGAATTCCAAACATAAATAGTTTTGAAAACTAACTATCAGCACTTTAACAAATTATAAAATTGCAATAAATTTGTTGACCATAAATAAACAAAGTTTATACTATTCATTAATAAAAGAAGTTTCTACTATTTATTAATAGAACAAGTTTATAGAAATGTAAAACCTATGCTTTTACGTCGATGATTTGTTGTCATCGATAGATGCAAATTTGTCAAAGACGCAATAGAAAAGAGATAAATCCGTGCGTAAAAAATGATGGAATCCTGTGGTCTGCGCCTGTCGATAATAACCATAAATAATACACAACGTCGAATTGGTTAATAAATTCGAGTGCGTTTCTGTTTTGCGAAACGAAACAAAACGCGTTGCCGAATGAATGTAAATGATGTTCGCTCACATTTGCATTCTGCATTGTAAAAGTTTTCTAAAATATACGACGAAGCGCATGGGACCGACCATATTTAATAGCATAAAATAGGTTTTTAATATATTCTTCCTCTATAAAATTCATTTTAGGAATGTAATATTTCCGTAATAAACATTTTGAATACGTTTATAACTAATAACTGAGTGTGGCTCTAAAATCAGCAACAATTCTATACTTTTTTGAAGGAGAATTATATTTTAGTGCTATGCCAGAACTAAATAAGTTTCATTTAATGTGGGTTTATAATACCTTCATTAAAATTATGGTAATTAATGTAAGTTTTATTTAATTAAGAAACTAGTAATACATCAAATCAATTAAAATGTCTCTGATTTATATAATATGTTGAGAAATTTTATAAATTCCATTCAATATTAGTTTTCAATGAATAATCAGATATGTTAATTACGATGACGAATTTGATTTAGACAAGAATTTTGAAACAATTTAATTATTTAATGATAAAACATTTTTTAATCTAAAATGTTTTCTTACAGTTTCAATATGTGAAATGTTAAACTGTTAGTTAAACTCAAATAAATGTTGAATTAACTTTTCTTTCCTTTAAAACAAAACATTTGATTTCACATCTGTATGAAGCTATAAAACGCATCTTAATCGAAAATCGAGGTATAAACTTAATCAAATTTCAATAAATCTTAAATTGAAATGTTTCTCATGTTTTTTTTTTACTTTTTAATTGGAAATATGTATAAAACTTTATTAGTTAATTAAAACGTAAATCCGGTATACTTTGAAATAGCGAGTTATTTTTGGATCTTACCTATTTAAGTTGTGCTTTATATTGCATTACGTTATTTCATATAATCACTAGTCAATTTAAAGAACTATGAAATCGTATTTACGTATCGTATTTACGTTACTTCATATAATCACTAATTAATGTAAATAACTATGAAAATGATCAATTTTTGATATTCCTCGGAATGACATAAAAAAATCGTGATTATAAATTTTATCAATTACTTAGTTAATAAGTAAAGTTAGTAATAAGTAGTAGTAAGTACTTAGTAGTGATGAGTTTTAAGTTTTGTTTTATACATTGTATTGTGATGAAAATACATATTTCTTCTAAATATTAATGTCAGAAGAGTAAGTCTTACATAAGCGAGGCTTCAAGCAGAAGCGGTATGCCCATATAAAATCAAACTTAACTGGCCGAACACATCGTTTTTTCTTTCTTTCTCTCTCTCTCCCTCTCGTTGAATCTTTATGTTTTTTTTTGTATCATTTGTGTTGAACGGCCGAAGTGTCGACCATAAATGCCGAGAGTCGAGCAATAAGGAACCAGTCTTCCAATATGCAAATCAAAATTGTATCTATCTAGCAGGCTCGCAAATATGGCAAACCAGGTGCAAATCAATCGGGGTCGCAGCATCTAAATAAGTCCACGGGGCGCTGTTATCTATGACGAACGCCTATGTCTTCGGATTAATGGCTCCTCCATTGGACTAAATGAACTGGGCCGAAAGAAATGAAGAAAGAAAACAAACAGAAAACGGCGAGGAATAATAATAATGCGCAGCCACGAGAACCGTGGGCGATCCGGAGAAAGTTATGATGTTCTTTTCTGATTTCGATACATAAATTAGCAGTGGCGTGCGCACAATTACACCTTACACATCAATACATGGTACTTATCTACGGACGAGGAATGAACCTTGCACACAAAAAGGATAACCTGAAAAGTAAACTTCTTCGAGAGGTACGGGTAACGCGTTTTCCTTTATTCTTCCGGAACGTTTGGAAGGCGCGGAGATTTTCCACTCGCCTCTATCCAAGATACAATATTCAATATTTATTAGCCCAGGATTTAATTAGCCATCGCGTGCACTGAATTCAGCATTACGTAACGCGTTCTTTTATCATTCCATAAGGCAAACGCATATAAGGAAAAATATAGAAACAAGTAAAACAAATCTTCAAAGTTTACGTCGAAAGGATAATTAAAGGTAATTAGGCGTAACGAAAAGAGTTTAAGACACGGCTATTTTCTATATCGCGGATTAATCAATTCCATAAGTCACCACGAACACGTGAATTATATAAACAAACAAAACTAACATCAACAGTTATCAGCGAAAGGATAATTAAATGAAAGGCAATAGAAAAAGAAATTCATATTCTACGATTTCCATTAGTCGTTAAGAACTTGTAAAGAAAAGAGATTGCATGAACAGACAAAACTAATCTCAAAAGTTGTCGTGGAAATGATAATTATAGGCAATTAAGTATAACTAAAAGAATATGCGAAATATTATAAATACCATAAGCCACTTGGAACATGTTAAAAATGAGGATTAAATGAACAAAACAAAACGGACTTGCAAAGTTGTGGAAAGTATGATTAAACGAATTGAAGGCAATTAGGTGTAACGAAAATGATATTTAGTAAGTAAATAAAAATGACCGCTTTTTTTCCATCGGTATGCTGCGAACAGACACGTATATACCGTCGGGGAATTGAATTCATTTAATCATTTAAATTGTTCGTAATTTATTTTAAGTGCGTTTGCACATGCGGTTATTACATAGGAAGACATTAGATTCGATGGGATTGATGTCCGTCACGGCGATGAGTGGTAGCCGGGAGAAGGCTGAAGAAAAGAAGGAAGGAAAGAAAGAAACGAGATGAAATAAGTGATGTATGTAAATGATAAGGTGGAAAAATGCCTTCGGGTTCTCGCGGAATGGAGTCTTGAGATGGGCATGCTCCAATTCCCATCCACAATGTGTAACAGATATACGGCATGCATGATGATGCTAGCTAGTACGGAGGAGACCGGACCAATAATACTTCCTTGCAGGCCATTTGAACCACCCAGCGAAAACGGACCCGACAGCGACTCGGTAATTGCCCACAACTTATTTTTAAAACACCCCCAAGTCCCATGAAAGAAGCAAAGCAACGACCGTGTTGCAGTTGCAGATAAACTAATAACCCGAGGCTGCAGCAAAAATCGTTGCCTCGTCGAGATCGATTTGTGGGCACGTCTCCCGACTAGAAATCATGCGAAGAAAATCACGGTTTCTTCAAATGCTCCTCTTTAGTAGGTCGAAGCCCATTTACATTAAACACAAAAAGTAAATAACTACGAACAAAGTGTAAATGAAAAAAAAAAATAAAGAATTTTCATAAGATGCTGGAACGAATTCCTAATGTCTGTATGGTGAACTATGGGTACCGCTCCTCTTGTAATAACAGTATCGGAGTACTCCATCGAAATATCAATAGCTAAAAGAGAACTCTGAATGATATCATTTAACGATGTTCAATAATAGAATATTTCGCTGAAAGGGGAAGCACTTGGCGAGATCGAATCTGCGGAGCAGCAACTTTATGGTCCCATTAAAAGCACTTTTGGGAAATTAATGCATGATGAATGCCTGATAATATACACGGGATCCATTCGATTCCATTAAAGTCTCTGCTCTTTGGAGGCACTAAAGGCATCATCCAAGAAAGGAGTAATTTTAATGTGCAACAAAACCTCCAGATGATAAAAGATTGTAATCCGAAGTGAATTTATAGCTAGAACTCCAATTAGCGAAGTAGACTACTTGTAAATTTTACATATAATAAACGATACAAAAAGAAAATAGTATAAGTAAAATAAAATAAAATGAGTTTTTTTTTTATATAACTTTCACCCTTCTATTCTTGTCTTATCCAGTCTCCTTTTCCTACCTTTCTATTGCTCAGTCCATCCAAGTCCCAATTCCTATAAATATGTTTTCAATCATTCATAACTTATTAATATACACTTTCAATGCATTTTATCTACAATAAAATATGTCTTCTTTCGCGAAACCGTTCCACAATCACAATCACTTTGCTTTCATAAACATTGTTATTCCTGTGTCTGAGGATTTTGTGTGGTGAAGAGGAGACCAAAGATACGCGGTCGTGGGGCAAATTGTAAATTAATAGAGACATCGCCCGTCCGCTAAATCGTATTTTAATTGAGCAATTGGCCGCTCAAATTGCGTCGCTCGTGAGTTATTTGCAAAATTACTCACTTTGTTCGATCGAAATTATTTCGCTAGAAACTAACCTCGACAATCTTTGATGCACTCTTCATGACAAGATTTTCTTCGCCTCGTGTTTATCTTCTATATACATAAGTTAATGCCGCAATAAAACAATACTAATAATACATTTATCACCAGTTCTGTGTTCTTTTACAAATCGTTATACTTTTTCTAACATTCTCTATCACTTATTAAATTGGTTATACAACTTGATCTTGCGTAATTATAAAGATAATAGAATGAAATTCAAATATTTCTTTATGTGATTATCCTGGTTTCCATACAAAACAGAAAGTCGAAAATATCAGAACGGTGACTAAATAGAGTACAGAAGACTGAAAAACATGTTTTACGAAAGTTAATCAATATACATAATAAAATAAAAAATGATCAATCATAACCATGTTCTGTTTTATCGCTATTCTGTTTTTAGTCACGGGAAATCTTACAAATGAACGGCGCTATCCACATATTACCAAAGATCAAGGTATTATATTCGTAATAAAACTTTCTTTAGCTAAAACAATATATTGAATAAAATTAAAATAATATACTTGATGCTTATTAAAACATTATGTTTTATATTTTGGACTAAGTTGATAAAAAAAACACCGATTCCTAAGCTATCTGAAACAAACGTTTCTTAATTGTAAGCCGTCCAATATGCATTGGTAATCATGCAATTGCGTATTTTAAAATTTGTAAAATATCCATCCAAATTAACTCCTAAAGCAATTAAGTCTTCAAGTCATATGACACGTTAGATTTAATGCGCTAATAAATTATGAGTATTAACTATTTCACATTAAAATATTTACGGTCGGTAAGAAAGTATTAGCAAAGGCGGAATCCGTAAAAGCACATGAACATTCTGAGTACACATATTTTTTGCAACTAATTAGTGTATACCTTTTCAAATTAATTAAGGATCCGTGCGGTAATCGGTGACATTCCTTCGTATTATCGTATTGGCGTTTTCACTGCTGGAATCCGGTCAATTTTCTGCTCGACGTTCGTTCATTTTTTTGTTTGTTTCGTATTCATTCGTGCTTCGTCTTCCTCTTTTTCTTCTTCTTTAAATTTTATTAATTGGCGTTTTTCGATTTGGTCTCCTGACGTCACGTCCAGTGAAATCTGCGCGATTAATTAAATAATTACAGCTGACCCACATCCAGCAACAAATTATTATAATCACATCATCATCACAATGGTTGCCTCCTTTTGTACACCGATCGTATCGCTCTTTAATTGGACCACTTCGACTAAACAAAACGCCGACTCGATTAATGCAGCAGCAGCAGCAGCAGCAGCATCTTCCTTTATTTCTTCTTCTACGTATCGTTTTCTTAATTTTCTTCTTCGTCGTCGGGTACTTCTTCATCGGTTCCCCAAACTTTATTTCTTTCTTTTCGACGAACGCTCGTTAATCCGAACGATGTTACAGAATTACCATCAATCAATCGTGATTTTCGGAGATGCTCACTCCGATTTATCTTAATAAAGTCATAAAAAAAGGGGAGCAACGAATTTCTTTACGAGCGGTCTACAACCAAACGGATGATAAAATGAGAACAGATCGTTAGATTCCACGTACAATCGCAACTTTCCTGCAAGAGAGAAAAAAGAGCGCAGCTCCGATGATCATTAATTACGTATCTTATATAATAACAACCTTAAGTGTTAATAATAAATTTGATGTAAGTAATAGCGCATGTACGCATTTTTTTTTCTCTTCCTCGATTCCATCTCTTTCTCCTCAACTTTAGAAATGTCTTAAGGATAATTTGTAGTGCAATTAGGAGCACCGTTCGCTAATAGTTCTTCCTACCCGTGTTTAAACGAAGCTCTCGAGGCGCCTCCGGATAAATAATTGAAATAATTCATTGCGGCACGTGACCGCAATAATCGAAAACGCAATTGTTTTATTCATGTAAGAAAATCCGTTTGTCGAGATCTTCTGTCCTCTTCTTTCGTCCGTTTACCTGTTTTTTTTTGTTTTCTTTATTTCTGTACGTCCAAATCGGATACGATTTTTTGTTTGTTTCGGAAACATTATGCAAATCACCGTGTTGTAATTTAATCATCTGGAGTGTGTCAAGGCACTAATTAAATCGGATTGAATGTACAAAAATCAATAATAAAAGCATTTCGGAAGTTGTAAATGAATGAGATTAGGTACGTTTTTTTTTTGTATTATTATTTTTTTAATAATTAAGGTGTGTCAATGTTTCCGTCGAAAAACTCTATTAAAATTGTAGATTTCAACGCCCCGATTGAAAATTCTTAAAGTGAACTTAATTTGGTTTCTCGATTTGAAGAATTCAGAACGGTGATGAGAATAGATTGCATTAAAAGTAGTCCTAAACCTGATTACTTTGGGAAATCCACGCACTCATTATTAGATTGAAACTGCTTATTCTAATTACATTTTCTCTCTCTTTTCGTTTCAACAGTTTCCAATTTCTTATTCTAACTACACCTGTTCATTAAATTGTTATTATCTAAAATAAAAACAGCTTGTATTTTAAGATAAAATAAATAAATAAAGGGTTCAGTTAAAGTAGTCCTAAACCTGATTACTTCGGGAAATCCACACGCTCATTATTAGATTGAAACTGCTTATTCTAATTACATTTTCTCTCTGTGTATATCTTTTCAACAATTACCAATTTCTTATGCCTAACTATGCCTATTCATTAAATTGCTATTACCTAAAATAAAAACATCTTGTATTTGAAGACAAATAAATGAACGATTCAGTTAACTATTCAACTACATAAATCATTATAATACTTAGCAATTTCATTTTCTAAGTATACTTTACCTCAAAAACATGCAAGCAAATATAGAAATATTAATAATTTTATCAATAAAATAAATCAATTAAATATAGATGAATCAAATATGTAAAGAGAACTGATCTATTCACAAAACTAAATTTAATGTTATACATTTGAATTACGTTTTACGACTTGATAAAAATCAACGATTAAAACCGAATCACGTAAAGACTATTAAAATTGAAACATAAACCTAATATAAATTGATTGGTTGTTCTTTAATTCACGATTTCTGTTGTTGAAACGGCTATAAAATATTGTAGTAGATTAATATTGTGTTTCGCAGTAATTGGATACTACACATGTAAGATTATAGAAGGTTGTACAAACCAAATTACTATAACTAAAACGTAATTTTACTACTAAATATATTAGCTATGGTCATATTATATTCCTGGAGTATCTAATTTGGTACTTTTTTGATGTTTAAATAGAGCTATAATTCATAAAATAAACAGGACTAAATAAGAAATTAGATGCAGCAATACCTTAGATAATAGTGTTTCAAACAGTCTGGATTTACAAAGCAATAATAACAATATTTTTATAACTTGGGTGAGTCCCGTTTTGTGCAACATTTAAGTCCTCGATTAGTCCGATTTCAAACAATTTGATGTATTTTCTACATCGATTACCCGGACTATGCGAGGCTATTGTACGCTGAAAAAGCGGGTTTATTGCATAAAGGGAATAATCAATTATATATAAACAAAAAATAGTGAAAAACTACTTAAATTAAGTGTGTAACAACTAAACAAAAACAAACAAGAATAATTTATGAAATACTATTTTCATTTTAAATTTGATGAAATTTCATCAATAACAAGACAAATATTAACATGATTGAAATGGATGTTCAATGTTCACTATTTCATTTGGGTTAACTGTATTGAATGTAACACTACTATAGATATATTATTTGTAACATAAATTGTATCTAAAATATACAAAGTATGTAGTACACATTCTATGTATAACATAATAATAAGTAATAACAAAGCACAAGTATAATAAAAGCATTTGGTGATAGTCCCATTTTTAGCTAAACATCTTACAAGCAAGAACCGGATTACAATATCCTTGTAGAATTAAAAGTACAAGCATTATATGAAAGTAACATAGTGCATATTATTACAAGAAAAGGAAATTGGACTTTAATATAAATATACACCGGCTATAATGGTTAATATAAGTCCAATAAATCAAGAGAAAGTAATAACAATCTTCTCCGAAATACAAAAAAAAAACGCGCAGACCCAAATTAAAGTAATATTCACGACTCGCTCCTATAAACTAATGAGTAAGGAGTATAAAAATGAGATCGATATACAGAAGATGCAATCGAAAATGAAATACTCTAATAATTATATATATAAGATGTAAGTCTAAGATCTCTTTTTTTCCCAATAACCCGTTGCTTTCACCGACTCGAAACATTAAGTTATTTGTATATTTTTTTTGCAGAATCATGTTCTGCCATGTTCAATTAAATCTACTTTAATGAAAAGCCATTTGTTGTTCGTATTTTACTAAACCAGATGATCCACATTGCGAGTGCACGTAGAAAACAATAAGGTTCTCTAAACTGTTTGCACTTGAAACGATTCCGCTAATAATCGTCGATTCGCGGTAGATTTTCAAAGAACAATGGTTCGTCGGTAATTGGATTTAGATTACCGGACAAATTCCCGAACGTACTCGCATCGACACGGTGCTTACTTATAGGGTTTTAATTGCGGATTAATTGCGGCGCTAATTAGAATACCAGGAAAGGGCGTGGAAACCGCTCCGGTTCTAAATCCGGAGGAAATGTTAAACAGGATTATAACGAAACGTGTAACATGAAAGAATACTTGGAAACGGAAAAGTTTACTTTACTCCTTTTTTATATACTGAGATTGATAAAAAAAAAATGGAAAATCAGCCTTTTGATTTGCATACCAATTCATGCAAATTGGACTGCATAAATAAACTCTTTAAAATCGCTTTAAAGTATTTTATAATTCGATTTATTCTCAGTTATATATAATTATAAAAGTTAAGTAGTTAAACGATTTATCTTTCGAAAATTGATAATATTCATTAAACCAATAACGAAAATAATAAATAATTCATGTGTTTGCTTCCACAATATTTTTTACTTCGTATTTTCTTTTAATACGATTCAACTTTTAGCTGTGAATGCGAGTTGTTTGAAATACTGCTGATGATAAGTTAATGGATATTGTATGTTTGCGCACGCAAACACTGAATAGTGGCAACTGTGAAATTAGCAATAATTTACTAGTCGTAAATGTACCCAGAGGATATAATTACTTATTTATTTTGGTTGAGTTATGGACGCAAATAATATGAACATATCGAAATCCAATTGCAAGGAGATTCCTACTTTTGCATAATTTAATTAGATTTATTACACATTTGCATACGATTTTCTTTGGCATCAAGTTTATATTTTGCAATGTGTTTCACTTGCAGAATAATTAACTTTTTCTTTGGAAAAGTCAACAGTTTCATTACAAATGAAAATATTAATTAAATTTAAAATTGAAAGACCTTTAGCCCTTTACCATGATATTTCTTATAATTTTCAATCTCAACAGCTTATTTACGTTTTTTTATTACATGTTTACAGGTGAAGCATTTGCTTACTGTTTTTGAGCTTCAACTATACTTTTTATAAAATTTCAATAATTTCAATACATATTTGCTCTTAAAACTAAACACAATGTGAAATAACGAAAGTTTAGTATGTTAAAACGATTACACATACTGATTATTCAATAATTTTCAAATAAAACTAATTTACAACTCTATAACAATATCAAATTTATTACCACAAAATACATCCATAAAATTATAATAAAAAAGCTATATATAATATATAGCATACAGGTATTAAAAATTGTTAAAACAACAATGCAAATTTCTCTTTTTCTCTCTCTCTCTCACACACACTCCACAGCAAGAAATTCACATCGATTGGTCGACTTTACGTAATGCATTTATTTTGATGCTATAAAAAGAAAATGGAAGAAAACCAGAAGAGAAGCCTTACATTAAATTTGCTGACCACGTACTGTTTTATGTGTAAATCTGTGGCCGTCTGGAATACAGACTCCGTGCATACTTATATATATACATTCTTTTTACTCTCGCACTCTTTATTTGTTTCGCATTAACTTCTTTTTTCGTGCACCCGAAACTCTCGTACCACTTTTCAAAAGTTCAATTAAAATGTCATCAACATTTGGTTTTCGATTACATATCAAAAGGAAAGTTAATACTTTATATAAATCCTCTTTTCCCCTGACCCATAACAACTATACAACATTATAATTATGCACGTGAAACGGAATCAAAATATTCATTAACTTTACTAATAACTTGTAAGTCAATATGAATTTTAATTGTTTTGTACATTAGGAATTTACATTTTTCCTTCGACTTTTTTAATTGCTAGTAATGGGAAATTAATCATTAATGTAGTCTACATTGTTCAATTATACCAATTTTACAATTTTTCAGAAAATTAACTGTTTTAGAGTATTTCAGAGCTTACATCCTTTTAGTGTGTAAGTTTATCAATGCATACAATTATTGACGTTTTTCGGTATTATTATAGTCTTTCTGTCAATAGGTATTTTGGTATAAGAATATTTCAGAATTCCACTGCTTTACTTTCTAAGTGTTTTTGTTGTATACATTTGTCAGTCTTGCAAACTTGAATTCCAAAATAGACCATTTGGTCTAATAGTATTGAATTATTACAAAATTTAAATCTTTCAGTTTATACTTTTATAATCTCTTCTATAATACGATCTCCAATCCTTCACAATATAGAATTTACTAAAGTAATTATTCCAACAGTCTAAAGTTACATAGTTTGACAAACACTGGCGTAAAGAAGAGATCAATCAAAGCAAAAAGGCGACGTCGTGAGCAATTTTGAAGGAGGAAAAAAATCAATGCGCAAGAGCTGAATACTGATCGTCGCGTATTATTTAATAACACTTCCCATGCCATTTACGAGCTGCTGTTTGTCGTGTCTCATCTCCAATCATGCGAGTAGAAACCAATAAAATAAATGCCCACGTGAAAAAGTGCATCGGAATTGCCGAAAAAGTGTTCGTCATGCGAGTCGCTCGAAGACACCGACCGATTTCATACCAGACATTCCCGATACCAAAATTAGTACTGCCAATAAAACAAGCTCGCAAATCGTCTGCATTTCCAAGCAGGGTGATAGGTTTATCACCAAGGATGACCATTCACCAGACTCAATGAAAAAAAAAGAAAAGAAACAAGAAATATCGCCATTGCATTCAACTGCGTGTGCGTTATAAAGAACATTAACAATTAGGTTTACTATAATGTTTGCTTTTTTTTATTCTTTATTTGATGTAATTTATCCCATTAATAGACCATATCAAGAGGAGATTTTTTACATGTGAACGGATATTACTAAAAATGGTTTGGATTACGTCCAATTCGGTAAAACATCGGGTCTTATACTGAGGTTCCACTGTATTTACAATTGTACAATATCAAGATAAATTTATCATATTTATACCTATAAACTCATAAAGACATAACTTTCGGGCAGATGTGAGCAGCAGATAAATATAAAACATTAAGTAGGCTGTAATTTATAGCTTTTCTATCTTTTTCTTTCTTTTGATGCAGTTGGATAGTTTTAATGGGCTCAATAAATAGTCATATAATTATATTGCTGGCGGTAGCTTGGATGCAGCGTCGTTTAATAAATATTGCATATCGATATTTGAATATGAACATCAACTTCGCTCTTTTTTCATATTGAATTAGTTGTGAGGTATGTGTAAACGTAAGTGTTGTTCATCAAAGAGACCTTTCGTTGATTTTAATTTATGTTTTATAGATAAAGCAAGCAAAATGTCATCTTACGTCCGATATCTAATTTGCATTCACTGCTCGGTTTGGTATCTGTGGGGGTTTAACCGATGAATCCAATCAAGCATAGTTAGACAGAGGCAACCTATTTCGTGTGTGTGGTGTATTCTGGTCGACCTGTGAGAACTATGCAGCCGTAGCTCATTAAGATTTTCGCGCCTCGCATAAATTAATGTTTGCGCAAATTTA
Source organism: Nicrophorus orbicollis (assembly GCA_018845635.1). Lineage (NCBI taxonomy): Eukaryota > Metazoa > Arthropoda > Insecta > Coleoptera > Silphidae > Nicrophorus > Nicrophorus orbicollis. The sequence goes on from JAFMTC010000533.1 coordinate 469,200, forward strand.
TGGTACAAGATAATCGTCCGAGGAGAAGACGGCCTGCGACGGAAATCTGCGTGAGGAGATAAAGAAGAAGCCAAAACCAAGGAAAACAAAAACCAACAGAGATTGGTAAATGAGAAGAAAAGAAGCGATATGAAAAGTGACGAAGTGAAAGGCCAGGAGTGTAAATCTCGTCGGTCTATCGATCGGCTTCGATTGGATCCCCATTATCAATGGCGATGGACCCCATGATCTTTAGGCATCGGCCGGGAGAATCTTGGGGGAAATGATGATGATGACGATGTGCGGCGCAACCGGTGGTGGAGATGGCAGAGTCTACCTACCATTGAAGTACCAGTTATTACATTTAGGTTGGGATGAATTATTGTCGGTTTCAGCTGACGCTAATGCCAGAGTATTATTGGCCGTGATTGAATATTATTGCATCGAGCTATTCATGAGCGCTATTATTTATTGGATATAAGCCGACCCGGTGCATCCCGCCAATTAAATTCGTACAAAGTTTATGTGGAAATTCCCATAAAACCGATAGAACTACTTATTGCCGATCGCTGTATGCATCGGGCATGATCCAAACAACCTACAAATGCTAATCATCATAAGACCAATGAAAAATGACATCAGTCTCTGCATGCAACTGAATCATCATCATCCCTCATCATAAAATCAACACTCGTTTTTATGAACACTAGTTGCAGCAATTATTAAGATTCCACCTAATCTACCCAACTTACTTATTATATGTATAATTTAGTATTAAAAATTGCACATTGAATCAAATTCACCCATCAGATATTGTTTAACTTTTTAAATATACGTAATGAAACTACAGATCTATTTATTATAAAACAGTTGATAATAATTGCAAATTTATGGTAATTAAATAATTATCAATGAAGATCTAGAATACATCACTAGATGTATTTACATTAAACTAGAGATTTGAAACACCGATGAACTCGAAATTTCACTTAATGAAGAATAATTAAGTACTACCGTGGAAACTGAGTCACGGACAATGGGAGCTTCAACTGAGGCCGTTTTTACAGTAAAATAATTAAGCATTAAATAAAACCTAATGAACTTTTTAAGATAATTAGTAGCAAAGATTTTAAGTATTATATTTTGCAAATAATGCAAAATTTTCGGTATTAACTTAGTTAATACTAAGAATTTAATTCTATAAATTGATTCTGAGTATTATTACTTTCTTTAGTTATTTCATGAACTTTACAATTTATGTTTTAAATGAAAAAATCAATTGAATGTGTTGTAGTGATTTCTTATAAATATTGTTAAATTTCAATATAGTAGATGTTGAGTTAATCAACTCAATGCGTAAAAAGGCGGTATTCGTTAATCGATCAAGAATTTATTGTATAATTATACAAACGTACTGCAAGGTGTTTGTGAACCGAATACAAAGAAAAAGTTTCGATATTTTCATTAACCGATTATAATAGGTAAGTAGGTTGCAGGAAAATGATGAAAACGGAGATTTAATGATAAATTATAAAATTTAAGCTGTGAGGTGATTTCCCTAAAGATTTTATTAAATCTTTTAACTTTTTAGTCGTTTTGTGGCTGGTTTTAATGATAGTTTTACTATTAGCTGTAGTGTAGGTCTTTGAAATTTATGAAAAACTGGAATGCGGCTCATTGACCTCATACGTACCACCCACTATACAATATTAGTGTAACATTCAAATTGTATTCAATAATTTTAAGGTAGTATTTCACTAAAGTTGAATAAGTAATCAAAAAAAGTTATTCTGTATCATGAAAAGACGTTGGTGCTGTCACGTGTCTCATCTACTTTTTGTGCGGAATTCGGTTATTAGCCTCTGCAGGAGGCACCGATTCTTCTTTTTTTTTGCATAAAGCATTTATATTACAATAATACTTTTCTCTTTATAAGTCTCTGTACCAGATTGGTGTATCCTTCGTGCGCGTTTTCCCATTTGGTCTCGAGCCGTTACGTATTTTATTTCTTACCTACATAATGATGATGCCTCCGTCCGTACATAAATATAAATATACATCATATCTTTTTTATGCCGAGTCCATCCGTTTTTGAGCAGCGACATCACCATTACATTACCGGTTGTTTGCGCTATACGGCTTAAAATTGACCACATTCCTCGGTAATAGCCGTAGCTCAAATTGATTATTAAATAGAACCTCGTGCGCTTTCCAACGCACTTTTTGCCATCGCGAAATGCACGTGAAAACCGAACAACAACAACAAAAAGACACTTCGAACCTAAAAGGAAACGAAACGAAACTCACTGTGTTTTCGTGCTGATCATTTTGCATCACTTCGTTCCTCCTCTTCTTATTATTCTTCTGCCGCAGCTTCTTTTACCTCTCTTTCTCTCCTTCTGCAGTTGCTTTATTTTACGCGATTACTGCACTTCTTCACTCGAACATAATAACATATCTATCCACGGAGAGAATTACAACTTTTACGAGTGTTCCTTTCATTTTGATTTATTACTAGGTGCTTTTGCATTTCGTTTCTCTTGTCGTAGATCGAGTCGCTCGATAATTCGTTATTGACGAATTAGACAGTTCGTAGATGGCCAATAGATTCCGTAGATAAAATGCTTTCGGTGTTGTGGGACGACAGTGAGTAATGGCCGCGGGATTCGATACTATCGTTCTGTTTTGTCAATAAACGCCGAAATAACGTTACGTCGCTCCGTGCATGGGAAAAATGCAAATACACTTCCACGCTTTAATTATATAAACTAGGACACCTTTGAATCTGTCACAGACCTGCCGCATTTTCGTTCAGAACCGCGGATACCGGAGCTCGAGAGCAGAAGAAGAAAAAAACACATCTAGTTGCTATTACAAAATATTCCGCTGTTTTCCGTCACAGGCTCCAACTAATTAAATGATAAAATGTCGCTTGTTAACTGTTTGTTTATTAATATTCGCTTTCACATTTAAAACCGATATATTACAGTATATTAAAACCAGTGTAGAAAAGAAACTGTAGGAAGCGAGAAAGGTAAAATGAAACTTTAGTGCCGTACAATTTTCTACTGTAAAATGTTACAAATTATTTCAAATCAACAAATCTATTACTCAATTTTACTTAAATTCTCGAAGCAATTAATGTCTAAAATACACAAAGGAAGTTAAATAATTAGTGTTTCGATCATGCTGATATTCCATGAACATTTAAGTTTTGAAATAAAAACAATTTAATATGTTCGTACTAAATAGATATAAGTAATAAGATGATATAAGCCATTTGTTTTAAAAATTACAACACATTTTGTTTATACAAATTACTAAGTTTTATAATTAACATCTTTTTGTAACAATCGCTGTTAAGTATTACTTTTTTTTCAGAAGAGGAATCAGCTAAAATGTAAAATAATTATTTCACCTATAGCCCTTTTGTATAAGCAAAAATTTCTTAGTTTTTCTTAATTTGTATCGAATTGAATTTATTTTTTGTAATTGTTGTTGCAAAAAAAGGTTATTATAATTAATTAATTATAAAAAAAAACTCTCAAATACTTGGAAATCATTTTTATATAATTACTTTTAATTCGTTGAAATCCATGAACACATAATGCGTTTCTTTTATTTCAATTAAAATCTGCAACGCAATTAACGTGTTCTTTTTTCTTCATTCCACAGTCGATTAAATTAGTGGTGTGTCGCAAATTAATGACGTGACGTTTGCAAAATGAGGAATTCAAAAATTTGAGAACTAAGTTAAGGTCAACGTTTTTCTATGCATGACCTACCCAACACACCTTTTACGTGACTAACGAGTTTGTGCTATTTCATATTTATGCAAGGAGTCTCACTTTTAATGATCCTTGCATACTGAAACTGGATAATCTAATTTTTCTTAAATAAATTCCATTTTTTTTTCTAAATTTTATTGTCGAACTAATTAAGAATAATTTCGCAATCCTATCTTCTAAAATAATTACAAAAAAAAACATATATTATTAAGTTCTATTGCGCAGTGTATAAAACTAATTAAAATGAGGTGACATTTTCTAAATAATAATTTAAAATATAAATTATGGAAAGTTGTAATAGCAGCGAATATAAGCAGAATGTCGCGCTCCGTGGATGCATACAATATTCAATTTACATTTAAATTAGTGAACAAAGGCGAGCAGGTAATGAAGTTTCACTTTATAGAACACTTGTCATTGTCGTTATTGATTGTCCGCAGCAATTGCAAATCCATTACAGTACAATTATAAGGCGGCAATTACTCTTTCGTCACTCCGCAAAAGATTATATAACATTTATGTACGGTGACAGTGCGCTTGCAATTGCGAAAACGGAAAGGAGACGAAAGTGAAGATGACGAAAAGAATCGAGAATCGATTATCCTGAGCGAAATTAACGTACTTTCCCAATGTCAATTATTGAGGAATTTCGATTGTTTGCAAGGTTCAAAAAGCTTTTATTTACAGCGAAAACAACAATTTCAATTTTTGTTATTATAATTAAGTTGATTTTTATTATTAAATAACTACTAATTAATTAATTATTACATATTTATTGGATAAAAGGGCTTTCCTTATTTAACGAAATCTAAATTTTTTATGTTAGCTAAGACATTTTCAGATAAATTTACATTTTTAATCACCACAATGCCAATATTACATGTTTCTAAATACACCCATACGCCGTTTTAATACTATAACGGCCCTCTTCAATTAAGGCACGTTTTCGATTTATGGCCTAAAGTGTTTCGCTATAACGGCAAAGAAACGTTTTTTCCATGTCGATATATCTACTAGTTGTCAATCTTGCGCAAGCGCAATAATTGATTCGTTTTACGGCTTTTCGCTTTGCGGCCAAGTTTCGTGCAACGTACCTAAGCCGTAAAGCGAGGTATGGGTGTATTCCCAATTATAAAAGATAATTACGAATCTTTTATGTTACTTGGTATAAAAGTCATTGTTGAGAACAAAGGTCGGCAGCGAAGAGCCATTTTTTAAATATATTGTCTATTTAAGGAGCCGCACCTTTTGCTTATTGAATGTTATTGCAACAACAAAATAAACTCAATACTATTATTGTATTATATATAATATTGATATTTTTGTGTTTCAGATTGTGCGATGGGCTGAGAGTTTGCGCCTCGCTTTCCATAAGAAGTAAGTTGTCACCTCCGCTTTCTGCGTGAAGCATAGCCTAGAATTCTGTTGGTTGGAACTTGTACGTATACACATTTTACAAAGATTTACTGCGTTGGCGATTTTCCGTTTTCCATTTCAAGGTGTATGACATAAAGAGAAAACGGAGAGAGAAGAAATAATAATAATAGTTTATCATCATTTTATTAAGCACCTGGGACGGTGGAAATCTTATAACGACGGACGCGTGGGCACGTTATGGGCTCTGTCTGTGTCTCCGTCAAGATTGGCGCAAATCAATTGGAAACGCGTATACTCAGAACACACGCACATTCGTATCGATGCAAGATTATTTCATTTATCTTTTCTATAGACACTTTCTTACAACAATTTAGGTTTTCTTTTTCGACTTTCCCGTACAAAATTGTAAATCATTAAACCAATTAGATATAGAATATCACATATATTTGTGCAAATCTCAATTCATTCTCTTAAAAAATCATCAAAAACCGAGTTGCTCTTAGATATAGAATTACATATAATTGTGCAAATCTCATCTCGTTTTTCGAAAAAATCATCAAAAACCGAGTTGCTCATAAACTGAAATCATTACCTAACATTGCAATTACAAAATCTGTTTTGCCACATTTGATTGATTAAACTTATATAATAGGAATTATCGCTTAAAATAGTACAAAACTTCATTCATTTACTTCCAACAATAATAAAGATACATAAAATATTCAATAGATCAAGAGATCTTTCTGTCCTGCAAATTCAATTTACTACATTGAAATAAAATATTGTGATCAGTTTAGAAACAGGAACTTTAACGTTTTCGAAACGAATATTTTAACAAAAAATCATGCAATATTTATATATAATATAAACTGATTATAATTTATATATTTTAATTATAATCAGTAAATTTATATATATATATAAAGATATTGCAGTATTTTTATGATTTTTCCATTAAATATTTCTAAAATAGTTTTTATATAGTTATTGTATTTTAATTCGGCATAAATTATAAAACAAGTATTACTAGATACGTTTTTAGCTTCGCAGAATGACTCGTGATCTTAAGTTATTAATTATTCCCGGTATCAAATGCCACATTCATCATTATCCACGGCGCCAAGCATTCCTGAATATTTTCATTAGAATATATTAATTGCTCTGAAATTTATTTAAAAGTTATGAAAAATAAAATGTGGAAAATTCAATAAATATTATAAATATATGTATTATCTAATGTTCAATAACTATATAAAGACAGCAGTCAAAAGCCCTTTTATAGTAAGAGCAAAATAAATTATGTTTATTGCTAGTAAATTAGTAATTTATTGCATTTTCTATTCAATAGTTATTGACTGTTAACCATCCTTTATATAATAAGAAATATATACAAATTATGCTGTGGTAAACAGATAATTCTATAAATTTAACATCAGAATTACCTCATATTTATATTTAGTAAAATTTGTTAAGCATAATATTATTAACAAAACTTTGATAATTAGTAATTAGCACTCTCAGATTTTCAAGTTTACATCGGTAATTTATTTATTTTTATATGATTATGATATATTTATTACTTTTTCCACAAATTATTTACGTTATTTATTGCAACAATAATTACAAAAAAAATCTTAAATCAAAGTGCTATTAATCAAATTTCTTTCTGTCCTAATCCTATTACTTAATAACAAATGTTAATATTTGTCACAATGTTTATTTTGTGTAACCTTTATTGATTGTTTGGTAGTAACAATTTAAATTTGGCGCCATTTTTTACAAATTTCATGGACACCATATATTTATCTTACGATTAGTATAAATAACAAAACGTTGTTATTATTGTTAAAACATATTTGAAAAATTTCGAAAATTTTGTGGAATTGTCAATCAAAATGAGTCGTCAATGCAAATATTAAAAAATAAAGAAACTCGAAAACATTACATAACAAAAATTAAACGTTTCAAGAAGTATGGATCTATCTACTTAAACAGATATATACATACATTATTGTAATAAGTGTTTAATTCGAAAAGTAAATCCACTGCACTATATTTGATACTATTGCTATATTTATAGTTCTTGTATTTTCATTATAAAAGATCATTTGTATATTCATTTAGAAAACGATTTATATGTTTCTCTTGTTGTATTTATAAGATGCAGGATTAATTATCGTAAATAATATTATCTCACACTCTCCTCCGCACAGTTTTAACGTTATGGGAAAATCGTTCCCTAAGTAGATGCAAATAGATCTCCGCAATACGACAATGAATTATTAACAGTAATTACCTCCGCTTGTTTCCTTTTATTGTACCTGTACGTATCAAAGCGAAACCACACAATCACGCTAATAAATACTGGAATAATTCGCACACGCTGAATGCGAATTTATTTATACATTTTTTTCTTTCTCTCTACAATTTTTATTGTATTTTAAAATAAATTTTTATGATTGCTTCGATGAAATTTATGCAAGCTGTTTATGCTGTAGGTAAAGGTGAAGGTAAAAACTCCATATTGGATAACAGCGTTCGGCCCTGACCGATTCGTTTGCACTAATCCTTTGAGAAATTCCCAAAGAAAATTCCCATTTCCTGCAGTCGATAAAAAGAAATTGCGAATCTCTTCCTCCCATTCATCACAGTTTCGATGTCGGCTTCATAATTAGAAATGTATGACTATCAAGTATCGCTGGTAAATGGATTGTGCAAATAGTCCGGCCGAGTAATTACTAATTACCGGCAATAACCGACGGAGAGAATATGTGTATATCGAAGCAGGTTCTTACAAATACAAAATTGAAAATTATATTTAACGGCACTATCCCTATCGGCAATTAAAAATTTTAAAACTGAATAATATTGTAATACATCTTTGGGAATGAGCGTGTAATTTGAAAATTAACTACATCTGACGTGCATGTCGCTAACGAGATTTTTCGGGCTAATTAAAATCGGCATCTATTTATAGTTTTTTTTGTTTCTCATTTCAATACAATCGCATTAAATGGGTTGTGTAGTTATTTTCTTTTTTCGTGGCAGAAGCAATTAAAAATGGTATCAATCATTCGGTTATTGATGAGAACGGTAGTATATTAGAAACAATAATTAGAACACTATCCGTTCCCGCTAAAGCCTTTTATCCATCGTCCTTTGTTCTAATAATTACTGCATCATAATGAACATTTAATGACATAAACTGAAGATTAATTTACCTTCTAATAACAACAATAAAAAATCATAAAAATAAAACGCATCGACCATAATTAAGCAGGATATTGATCTGTGTTTTAATTAAGTTCTGCAAAGTTATACTAATAAGTTTATACACGAACCACAATATATTCCCTTTCTAAAACACTTATAGTCCTGGAAATCTAATATGCTTAATAGATGGATGATTCGCGTTGCGCAACTCGGATTATTATGATTATTAGCGTCTCTTAAACAAAAGGTTGCGTAAGGCCGTTTCGGCAAAAGAGAAAGAGAGAGGGAGAGAGAAAAAAACGGGCTTTGTAATTATCTGGAATTATGACTGAATCTGCAATAATAACACCGACAATGGATGGATGTAGAAAGTGAAGATTCCAATCGGCGTTTTGCATCCATCGAGCTGACGATATTAAACGGCTCATTATTAATTAATACCGTATTCAATAACAATTAATTGCGTTCATTATAGTGTGCATTAGGAGCTAATCGGTTTTGGTTATTCGCATAGGTGGATTATCGGGGGTCAGGGGTCACGGAAATCTCTACTGGCTACTGATATTTACACAAGAGAAAACCGCTTCTCATCGCCCTTTCTTCTTAGTTAATATTTTAATTCGTCCTTCATTTCTTATACTCATTATAAATAATAACAGTATGCAATTGATTATTTTTCGAAGGCTACACACAATAATACCCTCCGTTATAGTCCTTCTTCATTATAAATCGATTTCTAATGAAGTATGTAAATTTTTTAATTAGTTTTTTTAAATAAAATAATTCATTCACTATTTACTTCATTACAGCGATACTTCGAATATTCCAGGTAACCGGATATGCCAATACCCTGGACTATTTGGAACCAAACTAATATGGCATCTATATACTGTAATGCCTCCAATAGTACGGATAATCGGTTCTGCAAATACCGAGAACGAATGAAATAATCGCATTAAAATAACCACAACACAAAAAGATACTTTATTATATAATATATTAAAACCTAAAGTAAGTGAGGTATTGCTCTACTGTATAGATATAACTATACTTAAATGTGAGCTTTTGAAGATTTTGGTATACATAATAATCTTCCAGGATAAAATCACACACCAAATGTATGACAAAATATGAGCAATTTTTTTCACATATTGCAAAATGTGCCTTGAAAACAAGAAAACCTAAAAAAGGCTTTTTGAATCATCTCTAACAGGATGATCTACCACATCTGACATATTCTCCGAACCTTATTTCAAAGGATTATAAATATTTCCGTTCAATATTATTAAAAACTGGTGAAGCAGCACTTCTTCTACAAACAGATTTTAGACGAGACAGCAACAATTAGTTGGTCAATAAATGGGAAAAGGTGGTAAATAATGATGGAGAATATATTATTAATTAGTTTATTGTTGTAATTATTGATATCAAACTAATAAGCAACAAATTCTGGAATTTACTGCACAACCTAATAATTGAATAATTGATGTTAATATGCGATTTTCAACTCGAAACACGTATTCTGTAATAAATAATCTAACAATCAGAAAATAGGAAAGCAAAAATGTGCACATCATCATACATCATACAGAGCAATAGCGATCGACATGATAATAGAACGATTTTTGCGTCGCGTCATTCCATATTTGTTTGCAATTACTTATACGTATAGAGAATCAGCATAGCTATAAACGCCGTAAATGTAGAATCATGCAATGCACTTTCAAATGAAAATACTGTGAAGTGCAACAAAATATGTCACAGTTGTCAGTCAATAGCGAATAGAGACGAACACCTGACAATATCAATGGAAACGTGCTCGACTGAAATGCAAACAAAAAAGAGGCGATGCTCATGTTTAAAAAAGAAATAAGTACGTTCTTCCATAAGAAGCCTGCGTTCCATTAAAATAATAAGAAAATGCGCCTTCCTCGACTTCTTTCAACATCTCATGTGAAAATTAAGTAACAATGTTGGTTTCCTTAAATAAAATATGTATTTTGCAACCTTTTAAATTATATAAATTGAAAAGTATTTAGCTATTATTTAAAGTACATCAATACTTCTCTTAGTGCGACTTTTAGAAGTTATAACTAAAAATAAACTAAATTTAAAGAACTTTAGTTAAATACAAATAACTTTCATAATCTTTGTATTTCTTTATTTACATCATTTTATAAATATATAATTATTTATAATAACATTTATTGCAACAATAACTACAAAAATTGAAGAATTACAAAAGAAAAATTGCTCTGACCATAAAATATATTATATAATGAATATGAAACATTCAAAGATTCTATAATAGGTGTAGGTATGTTAGAAGTTGTACTATTGTTAATATTTTCGTAAGACTATAATTTATGTGTAAAATATTATGAATGCACGACTCTGGAGAAATTTTAATTTCCATCAATACGTCGAGAGTGGCAGCCTTTGATGTCATGCGAAAATTATTCGACGATCAATCAAACCTCATAAATAATTGAATCATGATCTTAAGATACTTACATAAGCTCGCATGTTTGGTTCCATAAAAGAAAAGCCGGCGTGGATTAATATTTCTCTCCGTGCGAATTAATAATCCTTTTCACAAATTGTCGATTAAATAGATTGTGATAAGCAGCGAAACGCGTATGAATTCTCAAATATGGCATTAGGAAATGTAAAATGTGATTTAAGCGGGACACGTTTATCAAAAAAAAAAGTAACAAGTAAGACAAGAACAAGATGTATAAGTTCATGTAGAAAGCTTAAGAAAATTGCATATAAATTACATCTCGAAACATCGAAAGAAAAAAATCTGGAATCTATTTATTTCCAATAATATCCTTAATGTGGCTGAGTTCTCTATTTTTACTTTTTTGAGTACGTTGCAGGATTTAAGTTGAAAATAATATGCTATGAACGTTGAATGGGTGGAACTTTCACGCTTTTTCCGAGTGTTGTGTGTAATAACAGTATAGACAATATTAGAATTGTGATGGAGCAGTTATCATTATAGGAACGAGTTATTAGGAAACACAGTGTGCAATTAATTTACAGTTGTGGAGCGTGCCGAACAACAGTTTACATATGTATGTAGACGAATGTATCCGTAGCTGAAATCAATTTCGTTCAATTGAAGACGATTATAATTATTGTATGCGAAATTAGATACCACCGAGTTAATTTATTATTGGCTTACTGCGGCATTCAGCCGCGCATCGCATTGTGAGATCATCATTTTAATTGGATGTAATTTAGTTTCAACACTTTCAATAAATCCTCCTCCTTTTGAAGCAACGCGAGAATTGATTTATATTTCCCCTCGCAAATTCGAATGCTTCAACTGCCTCAACGAACTAAGAGTACTAATCGAATGGGATTATTTTTATGCGCATTATTTTACGCCTATTAATTCCGTAATGCAGGCTTAATTGAAATGATTCTTTTTGTTTTGTGATTTCAGTTAGTCAGGGCAGTGATTTATTGCTTGGTAGTATATTACTTGATATTCTATTAGAATGTTTGATTATGCAGAGAGTTCTAAACTCGACCATTCCTAATATAGGAGAAAATAAGTAGATATCATTGATTGTTAATAATAACGTAAGGTTTTCTACGTATGTTTCTGTATCTGTTTCTGTTTGTGAGCAGGTCAAAGATTTATCGGCCTTCCCAGCGGAATGATTTAAGTGCACCGATCGGGTTCTACATTGTGTACTAATTAGCAATTAAGATTTGCCCGCTCGTGGGCACGTTATAATTGTATGGGCTGTAATTAGCAAGTGTGTTTCATAACAGGTGTATATTTTGAGGGATCGTTTCCAATCGACACCATTCTGTTCAGTTTTCCAATTTTTCGTTTCACTGTGCTGCCTCGAATCTGTAGAGGCGTCCGACGAAGCTCCCTGAAGCTATTCAACTCGAACTCCTACACTTTGGTCTCCTTCGAGATGCAGCAACCTACACTCCGGCATCAGATCATCCTTAATTTCCTTATCTCTGCATCCACTGAATTGCCTCGCATATCTCGTCCTTTTTATGCACGACATCCGGGAATTATATTTCCTTTCAGCCAGCGTCTGAATAATTTGTTATTCCTCATTTACCTATTACTCTTTCGCCGTCTTTGTTTATCTCCAGTTTTCCATACCACGCTTCACTACTGCCGAGTCGACCTCAATTCCCGAGCATCATTTATATTCAAAACTCCTCTGGGGGAAACTCATTAGCATATTCACCATTTAACCAATTTATTTCGAATACGTTTATTAATATTTTCACTAATTTTCCCTTGCGCCGCTCGACTTCCTAAGATTCCATTATCTCCTCCACGCTTGACCTCCGGTGACCTTGCACAATATTACCTCTTTCTACTAAACTATTTCTTATTGCCAATAAGATTTATTTGGATTTTTTTTCATAGCTAAGTGCACGTGTTTCCGGTTCGTGAAAATATTGTTGCAATTCCAGTACAATTCGTGAGTGCATTCAATTTAAGTTTTCATAACCAATTATTTTAATGTTCTCTACCTTTTATTGCGTCCATTTCTTAACTTCAGATTGATTACATCTGAACCTATATTTTCATTTCCGTTCGAGCAATGGTGTCCATAACAAACGCTATCTGCTGAACTCGCCCAGCTGATGTAATATGGCTTAATAAAATTTTATGACTTACTCGAAAAATTCTAATCAGTTTAATTAATTTTGTTCGAATTCCTATTTCTACTTTAAATAGATCAAACAGATTAAGGAAGTACTAATAAAAAACATTTTAATTATAAGTAAATACTGAATGCCACAAATCAAATTAATTAGATTAGTAGTACGTCTTCAATAAGTCCGTATTTACTATATTATTGTTATATACCTTTAAATACCAAACAGTATGAAATATTGCTATACACGTTCTTTAAAATGCTAATATTCATTGAAAATATAGTATATGTATCTACAGTATTCAATTAAATTTTAATTAAAACAGTTTCATAGCTACAAGTGTTTTACACTGATAGGTAAACGTTTTTGCAAGATCAGAGAAAGTATATATTTTATATATGTGATTTTCTATATTGAATAAAAATGCTTTTGAATTGCCTATAAGTATAGGCATCGGGTGAAACAAATTTCATTTAATTTTGAAATTTATACTGTATAATTTAGTTAGAAGGAAAATCACTGCACTCGAAGTTCATATTGACCCAGTGGTTTAGTTATCTCTTATTTGCAATGCTTTAGGATGTAAAGCAGAATATGCAGTTGAATTATTTAAATGATGAAGTGTGAAGTGGTATATTTATAAGGTATAATTAAATATATATGAAAACCGAAGTGATGGATGGAATGGTGCTAATGGAACAGTAAATAAATATGCGTTAGGCAATAAGTAATCCGGAATGATTGTGATTAGTAAAATGGCAGTTTTCGCTCACTGTCCGAGCAATAACTAAAAGCTTGAATAGATATTAGTAAGGCTGTACGTTCGCAAAGCAGACGTTTTGATAAATAGGATGGGTATTTGGAATTATCTTGGGCTATCAATTATTTGAGGTAAGGTAAATTATAGAAAGCATGTAATGTTTTAGCATAAAGGAGGAAAATATCTATGTTTAGCAGATAACTCAATCGCGCTGCATTTGCAAATTGTTGTTTGCATTATGGTAATGGTGTAATATATAATAATTATTTCGTCGGTGAAATATCGGTATGCTGCATATTGTGTTCGAAGCGCTAAAATTGCGAATGTATTATATAGCGTAGTGCTGTGGAGGGAGGAAGTGCTCGAAGAGGTTCCCTTTCAACGAGGAAAGAATCCTAAAGCGGTCGCAGTGGAAAGGCATGAGCCGTGGGCGGTCGCAAATCAATGGCCAAAGCTAATATTGATTATGGCAACAGGTATTAATAGCACTGTCCTATATGTATAGGACATGCAATTGCACTTGACTCCTTATTACCATATTAAGTAAACAAGTGTCTTTGGGTTATCAAGATAGAAACTTGCACAGTCCGCAGTGTATCCATCATGTAAATCTAGCCTGGCACGGCTTCGGCCTGGCATTTATCAACCAGTTCCGCATGGTCAGTTGGTCAGCTCGGATCGCCTAAGGGCATGAAGCCAGAAGGAAACACTGGATCTCAGAGGTGGACCGAGGAGGAAGAGGAGGCCCCCAAAGGCAGCACATCACGTAGATCCACCGATCGTGACTGCTTTCCTTATGAATTATTCCCAATATTCAATGGCATTGTTCGAAACGAGCCCGGATTAGTTATACTGGTAGTACTACTTCACTTGAGTGCTAATTTTCCTTAGCAGCCCATCCACCCATACGTATGCTCCACCAGCTTAGTCAAACACGTACAATATAGTGTACATACTCAAATGATCCTCAGGTCACGCAAGTGTTCTCCGCCACCTTCGGCTACCACAGCTTCAACGCTCCATCGCTCAATGTATAACAAACAACTGGTTTACAGCCTCCTTTTTCACTACTCGCACACACACACCACTTTCGAAATTATCCATCATCATTCACCATTTGCATTGAGCCCATATTACACGTAATTCCCATTTTGCCGTGTTATAAAACTCTCCATCTAATTTCCATCGCAGCGAGCAGCAACAACAAAAAATAACCATTAGAAGACAATCCGCTCCTCGCTCGAACGCACATGCTTCCAAAGAAACTTTCAGCAATTGGGATACCGCACGTATAATTAAAACCCAATAGGTATTCATTAACTAAACTAATTAAATCCACTGAAGGGAATTCGCGCTGCAAACATTCGCTTTTTCTTCTTCTTCTTTGGCCGTACTTCTTGTTTCGCGTTAAATACGTTTCCTCCTGCGGTAATTGCAATATCAATTAAATTGTCAACGTGTGCGCGCCAAACACGGAAGGTGTTGCAAATATATTTCATAACGATCCACATATTGTTTGCGGAATTATGAGCAGTTTTCCAAGTGCCGGAAACATTTCAGTCGCCTGAAATTAAACTCGCACCTTAACATCCATCTTTCTCTCTGCTTTTGCCACTTCGTCGACGAGACTACTTCTATTTATTTCTTTCTCTCGCTCGTTTCTATGTGTATATGTTTGTTTGTTTGTTTGAATAATGGACGTTTTGGATTTCTTCGTTGGCGCATTAAATCGTCGGCCGCATAATGCGACCGGAGATGACAGTAAATAAGTCACTGGTGAGCACTTTGAAAGAAACAAAGAACCCAATGACGTTCAGTTTTTATTTTTCCACGGAACCCGTTCCTAAGTTCACTTACTCAGCTAAACGAAACATACAAATGAAAAACGACCACAAGCATCCAACCACGTGATTAAAACATGTGTTATTGTAGTCATATTTAAAAATAAATAGTCAATAGACTTTCTATCCAAATAATTGAGTGGATATTGCAACGATCGAGAATTTTTCTATTTAAAGTCATAATAATCGTGACAAGAGTTATACAATTATTTACAGACAAAATTATATAAAAATCAAATTTAAAAACGTCTTAACTATGTCAAATTCTTAAACTATTTCATTCAAATTTTCAATTATGAATCATCAATTAATACTAGTTCAAATATTATGTCATTTTAAATTAATTAGGTCCAAGTATGTAATCATGAATCAATTAGATAATACTCTAAATTTATTTAATACAACAATCTTCCATAAACACGAGATAAATAAATCTAATAAATTCATAAAATCAACAAACTTATTGACCACTCTCTAATAAACAAGGATCTGACCTACTTCACCTTTATATATTTACCCACACGTTCATTATAACATACCTAATTTCCAATTATTTGGCTTATTTACATTATTTGTTAATACATTTACAGTTTCTAATAATAAAGCAAAAACATTGGGCGTCGATTTTGAAGTTAATATTGGGTAACATGCGAATGTTAGTGCCTTGAAAGATACAGTAAGGTAACCATCTTAAAATCGGAACTAAATCAGTAGGATTTTATATAAAAAATAGAGAATTAATAAAAATCAATTACAAAAAATAAATTCAATACAATTATAATAGAGAAATATAAAGAAAATAGAGACATATAAAAAAAGGGAAAAAAGTCTTAGGTCTATAGTTCTTTGCAGCAGTAAATGTGATTATTAATACAAATAAAAGAAAATAACATTCAATTGCTGCAAAGTTCTATTGACCATAGGTTTCACCTTAAAAAAAATATTAAGAGAATAATTGTTATCATATTGTATAACCAATCTATGTATAAGAGATCTCACATAGAGTTTCTCACGTAGACGCATATCAAGTGTCTTAGTCGCCACATCTTGTTTTGTAAACAAATATATAAGTGCCAAGGGATTGATTCGAAGATTCCTAATCGATGCACTTTTTCTTATAAACAACTTTAAGGAATTCGGGCCGGTATTTCCTATTGTAAACAAACCACCCAAGCCGAATTCCATGGGAACGCTTAATCATCAAATATAAACAAATCCCTACTCCCAATCACAACTCCCACCCCTTGATTAATAATAATTAACTTCGTAAGTAGATTATGTATTTAGAATTAGTCTCAGTAGAAACTCCAACGAATAACTAAGTCTTAGAAGAACCTCATACGATTAACATAGTCTTGGGAAGACTCACCTACAATTGATTAATAAAGTTATCTCAATAGATTCCCCAACGAATAACTTAGTCTCAGTAGAACATCCACCGAATAACATAGTCTTCGATAAGACTCACTTATAAATGAATAAAGTGATTATAAAGCCAATTGAATTAACTTAATTCAAAGTACTAAAACTCCACAACAACACCAGACACGGTGTCCATAATTCCAACCATGGGACACAACAATCAACGTTAAATTAAATCTTTTATATTTTAATTAAACTATAATAACTAAATACAGTTCTAATTATATAATTGATATCTAGTAGCAAATCTTCATAAAAAATATTATCTATTACATTTTAAAAGAAATGTACCCCAGATGGGACTCGAACCCACAATCCCCGGCTTAGGAGGCCGATGCCTTATCCATTAGGCCACTGGGGCTTATATAAGTCATTACCTAAACCTTATTTACATGCAAGGAAGTCTGAATAATATACAATCAAATTATTATTTTCAGGGCCAATGTTCAGCAATTAAATGATATTAAAATATTATTCATTATACAAAAAATATTGATTATTATATCTTACTTATGTCTCTATGTAAGTTAATTATAAACTTTGAATCGAATCATCAAGCTATTTTTGTTTGTTTATGCAATAAGCGATAATAACGAAGCAAGAAAAATACGTTTTTTTTATAAGTTAAAATGATTGCTCAATTAAGTCGATTGGGCAAATGGATTGGATAATCGACTACTAAAATTATCTGGATATGTAAATAAATAGAGCCAATTAATAATAAGCGGCACCATCAAAATAAGCTAAATCCTGGGCACGTTTCTTTCTTTCTTTCCTTCTTTTTGTTTTTCTCTCTCTCTCTCTCTCTTTCCTCATGTAAACACAAACGCCGTGCCGATGTGTTAAAGGCTAAAAGGAAACGGGCGAATAAATTTGTCCACGATTGTAACGCCGCTTATTATCAAGCCGAGATCAATTATTTTCCAATAATTAGTTTAAGTGTAATTTATGGGAGCAATGGAGAGTTTTACCACAATACCAGTTTCACCTGTTCTCCGTTATACCAGATACCGACATTTCGAGCTCGCAGCAAGCGAACAGGTGGATTCATACGTCTCCCGTTCCACGGCTTTATGCAAATTTTTAATGCAGCACGTGTATTAGCCGGTCACTTATTTAATATACAATATCTGTGTAATATATATACATCATATATGTATATATACATATATTAATATGAGAGCCTTGTGTTGCGAAAACAAGAAATGCGCGTAATACGATTTCCTGTGCCCGGCTTTCGAACGTAGGAACAAACACTAAAAAAAGCGACTCGCTTAATGTGCACCAATTATGTTTATAGTACATTGTAAGTGAGCTAACCGTAACACAGTTATGACAAGGTATAAAGGCATTTTACAATATTTACTTTACAATTGCCGTTGCGAGATTCTGTTAAAATTGATGAAACGCATTAAAGTGAAATTACAAAAATTGGATAACAATAATTACTCTGTTAATGTCGTATAATTATATTTATAGTATTTTCGGTATTAAACTTTATGTAGGTTTACCGTAACGCAATTATAACAACCACTAAATCCGTTTTACTATATTTATTTAATTTATATTTATGTTGCAAACTTCAGTTAAAATGTTGGATTGATGGAGTATCATTAAGATAAATTTTGTAAAATATTGAAGAGAAAATTATAATTAATTTGACAATGTTGTATTATACTTAAAATTCTGAACTTCGGTGAGTTTACAGTAAATATAATTAAACTAAAATTTAAATAAATTGTAATAATAATTAATGTAACAATAATTACAAAAAAAAAACTCAATACAATAAAAATGAAGAAAATGAATTACAAGGATAAAATAATAAATAAAATTTTAATTTTCCTTTTTTGTTTTTATGAGATTTCAAAGAAGCCTTAGCTTTTTATTAATGTATTAATAAATAAATTTATGGTCTACTTTGCAATCAATTTTATAAAATGATGATAATTCAAATCAATATGCAATTGTAGTCACAATTTGAATAAGAACAATACAAGTAATAGTAAATATGTAATATTGAAGTATGTAGAACAAACCAAAAGATGGCGTTGGAAGTAACGTAAGTGACGTGAAAAAATCATCTGTCAATTTTGGGTGGTGGAAATTCGGTTGAAACTGTAATAAAAATCAACTATATTCTATTTCAACAGGTTATCGAGTTTCCATAGTGTTTCAGTTCGATCGTACATAAATTATTTTGATGAATTTCATTGTGACCGTGATGCTTGAAAGTATTAAGAAATTACGTAACTGTTGAACGACACTAACCAAATCGGTTGAGAAGGTTTAAGAAGAAGTGATTGTTGAATGCAATAAAAACAGGTAGGACAAAGACTTCTTAAGAGAAATCCACAAATTCGCGATGAATTAATGGTGTGTAAAACATTTAATGCGAAGATTTTTTGACATGAGAAACCACATGAAATGTTGACAATCGATCGGAATCAAGTCGTTCGAAACAGCTTGGACGTGTTGAATATGATACAAAAGACTTTTTGTATCGTGTCGTGTCTCTCGATGAAATATTGATCCATCGTTACGCATCATACGCTAAAAAAAAAACAATCTGAGAAAAGATGAATCAGCTGCGAAGAAGACAAAGACTACTTGAAGATGGAAAAAAAATCAATAACTGGTTAGTATTACACATCTGTATTGGATCTTTTGCTCATACTCGTTTAGCGAGGTTCCACTGTAGATGTAAATACACCCATATCTCGCTTTACGGCCTAGATACGTTCCACGAAACTTGGTCACAAAGCGAAAAGCCGTATAAGGAATCAACGATTGCGCTTGCGCAAGATTGGCAACATGTAGATATATCGACATCGAAAAAAGTTTTTTTTGCCGTTATACCGAAACATTTTAGGCCATAAATCGAAAACGTGCCTTAATTGAAGAGGGCCGTTATAGCGAAATGCCGTATAGCGAGGTATGGGATTAAAATCATTGTAATGAATATATCTCAAAGCGTTGTATCATTCTAGAAACTGGTCGATGTGTTCTCGTAGTACATTGTAAGTGAACTAACCGTAACATTGTTATGACTGCGACGTACGAATGCTTTATGTAATATTTGCACAAGCTTCATTGTTGTAGCGAATTGTATTAACAACCGAGAGTTTTCAGTTGAATGTAGAAGAAGTCCAATAATGAGCAATTATTTAAAATGTTGTTAAGCACAGCAGTTAAAGTAACTGGCTAATTAAATGGAATCCGAAATCGTATTGATATGTAAACTGGAAAACGGCTCGAAATTAACGAGCTATGTTTTATGATGCATTGTGTTTGCGGTGAATCGTGTAACGAAAGCGACTTGATTGTTTTCCCTCCAGTGTCCCGTTTCCATACGAATTTTTAAACCAGAAGGCTTCTTTCGTCGTCCGCGCCCGCCGCTATTTCCTTCCATTACTTCCATTAGACACCTGCAGTGATGTAGACATACAATCAACATGATCAGCCAGCCGTTGCACGGTGCATTCGACCCGGCAAAAATCCGTCAATCCAGATCGCACAGCGAACTTCCTTGCAACGAAACAACGATTACCTAATTCGTCCACCTATCTAGATCCTATTAATTCATCTACGCGTAACCGTTTGTCCTTGCGGGAGCAACGCGATCGATCACAATACCTGCACGGCATGTAATTGTTGTTTCTTTTTTTTGTTCTTTTCGTTTGTTGTTGTTGTCGATCACGGATCTGGTGTCAATCACACAGGACTTTCCTCTAACAATTAACAATCTAATTGTGTTGCGCGAGGTGTGAAACCGACCGATTTCCTTCTGGATTCAGAAACTAGAGAGCAGAAGAAAGACAGAGGGAAATAAACGAAACGAGAAGAAAAGGATAACAACAATACGTGTGTACGTACGGCTCACGACAGGCCAGGCCATGCCTGTCTACCATCCGACAAACGTCGACCTTCTACCAAGAACTAGCGGCAATAAATATACTTATGATTTAAGATAACTCGGTGGTCTACAATTCCACATTCTTCCAGATTCTTTATTTCATTCTATTTGTGATCTGTTTTTTTTTCTTCTCTCTACTTGTTCTCTTCCGAATCGTGTCTTTTGGTCTCTTTTGCAAAGCAGGCGCGCAATGATACGTTGCACAATCCGCTTTGCAAATGATTCATGCAACTTTGTTGCCATTTAACTAGTGAAGTTCAAAGGGGCTCGGGTTTTAACACCTACGCAAATTAATAAAGATCACTGCACATACACACAGCATACAGCTCGGACCATTATTCCACGCCAATTAAAATATTTGCGCCGACACATTTTGCGCAAACGATTACCTTTTGATTCAAATATTTAAGGGCGAAAGTCTAAATTCCATAAAGCAATTTTATTAATCATAAATAACGCAATATGAATTTTATTCATTACAATTGTTCAAGATTTATTTAATTATTTATATATCAACATAACTCACATTACAGACACACGAATCATAATTTATAGCATTATTTTACTAAAAAATATACATACTTTTAATGCCCTTCATATATATCAATCAGTCTTTAAAACATAAGTAACAATTTTAGTTCTAATTTTCCAGTTTTTGTTTGAACTTTATATTAAAAATAATAACTTAAATTATTTTGCATTTTACTTAATATTTATGCTTTTTTGTTAACTTCCTAATAGGTAACAAGAAGCAATAGGTTGGAAATAATTAATTATTTTTTATTTGCATATCATCATGATTAATATATTGATTGTAACTTATAAAACTGGGTTAACATATTCTATTTTCTTATATCATTATTTTTTTTGTAGATGACCAAAGGTTATATAATTATCGACAAATTGGGTCCCTGTGCAGGCATATATATATATATATATATATATATATAAATAAATTAGTAATTTATTGGGACAATTGCATATGAATGATACATATGGGCCGATGCCTGAAGCGAGTTTACTTGCACCTAAGTTATTACAGTGAAAGCTGCGCTGTGTCCTTACATGAAAAACAAGACGTGGTTTCGTTTGCAGGTAAATAAACTGATTTGTATGCATTGTCTATTTTATCCGCGAACGATTAGGAAGCATTAAATTGATGATAAAATACCGAAATGGTGAATAACTGGAGGGTCCCGAACGACCGGAATAACTCTCGCATTTATATTTATATACATAGAGAGAGAGAGAGACGAACGTCTGCATAGTTAATGAGTCAATAGTTGCACTCTGGTTACAGGTGTATTTCTATCTTGATTTCCTTATCCGCAGTTAGTTGTATGTGCAAGAAGCAGGCCGACTCCTAATACAGTCTGCACCATCAGATTAACAATGGACAACGTGGGCGGTTAAATGGTTCGATTATCGGTCACAGAATATATATATACAAACTCACCATTGAAAACGACATGCAGCTCGGTTGTATAACCAAATTGAATTTCGAAACTCAATTATCATCGAAACCGCTCGCCGAGTAATAGGCTTTATATCCCATTGCCTCCACCATTGTTCTCTCGAAATTTAATAAAACTTATACAACTCAATAACAATATTTCGAATCTGCTGCGGTGCGCTGCAGAGATAACCGCCGGTTAATTATGTTGTAAGTGAAACGAAATAATACTTGAATACCCGAACCCTGCCAGACAGACAGCAAACGGCCAATGCAACGAACAACAAAACGTTGCGCAAATCTGCTCAAATTGTGATTAAATTGTTACGTACGATTTCCAATTGGACATCACGACTTCAACGTATTTCGGTATATTTGCGAAATTCTGTGCAATCCAATCACAACTAATTTGTAATTAAATCTCTCTAACGTAGAGAAATAAAAAAATATATTAGAAACCGCCATTTCTATAAATAGGATTTAATCAGACACAATTACATTTGTTTTGACATTTCCTATATTATTTCTGTTGCAACACTGACCACATTTTTTGTTCTCTAATATTTATTTACAATCTATTATTAAATGTTAACATTTAATAAAATTTCGCTCAATTTTACCTAAAAATAATGTATTGTTTTCAAATCAGCTCAACATTTGCTGATTAGCTGTTAGTATACATAGGTCAAAATAACAAGTTCATTTTTAAAAATATACTTTGTATAACCCAATGCATTTGTCGAGCATTATAAACGTTAATATCAACAAAATTGGTTAATGAAAATAGGAACTTACGATATGGCTAAGTAGGAAATGAGTAAGGCATATCACATAGAATATCATTGTCCTGATATCACGTCTTAAAGTCGACCGAAAACTTTACATTCGAGCGAGAAAGTACGTCGTCGTGCAGACTAATCAAGGGCCTACAAAACTTCTTTAAGCACACAAAAATTGTTGAATAAGAATTAAAAATGTACATTTTGATTTGTGAAGTTGTCGTAATCTAATTAACTAGTGCCTAGGGCTCTAAAAAACATAGGCTAATAGGTCTTTAGCCCAATAATTATATAAAAAAGTAAAATACTTTTTGAATTAAATCGTTATTTGAAATTATTATACAATATTGATTTTCATGTCATTAGATATTAAATATATCTATAAGTATTTATTAACTAAAATAAGTATAATTCCTTGAAGAGTGACACATAAATGCGTAATTTCTAAAGGATATCCGTGCCCAAATCTTGTATACATTTTTTTGTATAAGCCTTGTTGTTATTTAATTATAACAATAAAATTACACTGCTTCCGCCTAATCATAACCAGGAATAACAATAATAATTATATTAAGTTTGCTTCGGAGCAAAAAATTACACCTATTAACCTACAAAAATAAATATGTATCACTTGATTATTGGGTTACAAACCACACTTGGCTTCAGGTAAAAACAGTGGTCTAGGCACGCAGTCGTATCCAGTTGACATTTGCCAGGTTGCATTCCTATACCCAAAGTATAGGAATTTATCACAAAGGACAATGAAAACGTTATTTCCATGATCTAACCCGACACGAATTGGAATATTATTATTAAAGCGCGTAACCTTTTCGAAACTCTATTTATCCACTTTTATACCGCAATAAAAAATAAACGAAACGACAAAAGCAACAAAAAAATAACATGTGACAATGCTCTACTAAACAAATTGCACGCAATTATATTCGTTTTTTTTTTGCGCCGAGGCTAATTATTTTACGACATATGTAAATTAAAAATGCGTGCAGAAAATTGCTGTTGCACATAAAAAAAGGAGTAACGCATTCGTAATTCATACTTTATATGTTAATGATGTTAATGAATATTGAGTTAATAAATAAACGAAATCATTCAGTGGAGAGAGCAAAAAAATAAGGAGTCGTACATTAACATAATAGTTCAGCACGCGTTCGGTATTCAAATGCAATTGCTTTTAATATTATAATCCGGACAATTAGTATGTTAATGTAGGCAATGAACTAACCAAAATGATGTTAAAAATTATATTGTCACTGTTATGTAGAATCGATTAGGCATTGAGGCTTGATTACCGCAAATGGGCTTTTCCTTTAGTTCTTTTGTACTTGTTTGTTTCCTGTTGCGTTTTGCTTAAAGTTACATTACAATTACATTGAAAATATAGCAAATACTTAATATATTTATTATAACAGACATATAATAACAAAAGATATATATTTATGGAAATATAAGCAATCATAATAATGAATTGAAGATCAACACTGCTTTGAAAATTACAAAAGTAGCGTCACTAAAACCACTGTAACTTGTTAACTAAAAGTCAGATTGCCATGAAATTTTGAAAGACGTCATCTAAAGGTTGGTACTTCCTAAAAATCATATGTCATTTTACGAAATTTTTATGTGAAGTGTCCTATTTCTTAACGGAATGTATGTGAAAAATTGGTTTACAAAATTATGTTTCTTCAGATTCTTCACTTAAAAATGACCAAAACTCCCTGATCCAGTGTTCATTGATAAAGAGCAGAAGTGCTATTAACACGTACTATCATGAAGTTATAAGAAAGTCGAAAGAATTGAAAATATATAGATGAATTGAGTTCTTTAGTTGTATTCACAATATAAAACCTAAATTACTTTCTTATCAACCCAATTTATTCTGGTATAATAATTTAACCTGTTTTTTTTTTAATTTCTAATAGTGAAATATTTATACATAGATTGAAGAATGATGCAAAAAAACCTTGTACATGAAATATTAACGTTTCGATTGAATATATTGTATATGCAATTTAGGTCAAAGTTTTTATAATTTATTTGATTAATATTTATTGTTAATCTATGACAGAAATGTAATACAGGGGTTTAAGATTATATGTTTATATGCATTATAGTTTCTATTTATACAGTCAATAGTAAATAAATGTTTAAAACTTTGCCAATTCCTTTAATTTAAAGGAAGTAATCATGAAGATTTCTTAATGTTATGCAATTACATGAGTCTCAATATAAGCATTTCCACAGGCAGTGAATCTTAAACAAGTTAGAATATTTCTTAATATTTTCATTACTTTAGAAAATGTGAAAAGATTGACTTCAATAAGTTGTTTTATTCTTGTTTAATATAGTTATTATTTTTGTGAACAACTATGTTATATTTCTTTAAATCAAGTTAAAATGTAACATTTAATATAATTTAAATTAATGTAATTTTATGAATTAAGTGAGTGATTGATGAAAGGGTATATTAGTTTTATAGATATTTTTGATGATTTAACAATATGTTTGCAAAATATTATAATTTCTATTATATTACAATATTGAGAATGAAGTTGAGGGAGTGTTTTGTAATTCCATATTTGTTGAATATACATTAGAAAAATGAAGTAATCTAATGATGATCTTTATGTACGCTGTCCCCAATAAAATGTTAATTTTCATCTTTCAATAAGAGCTTAATTATAATTCGCGAGGATTTGCATAGGAGCCGACGGTTCGTCGTTTGCACAACATCGGAGTCAAACGGATAATTACAATACAGGCTATCAACAGGCTGGAACGAGTGAATCTTCAACGAGCAGATTTCCCGGCTGGATCCTTTTTAGGAAAATCAATTACGTGCCGTCTTAAGCATGATTTTTCTCGTGCCATCCACCATGCACCGCGTGCGTTTGAAATACGCGCTCCGTGTCGGACTACGTACACGTTCCATCCGTAAACGTTATTAATAAATTACGTAGCGGCAATAATAATTCATAATTATAATTATACACGTCGGGTTTTCAATGTTTGCTCATGGATATGGAGGAGAAACCCAGAGACGCGAACCCATATTGATAAATAATAATGTTTGCAGATAAATTATCGATCGCCATTAGTTAACTTCGACGCTCTTGCGAAACGTCCCTTAATCCTTTTTCGTCCTTCCGCCACGTACCTTACTTCGCTCGTTAACTCAATTAATAACCCTGTCGTGGAAATCCATCCGTTACGATTGTGAAAACATAACTCGTCGAAAGAAAACACAACGATCTGGATGAAGCAACGATACGAAACACACGTGTACGAGTCTCCGAACACTCGCAAGTACGCAAGTATGAAGCTGTATAAAGGATTGATATACGCACGTTGCGTTTCCTTTCCCACATTTTTTTCACTCTCTGTATAAAGTCAAGCACGCCTAGCAAATATTAATGCTATTTGAAGGCGACGTAAGTAATGAGACAGACGTGGAAGGAAAAAGAGTACGTAGGATATCACCATAAATTTCGTAGTATCACGAATCTGATCAAGACTTTTACATTAACTGTTTATCTCGTGGTAATTAAAATACATGGGCGTCTATACAAAATATCCATCGGCGGCTTCTAAATCTCAGATTTACTCTTTTAGAAAGTGCGTCTACATATATATTTTTTTATATCATTTATTTATATTTAATACGAAATATTTAGTTTGTTCATTACAAAAACTCAAAGATGTACGTTAACCGAATTTTTAGTACTAGCTTCAAAAACAAACTCAAGCATCACGGTGTACGTTATACGAACAAGTTTTCTTTATGAGTACATACAAATTAGTTTGTTGTTCTATTTATTCGCAATCTGAACTGTTCGTTCACCCACTGTATTTAGTATAAACGAAGATTTATTTTTTTTGTGAAAAAGATGTGAAAATAAACATCTGAGCAGTAGTTAACGGCAGCATCGGAGAAAACCCGTTCTATCTTTAGGGATCTGCAGTTATCTATTCTTTACGCGAATCCAAATTGCTAGGTCTGGTATTAAAGTGGGTGCAGCTGCTTGTATGTTTTTGTGTTCCAGATTGATTAGTATTTTCCTCCGCGGTTTTAATATTAATAAGGTGTTCGAAGACTTCGTTTCTTGAAGGTATAATTCTTGCAGATCGAATCGATTTCCTGGGTAGCAGCATTACACACTTTGCTTTTAAATATAATATTATTAACTATAACTAATCAAAGATAATTTACTTTCATTCTTTGTTTCTGTTCCTGTTATATTGTTTGATTGCTTATTTTTGTATCTATCAACTATATAAGAGTTTAAAATATTACAGTAAACTTTTTAGAATTTTAGAAATTTTGTTAAATTTTAGGATTTTTCAGTATAAACTGCAGTAAATGAATGTAAAATACATAACATTAACTTCTAAATCGGAAATAGTAACTATATTTACGACAAAAAGGCTATTAGCAATAAAGTTCATTTTCTTTGTATTTCTTCATTTTTATTGTATTTGTTGTTGCAATAAATCTATTATTAACTATATTTACTAATAGATTAATAATTATTGGCTACTTGTCTTACTTATGTCCTAGAAGCATGAAGATTTAGTTTTTTACTTATTCATCATGGATAAATACGTGTCAGGGAGGCGTGAGTGAATTTAGAAATTCAGCCTAAATGGCTCAAGGGATGGTGGACTACATGAGTCCAGCAATCGCGAAGTTGACTGCTAATTGCTCTTGGCTTGAGACGTGAGGGCCACTAATGTTATCAACAATTAATGGATTGCATTTCTATAGATTTAAACAACTTGTTTGGTCTTCAATAATGTTGAACTAGATTGCTTTTTTAGGAGTTGCATTTCGTAAAATATCGGACAGATGTGTTGTTCGATAAATTTCAGAATTAAGAAATAAAATGTTTTATATGGATTCTGCCCCTCGACGGAGCTGTGGGTCGATTTATATTGCGCAATTAAGTACACCGACCGACTGTAAATATAATATTTTTTTGTTTCACCTGCAACTTGGTTTTTCGAGTTCGGAGCTTCGGGCGGAGTGCGTGGAATGGTTTAATGATAGGCTTCAAGTTCTCGCGCCAAAATGCTTTCGTTATTGCCTGATTTACGACGAGCAAGATTGACGATTTTGTTAAAAAAACGTCACTCAGAATGAACAACAACAACACGAACGAAAAAGAAGGAAGACAAACGAAAAATTGCGCGAAGGACGAAAGCCGTCCTGCGTAAATATTTGCGTTTGCGAAAGGCCAGGACATTGCAGACTCCTCAGAAGCCACTTCGGTTTTCCAGAATGTTGAATGTTTGTTTAGCACCGGTGCGTACAGAGCACACACGCTTTTGAACGTCGCCTATCTGTAATAAGTGTTTAGCAAACTGGGATTATTGTAAAGTAAACGGCAATAACTTATGGCAGTTGGAAATGTTTATAGTAAATATTTGAATTTTCTATATATGGTGCACTATTTATCTATTTCTCAAATTACGCGCAGAACCATTACAGAGGAAAACGCATTCGTTCCAATTTCAACAGAATTCCAGCCTCCGCATTACATTCAAATCAGCCACGGATATTATTCAGCTTTTCAAATAAATCTTACACGCTTTTTCTGCTTCTTTGTTTCAGGTAAGCTCCGATCCGGACGACGGTAATTGAGCCGCTAAACAACCTCTTTCATAATCCTGAAACTCGCAATTCCAATCCGGAGATCAATTGGCACGTGCCAATTTGAAAAAAAAAAAACATCACATCACAAGTTCGTAAGGAATTTTAATTGTAATTAAATCATGTTGAAAGTAGCTCGGACCACCGTGAATATTTTCCTTTACGGAATCGTCGGCTTCAACCGTATCCACTAAAGAGACGTTAACCGATTTACCAATTTCTATGTGCATTAAGCATACGTTTCAGAAGTTACGTCACGAAATTATTCACGATTATTAAGAACCGGGAGAATTTTATCGGCTTCTATGTTAATTACACCGTTTCCTCGATTTTATTTAGACATAACACTTGTATTCTAGATCAAGGCTACACGAGGCTACCGCTAATCATTTTGAGGTGGTAATTTGTGGTCAGCTTGGATTCTCGGAGCGTTTAGGGACACGGAAATACTCGATTCATTGTTAAGACAAACATGCCGAGTTTATCGTAATTTTCTATTACTTCCTGCATTCAATGCAAGGTCTCATAATTACGTTGAATATTTTAAAATATTCCAAATAAAAAACACGCACACACTTCAATGACACTAATCTATCTGCACGTTGCTTAACTAGTTTTGAATATTTATATAATATGTAGAAAATAACACTTAATTTATAAATTAATTTATTTCTATCATTAAGAAATTTTTCAATTTGAATTTTAATAACAAATAATATAAAAGGTTAACCTTTGTATTAGGAATACAATACATTTCGTTAATTATTAATTCATTTATATGCTAATATTAATACTATTTATTTATTTGTTATTTAAACATCTTAATTGGACCAAAGGGCTTTCTGCATATACAATATAATACTAAATTGATTAAATTCAACTTAACTCGCATTTGAAAATACACCCATCCTCGCTATTCGGCCGCTCTTTATACGGCATTTCGCTATAACGGCCGTCTTCAATTAAGGCACGTTTTCGATTTACAGCCTAAAATGTTTCGCTATAACGGCAAAAAAGCTTTTTTTCGATGTCGATATATCTACATATTGCTAATCTTGCACAATAATTGATTCGTTATACGGCTTTTCGCTTTGCGGCCAAGTTTCGTGGAACGTATCTAGGCCGTAAAGCGAGGTATTAGTCATTCTTTTCTAACTATTCTTAAAAAGAAACGTGTTTCTTTTTGCAATATTAATCATTAATACTTCTATATGTCATTAGTTCACTTAACACGATAATTAAAACACTTGTAATATTCATGAACGTATCCGTTTTTTGAAATGCACACCCATTGATTGGTGACATTACCGATTTGATCCGATTAAAATGAAAAGTGTCTCGCATATGAAAAAAAAAATGAATCCGTTTTCTTTCATTACTCCTTTTTTTCCCATAAATCAACCTCAACATGTGACTATGACTCTGTATTCTGCATACTTGATCTGCTTCCCATACGTATTCAATTACACATAACTTAGGCTACACACCTAAATTATTATGCATACATTAATTATTCCATTTATTATTATTAATCGTTCAATTACTGATAAAGTCGCGTTTACAGCACTATACGTACCTATAAAATGTCGTTCGGCCATTATCCTTATATTTAATCTATTACACCTACTAATAAATATGTTATTATATTGTTTTCACTGTTGAAACAATTGTATTTTTCTTCTTAAATAGAAATTGCTTTATTCACTTTAATTTATATATATAGTTTATAATAACAAATACAAACTTTATCGTATGAAAAACAAATTTAAATAATTCTCTAGTCTTTATACTTTAAATATAATTTAATATTATTTGAAATTGAAGTTTTACAAAATTAATTTGTAAAATACAAATGTATTAATACATTAATTTTTTGAAAAATATGATTTGTGAATGAGTTTATTCCAAAAATTATATAAATATAGATAAAATTGACTATTATCCAATGTTTTTTTTTCTAATTGGTGTACAATTGTAATAAAAACAAATTATGTTGAAAATTTGATGAACTTTCTTAATTTCTGGATTTTCACTTGTGGGAATGTTCCGTTTGTAAACTTCAAGTCACCTATGATCCTTATTACATGGAAAACATAAAATGCTTTCTAAAAATGTTTCACAATCATCTCTGCGTTTTCGTTCCTTACCTTTTATCTTAAAGATTCCATGTTTTATAAACATTTATGGTTTTTGAAACAATTACAACGCTTTTATTTAGAAATCAATGAAAAAGCAATTGCAATATATCCAAAGTTATTACTTTTATTTCATATTTCAGAATAAAATAAGTTATATCAGAGAAATTTTATAATATTTTGGGCAGAATCTAATAAAATTGTATTCTGAAAGTTTGATGTAGGATGTTCACAATGCTTTAACAAAAAGTTATTGGGGTAATAACTATATAATTTATTTATTTGTTCTAATAAATGTGGTAAAAAGGTATATGCTGAGTTTATACGAAGTATTATATAATTAAGACTAGGGTTTACGTAAACTGAAATAAAGAAAAAATAGTAATGTAGTAACAACCGGTGCAGGTTGAGATTTAGCTGTAGTGCATGGCATATAATAAACATAAATTTGAATAGTTTTAGATGTAATAATGTGGAATATAATCCGGCGCAATAAATATGATAATGTCCCGAGTATTCACATTTGAATTAATTTGCGTGGTACGCTGGGAAGAAGTTTTTTCCTTCAGTTTATTTTGTTGTTGTTGTTTTCATTTTCCTGTACGACATTTACGAAATAAATGAAACAGACTCGAAATAAGACGGGAGGGGGACCAGTAAAAAGAACATTTTAATCGACGAATTAACATTAATGCTAGAATATTGAGTTCTAATTAGCGTGCATTTGAACATTGAAGTGGAAACGTTGAAATTTGTAAATAAATGTGCATATGTCTATATCGTACAATAATAATAATAATAATAATGCAATTCCGTCAGGTCGGGTTGAGCAAGGCATGGCAAAGCCAGGTAATTATTTCGCGAAATGGAGAGGGCTATTTGCCCATTTTAATGCAATAAATCCGCTTCGAAATTAATTTTGCAAATAATGCACACGTTAGTTAGCGGCATGCATGGATTTGCGCGCAAACACCGCAGCATACACACACACACACACACCAACTTTCTAATGGATTAATTGCAGCCGGACTCCAGGAATGATTTATCGTGCGAAGCCGAATTGGGTGGAAAAAATGTCCACTTGCAAACTCATGCAAAGGATTATTATGATAATGCAGCAATTAAATTCTCGAGATTTTCCATTCTTTTTCCTTCCCATTTGCTCGAAAAAGCTGGTACAACAGTAGCCGGAGACAAGCGGATTTGCATACTTATGCAACAGCGAGCCGCGAACCCTGAAATTTAGCGCACGTTATTGATCGATTGTTATCAATAACGTTAATAAATATTTTAATGGGGAAAAAAACGTCGAGGCGTATAATAATAATAATGGGTAGGCTGCGTTTACATAACACCGCGTATTGGGACGATAAAACATAATGTACAATCTGTCATCGGCCATTCGAGAATTAATTATTGCGGTGCCCGTTACGACGCGTTAAAGATCAAAAGGCACTTGGACGATGATGATCAACAAGAGAGAACAAGCTGAACTTTCTTTTGCTTTAAAAAAAATGATGCGTTTCACGACAATGCAGTTTGATATTGGTGTAATGTTGCATCCTGATATGAATCATGAAAATTTGACACGACATCATGTAATTTATCGATAGTGTATTTGCTGTAAGTTCATACATACTTAATATTTAGTATATCTTTTAAAGATTAGGATGTTGCGTAACAATCGAGGATGCGGTGCATACTTTCAATTCAGTTCAGACCAATCAACACAACTAAACTTAAGTTATTTTACCCATTTAACCCAAATTTGGATTAAATAGTGATAGTCAAAGCCTCTAAAGCATTGCTTCACAATGTGGGCCCACAATTCTAAAATAGACTAGACAATGGTGATTATCTATATGCCACATAGGGAACATTCGATTGTTAGAGAGGGTTAGGTAGGGCTTGACATAAAGTTAAGGTTGGGAAACACTGTTAAACAGTTTTAGTTGAAGTTCCCCAGACTTCGTATGACTTCCCCAAATAGTTAAATGTCTCCAAAAAAGTTAGATGAGTTCAAAAGTATTAGTTAAGACACTAAAACTGTATCAGCGGACAACCCTGAACGTGTTAATTGAGGCTCCCAAATAGCGACAATCGATGGCCCAAGTATATTGTAAGTTTTTTTTGTAGAGGAGAGGAAACCTTCCATAAAGACCACATGTGGAGTTGTGATACTGTGAGATTCTTACCCATGGAAACCTCTCCCCTTCTTCATCAACATCCAGTTCTTGTATCTCAGTACAGATATTATAAGTCTATAGACCTCAAATTATTATCTAAACATTAAAAATTCATTCATCCATGGATGCAATTATGTTTTTATAATGGACCCTTAAAACTTTTAATAAAAAAATCTGCAATAGAACCCCTAAATTGAAATTTACCTGAGTCCTTCTAATAAAAATCAAATCAAATCAATTCCTTGTTAGGCCATTGCCTAATTGTTAAGCAATTTTTCAGCTAAAAGACTATTGGACTATATTGATTATTTCTTTGTGTTATTACAAATAGCATGAGATTTTCTAACTTAAATAATATGTATAATTATTACTTTGAATTCATGTTTATATTACTATATTTTTTAAATTAAAAGTTTTTACGAGTATATTAAAACAGTTTTCAGTAAAAATATCAGAATTATATAAACAAATATCATTATTTTATCACGAAATCTAAAAATCATAAAATTGTTTACGTAAAAATCTACTGTTAAAAATCAACGGTAATTCATCACTGTGTATTGTGGAAGTTATTAAGAATTTTGTTACATTCATAAATCATCTTTAAAGAGGCTCTGTGGCACTTTAAGAGAAATTTTCCACAACATAAAATGAATTTTAAACTTAAATTTTATTACATAATTTTAATTATTTAAGAATTCTATTAAGTAGATGTTAACGTTATGCACATATTGCATATTAAACTTTAATCTAATGATAAATAGAATCACTGAAATAAATAAATATAAAGTGAAGAAATGCAGAAGACACTTTCAGCGAATTTTTATCATGGCAACTTTCTACCAATAAATCCAATTAACTCTAATTGCGCAAATAAATACTAATGCAGAATCTAATAATATCGAGTCGTATTATTCATTTTTTTTTTGTAATGTAATAGACGGTTGACTGCGACCGGTTTTGTCTTCTGGTGAAAAAAAAATGCAGCCAAACGACGTAGCCGTTTACCTTTTCACTTTTATATTAATATACTTGCACTAAAACACAACAACCACATGACATTATCGATAGTAAAAATCATATTATTCTTAATATTACATTTGTTGTTTAGATAATGTTTATTATTATATAGAATCAATAAATATTTATTCAATTTCAAGTATTGT
This sequence comes from Nicrophorus orbicollis, assembly GCA_018845635.1. Lineage (NCBI taxonomy): Eukaryota > Metazoa > Arthropoda > Insecta > Coleoptera > Silphidae > Nicrophorus > Nicrophorus orbicollis. Next base: position 503,533 of record JAFMTC010000533.1, read on the forward strand.
CTTTTCCGTTCATTAAATACAAATGAAATTTTGAATAATTTGTTAATGTCAGTAAAGATCTTTAAAATAAACTTACATAACGGTTATTCCATATTAACCTCGAAAAACAACTTGACTTGTATGTCTTGTGATATAATAAAGCAATACCTCGCATAGTCCTTGTAATCTGTTTAAAATCGCACCTAAATTAGTGATTTCAAACCCCATATATATAAACGGACTAAATCGAAATCCCGAATATCATAATTTCGACATTCTAATTCACTTCAAACGTAATCCCAACTATATCAAAATACCGAAAACCATAATTCCGAAATTATCGAATCCCGACAGTATCGAATGTTGGGATTATGACTGTCGGGATTTTTATTTTCCAGATTTTGAGTGAAACCGATAAATGGTATATAGAGGAAAACTATACCGAAAACTATAATCCCGATATTATCGAATCCCGAAAACCATAATACCGACTGTAACGAATGTTGGGATTATGACTGTCGGGATTTTTATTTTCCGGATTTTGAGTGAAACCGATAAATGGTATATAGAGGAAAAATTGTTAATCTACGTATATAAAAATTGATATTTAAACATCTTTAAGACTTTCTGTATTTTGGAATTTCATTTTGCTTAATTACATTTATGTTCCTTTTGAATATTTCGAACTTATTATAGTCTTTGTTTATAAATTGTTTTAAGTATTTAAATCCTATTAAATGTATACAAGTTTTGAATGGTGTAAATTGTAAATCAAATGAAGTAAAGGAAAATTGTAGATTGCATGGGATTGCTTTACAAGTTGTGTAATTGCTACAAATCGGTGTAAGTGGAGGTTGGAGGAGATGCCTGTATTGTTTAGGCTTATTCCGAGGGGTGAGGAAATAATGATGTTACGTTATAGAGTATGTTATTAGGACGGCGAAGTATGAAGGTTAAAATAAAGGTTCTGGTTAACACGCGCAAAACGAATAATCATGCGGCTGTGTGCAGCACATATAGACAATTACTACCAGGTAGATTAGTGCTGTCGGCCTTTCCTCATTACCGTCGAAACGTTTAGAAGAAAACAACAACAACAACAACAAAAAAATGCGCAAATCCACCTGTTTGCATTCATGCTCGAATGGCTTTTCATATTTTCTAAGGAACTGCCATTATTGGTCGGCCGTTCATTGTTATTCGTGTTTATCGATAGGCCATATATTTAATTAGCGTTCGAATCGTGTCCGTGTGTATCGCCCGGTTAATTACGACGGAAATGAATTAATGCCCATTATCATGGGATAATTAAATAACTCATTGCCCAACGTAATTATGCATTCGATATCCCCCCATATCTGCTATGCTCTGCTAATACAATCCAAGATATTGCACATTGAAAGCAATGCGATTTGACCGGACCAAACAAAACCAAAGAAACACCACTTAATTACGTCGGGCTTTACTTCTGCACCGCTTGCAGGTGCCCCCCTTCCTCGTCCACGTACGCTTCTTAATCTTCCTCTTGAAGTTCTTCTTTAATTTTAGTTAATTAGCGGCAGTTTGGTTGGCGGAGCGCGAGAATGCGAGCCACAATTACAGGATTAATTGCAATTAGAGCTGGCTTTGTGCATTATGTGCTTCTTCTTCATCATCACCCTTCTCCTCAACACATCGTGTGTGTGTGTGTTTTTTCTTTCAATTCTTTCTTTGTTTTTAATTAATTTCGCGATGACAATTTTCGATAAACAGCCTAATCCGTGCCGCGTAATTAAATTTGATATCAAAGTACAATCAATTTAGCTGCAAGGTTCCATTTCCTCTCCACGCATCGCCGTCTTCCTTTCGTATCAGGAATCTTATTGAGATGTAAATAATGCTTCGACGATTGCGAAATGCTGAATTCCTGGTTTCTGACCTCACTCGTCCTGTCTTTTGTTTATTGGAATACTGAATCATGATTAACTTTCAAATGATATTTCAGTTGTTGCATGTGATTATTACAACAATTACGCCGCGTGGAAGGGCCGTAGCGTCGATGACCTTCTTGAATCCATCATCATCTGCATATTATAGCACAAAAACAATACTTCTAGTCAACATAACAATCCCATAAAAAAATAAATACATTTATATTTATTTCAAGAAACAAATCGGAATAATTAAGTAAAGTTAATTAGGTATAGGGAGTTTGTTAAAATCAAGTCATTTATTAATACATAATGAAGGCTTTAGTTAAAAAAAAAACTCGTAATGAGTAATGTGTAACTGAGTGCAAATAATATCAGTGCCTTAATGGGTAAAATCATTTGAAAAACGATGATCCTTGTCCGAATTGTTCGTTAACCGAATATAGTTTTAAGAAGTTTTATGACACCTAACGTCACCAAAGGAATGTTCTTTGTCTAAATGTATGTTAACCAGTACTGACAATACCAAGTAGACTAACCAATTAACAATATTATATTGAATAATGTAGTACAGTGTAATGAGTACCTTAAATATACTTCCAAGTAAGTTTTTGTCACATACTATATTGAAGCTTTACGAGTTGTGTATCATTAAAAGGACAATAAGAAAACTGAACGAAAAACTGGAGCGTTGCTACGCATAATTTCAAAATCAAGATCGAATCTGAACGCTTGTCCCGTGTAAATAGAAATCGTTTATATTAGTTAACGTCGCAGCAAAACGATCTTGAAATTAATAATGCCAAGCTGTATCATTGTCAAATCGATTCAATAATAGTGTTACGTGTATAAAGAAAAATGATAGGGGCCCGTCGAGCGCGTTTTCAAACACAAGAAAATGTGTACAGGCCGAATTACGAAATGGCATTTAAATAATAACATATGATTGTCGCGGAATGCACGTAAGGATATATACAAGATATGAACGGTAGTGGAGTAACAAAAAACGCACGAACATAGAGCTATATAATAGGTAAAACCAAAACGTACGCTCTCGAAGCTATTTGCGACTTTTTTTGCACTGAATTTCATTTGCGAAACTGCAGTTTATACTCGCTCACACGTACACACGCGTATGCATGCATATGCACACACATACAGATACACATACAGATGTATGCCTACTACTACTACCTTGCCTGCGGGTCGCGTGTTTATATTAATTATGGTTCTCCAGTTTCCGCAAAATATAGGTGCATACTGTACACTAGGTGAAAACTGTTGAACAGCTATTGTGATATATTGTATTACTATAATAAACAATCATTATTTACTATTTGAGCTTAATCTACTTCGAAGCTCGTTTCAGTAGTTCTCACTTACCTATGCTAATATATTTATGATTATCACTTGTGAAGCTCTTGTATTAAAAAATGTACCATCACAAGAAGATCACTTTTCATGGTGATACATAACGTAAAACCGGATATGCGCATACCTTAGCACTAGACCACAAGTATTTGTTTTAAACTTAACTTTATACAAGATAAACAAAACTATGAAACAATTTCGTAGACTCATAACTTCTAATAAGAAACATGTAACAAATAACTTCTACGTGAGTTTCTTAAGTAGAAACTTTGTACAAGTATCTCTTATTAACTGATAATAACTTCAAATATGAACATCTAATAAGTAACATGTAACAGAAAAAAAAATCGTGTGTTTCTTAAGTAGAAACTTTGGTATTTCTTATTAACTTATGATAACTTCAAATATAAACTTCTAATAAGTAACATGTAAGAAATAACTTTTTCGTGTGTTTCTTAACTAGAAACTTTGTACAAGTATTTCTTATTAACTAATAATAACTTCAAATATGAAGTAACATGTAACAGAAAAAAAATCGTGTGTTTCTTAAGTATAAACTTTGGTATTTCTTATTAACTTATGATAACTTCAAATATAAACTTCTAATAAGTAACATGTAAGAAATAATTTTTAAGTGCGTTTCTTAAGTAGAGACTTTGGGTTGATGGATTCGGTGCGATTTCGAGTTGGCGGCAAAATTGCACTCATCGCGTGATTTTGAGAAAGATCAGCACTGCACAAGAATTATATAGATGATGTATTGGAGATGTAGAACACTTCGAAATCAACCTTACTGTAAATGAAGATCGCTCTTTGTTATTAACGACCATTCTTGATTTTATAACCTCAATTAGTTTAAGTAATGGGAGTGCTAGCATCTTCCCATAATAACAGTTATAAACATATATTTTTATTTGCATTTATAGTTTTGAAATAATTCCAAATCTTCTTCAATCATGAAATTATATCTTTTTCTATATAAACATAAAAAATAACTTTGAATTAAATTAATTACTTCAAATTAATCTGTAAAGTGTACAAAAATATGTATTTTTAGTTCATATTTATTTATGTATTTTAAACTAGATCGTTACATAACTTATAAATCTAAATAAACATTTTCAAATTTTCTTTAGCAGCGACAAAATTTAAATATCTTACAGATTTATGATACTAAATTATAGTAATCAGATCAGGAAAAGAAAGTTTTCTTTTTTTTTTGTTATTTTCTGTTCTTGAGCTGAATCCCTATATTAACATTTGTAAACCCATTAAATGTTCACAAATTGACCTAAAATCACTTCTTGTCGGTTATCTTAATAGCCGAGTCTATTATATTTAAATGTAGACTACCAAGCAAAAAGTGTATGAAATTTAAATGAAGCAAAACAATTAACATTTTTACAGTTAATGAATACTGATCCAATTAGTATAAACGGTGAAAACCGAAACATTTAAAGAATGAAAGAAATGAAAACTTTTGCATAAAAATCGGGCGTTGAGATTATAAAATTAGCTATCTGAATTGCATAACTATATGGGCATATAACATTTGTTTAGTATTTTCGTGTGCGTGTTATTTTTTTGTTCACATCGCCTCCTTGAAGAATTTCAACAAGTTAATTAAAATCGGATTTTATTACTTAATCAGTTTTCCAACGTTCCTGCCATTATTTACCTGTTTATTAATTAAAACAGCGATTGAGATAAAATGCATGAATGTGTTCTCCTCACGCAACCTTAATAATAAACGATTACCATACGCACGCATACGAGAGGACGCAGTCGAATAGGAAAATAATGACCTTTTGGATTCGCAAAAACGCAAAATACCCATGTGAAAATGTTCGCCATGTGGGAGCTGCTTCGGAGATGCGCCTAAGATGCGTTTCTTCATGCATCCACGTTGCAGCGTGTGTGCGCTCAGCTAGGCTGGATGGATGCTGTGGCTGTAGGTAGGTTGTCGGTTTTTATCCTTTTCTTCATCTCCAAAGGATTGCGCAAAATTGCGCCCGTGACTGCGCTGCACTCCGGCACTTTCTTCGCAGCGCTCTTTTTTTTTCTATTCCTCACTTCACATAAAAATAATTAATTAGCGGCGATCGTTGCGCAATCCCGTAATAGTTGGCGTAATTAATGGCAAGACGGGAATATAAAACAGTTCGTTTCTACCAAATACAGAATCATTAGATAATTCTTTGATATCATTATGTGTTGCACCATTTTCATTGAAACACAGAGCACACCGAGACACAACGAAACCATTTCTTATTATACACATTATATTTCACATCTCTCTTCTTATCTCGTTTCATCTCTCTCTCTCTCCCACTCGCTTATAATCCAAGTATTTTTATCGTTCTTTTGTATCGATCAATTTATTATCCAATTAAATTTTCCAATTTCTAATTACAATATATTTTATTCGTGCTATTCCATTGTACTTCGATTTGCCTAATTAAAATAGAATACACTTTTAAATACTTCAAAGACTATTATACATATTTTTGATTTAATGATACCTTTTACTTTTTATTAATAATAATAACATTCATTGCAACAACGAATTCAAAAAATAAACTGAATTCAATAAAAATTATATGCTGCAAACGAATTAGTTTTTATTTATCTAATTTCAACAACGTAATTTCTTTATTATTAACCAATACAAAGTACATAAACATAAATACATAAAAATATATAATTCTAGATAATTGAAAAGAAAAACATAATTCTAAATAATTCAAATTTTAACTAAGGGTTGGCCAAAGGGTTATCGACCATTGCTCTTTCTGTCCATAAATATTACAATAAATTATAATAACTTAAATAAACACAAATAATAAAGAAACTAAATGAATGAAATTAAAAGAGAGAACAAGGAATGAAACAGTCTCTGGGAAAGGGAAAGAACATAATTAAGGGACAATAGAAGAGTATGTGTGGGATACTTATTATGGGATTTCGAAGGTTACAAAATTTCGAGAAAGAAGATAAATTAATGTTTCAATTTCATGTAAATCTTTGTAAAGAGAAATTAGTGCTTGTGTGTTGAAGATAATTTGGTCCGTTCCGTCGGAATCTCTAACTGGTTCAGTATAATAGCGATATCCGGGTTCAATGCTTCAAGCATCTCCACATCCGCTTCCTCTCCACTTCTCTTGATACAATTTAATAATTAATCAATTAATTAGTTAATTGTATCTACAAATAAACATAATTCAATTATATTTTTAAATTTCATGAGATTTTAATGTCCTGCAACCCTTATTCATAATTGCTTTTCATTTATTTTTATTATTTTGTAATAATAATTGTAACAACAATTACAAGAATAAAATTGAAGAAATACAAAGAAAACATTAAATTTCCTATTGCAAACGGTTATTGACTATACCTATACTCTTTATTATTGTATGAATATGTTTCGATATTTCATTTATTTGTGACTGTTACAATAAATTCAACTATTATTAATTGTATAATTTGCAAACGAACAAATACGTGTCCTCAATACGCACGTAGGATTAAGTTTCCTTTTATTTCGAAACAATCACGATCGCAAGAGTAGTTTTTCCCTGACCAAAATGAATATGCAAATCGTCGTTGGAGGGAAAATCTGATCGCGGGGTTTCTCAGTGAATCATATTCGATCCGCCGCAAATTATATAACATAACGCGCGGCTCTGTTCTTCTAAATTATTAACATTTTGCTTCGACACGGAGTGGAGGAGGAGGAGGAGGCGAAGCTGAGGTTTTCCCAGACCGGTCCCCGTTTTTGGTCTTCCGTCAATCCGTTTTTACACCTGTAATAATACCTGGATTTTGTCATAGTCGTTTTTTCGTAACATATTATGTATTCACCCACATGTTACTTCATCCGGTTTTATCGTGTTTTAGTGTTGTTTTTTTGCTTTACAGTGTGACTAAATTAAGTTAATTAAATTACTTAATATTGAATTTTAGGAAAATAAAGTTATGGATACAGTGGTACCTCGATATACGAGTGTTTTGAGTTATTTTGCTTTGAGATGAGAGCAAGATTTGAGATACGAGGAATCGCACACTACACCGCTGCACACGACACCAACACTTTCTCCCTCCTCAGACTAATTGCTTTGAGATACGAGCAATTTGACATACGAGCAAGGTTACGGAACGAATTAAACTCTTATATCGAGGTACCACTGTACTTATATACTTATAAAATGCAAATCAAAATATAATAACTTGATAAAGTAACTAATTTTACACTAATTTTTCATTGTAAATAATAGTAAATATTGATTATTTACTATTATTAATTAAATTCCATGATAATAATACGAATATTCTTACTAGAATATTGTTTTTTTTAGAGAAATTCATTTGAAACAACTATTAACTATTGATTTCACATTTTTCATACTTCATTTTGTTTAATCGATATTTCTTTACTGATATTTGACTCAATTAATTACGTTTCGTAGTAAAAGTTAATGTATAAAGTTACATATTATAGAAATGGACATATATATATAGGTGAGTACACAATTGTTGACAAGTAAAAACATTAGGTGACAGCTGTCATTTTAAGAAACTATAGGTTACTGTTAGATTGAGTAACCCTTCTTTAAAAGATTCTTAAACTAGCAATTTAAATATCATGTGTTTCAATTAATTATTATATAACGTAATAAGAAATTGTCCCTGCATCCGGTATGCACTACAAATTGATGATTACGTAAACTTTGATAGGAATAAATGCATGTTTTCCAATCATTGTGATACGTATATTGTAATATAATCAAAGTGAAATTATTAAATTGTTAATTTGCTATAAGTCTAGGTGAGTTTCGCTGTGACACATTTAAGATTGCATTTGTTTGCAATTTCTTGCAAGTGACAGGTAATTAAAGTGTGGTCTATATATATGTAATATAAATATTGCATGGGACGTTAATAATGTTGGTCGAAGTGACAATGCCATCTCAGCACGCTTGTACCAGGAATTAATTACGGCGTGTGTAATTCGTTGTAACAAAATGTTGATTAAGTAAAAATGAAATAATTATTTTCTAACTGTACGGGGTAATTGCGACGTGGTCCTAATGCGATTATAATGACGGCCGCTTATTTATTGGCAGCATGTGAAATGAATTGTGACATGGGGCTCGCTCCTATGTACATTGCATTGTGCAGAAAGAACCCAGCTCAGAAGGTTAAGGGAAGTTAAACTTCACCTTGGCATTGCACCTCGTCAATTATCCCAGGCAATTGAGGTCTCGGTTTTAAGGCGCTGTGTGTTTGTGTGTGCTGTTGTTGACTCACCCTTCTCCTTCGAACTATCTGCATTTCGTGCTGTTCGAGGAACGAAAGACCGCGCCTTTCCTCCTCAAGCTGCGTCCTCGAGTTCGAAAAATCAATTTTTCGTCAGCGTGTCGTAACACACATCTATTTCGTGCCGCGACCCACGGTGTGGGTGGGTGGTGGCTATGATCTGATTATTACTACACCAGTTTATACATTTCATATACCTCTCTGCATTCAGACCAATTTTTCTTATTTTCCTACCTCCTTCTTCTGCTTCTTCACCTCTCCCGCTTTGTTCTCTCTCCTTTTTTTTTCCTTTTGGCTCTTACTTGTCTTTCCAACGCATTTCGCTTCTATCTCCTCTCTTTTTGCGATGCACATTAAGGCTCGATTTCTCACAGTTTGACCCCGTTAGAGAGACCGATCATTTCGTAAGACTTTAGACGTTGCCTCCTAGCAGCGAAACATTATGTTAGCACACAACATTAACTCAGAGGAATGTGTTTTTGATCGACGCATAGAAACCCACCGAAAATACTCAAATTCTGACATACTAAATAATACATACAACATCACCAAACACGCCAAGCCAATTTAAATTATTTTAGGAAACCATTTCAAATTCAGCTTTCAGCAATATAGCATCTATTTATTATTCTTCGCAATTAGTTAAATTCCAAGTCGATCTGTAACGCTGCTGGCATTTATGTAGAATAAATCTCCATTTAATATTTATATAATTCTTTCTTCAACACATATTTTTTCATTAAATAATACACCAAGTTCGTCTAAAACTTTTTATATATCTTCACAGCAATTTATCAATTCTTATGTCGATCCGTAATGCTAACTAACTATATTTTTTCTTTAAAATAAAGTCTACATTTTCTAATATATCTGGTACGTTGCATACGCCTTTTTCGATCTTTCTTGACCAAAATTTATCAATTTTTAAGTCGATCTATAATTCTACTGACATTTCTATCCCTACATCAATGTTCAAGTCGAAATACTGACATTTCTATAGAACTAGTCTCTATTTAATTCAATACATTTCTTCACAATAACTTATCTACTAATTTTTAAGTGGCTCTGTAATGCAACTGACGTTACTCTAAAACTTAAAGTTATCTTTTTCAAGTCGATCTGTAACGCTACTGAAAACAATACAGAATTATTAAACTATTTCTATTTTCAAACTCAACTTTTGATATCGTTCTGTAATATTCTTGTTGGGATAGAATAAATATTTACAAAAATATCATCAGGAAATATTATTACTTTACTTTGATATATATGCGGATATGCCCTTGACGGACAGAATAAAGCCGATGGATGACTTGGCAAATCTTGTATACGATGCAAACCCAACCTACATACACAACTAGATAACCTTGCTATAAATCAGGAACGGTTTTAAGAGCGGAGCAACAAAAGCATCAACCTAATTGATGTACCATTGACTTGCAATAAGAAAGAAACCGTATCTCCCACGCAGTTCATTTCATCAATAAAACTGTTCCAACGAGAAATTGAATGCAAAATTTCTTATTAATGGTTGCTGTTATTTATTTGTATACATGCATATTTCAATCCACATATTTCTTAACAAATCATTAATAGAATATTATTTACTGCGGTTTTATCTTAATTTACAACTCAATGACATCAACACTTACATCAGTCTTTATAAGTTATTTAGAATAATTAAGTAGATTGCTTTTAAGATTAATGAATTTGAAAATACATTAAATAAATACATTTTTACGTGGGAGGTGAAATTGATAAATTATAGTTAATTTTCCATAATATTAATAATTCCGCTGCAAATAAATTTAATGTAAATCGAAAATTTCTAAACAAGATTTGGATGTAAAATGATGTGTATACATGATAATGAAGTGGGATATATTTCGTAATGTAATGTACGATTAGTAATGTAATTTGCAAACAATAGAATTGATCCACCTTGCTCTTATATTACATAGAATTGCGCATTGATTTTCACTTGTACATATTTCTTATAGTTACCATTGTATTTAAAAATTGCTTAGGGCTTAGATTTTATATCAAATATCTTTTACCAAAGTCATTACACCCCTAGAATTAACACTCAATTTGAATATGAAGTACAAAGCAAATACTCGAAATGCAATACATTTGTGGAGTCTCCTTGTAAAGAAAGCAGTTTCTGTTTATGAATTATAAGCAAATATTGGTTTACAATGTATACCTTGTATTTCCACTACACCATTTCAAATATCACCTGGCAGTAAGATCTATAATAGCTATAACTATATGAGCTATAGGACATTACTCTTAAGTTAAGGATAACTTCAACAAGTTCATACACTCACATTACTTCAATATCCGATTACACATTATACATCTATTTATTACGTAATATTCTCTTGTGTATTTATTGAGCGGACATAATGAATCCGCAGAAGGAAAACGAATCCGATGTTATAATAATTTAGGAGGCAATAATGAAATAAATTGCTAAAATTAACGGATTATTTTCCGGTTCACATAATAAATTTCCTTTGTGAGCATTACATGTGTACCAACTGAATATTTATGGTTGATAAAAATGGCTGAGAAAGTTCTGGTTAGTAAACTGTATAACATTATAAAAGAAATCGTTGCCATTATCGATAAGAGATGCATATAAAAACGAGCGGAGTCTGGATTTCCTGCAGTGTTAATTGGTACATTACTAACTCTCTTAATGGAATTGACTTACTTTACAGCTATGAAACAGTTACTACTTGTTATAAAGAGCCATCAGCAATTTAAACAATGGCTGCTATTCATTTGAATTAGAAAATTAATTGTTGTTTAAGATTAAATTATTAAAAACAATTAGTAATAGTAACGATTAACGAGTGATCTGATAATTATGAATAATAATTTCTATTCGAAAATTAATGATTCCTTGGCGAATTAAAGTAATTATAGATGGAAAACTTGTTGTTTCTCGTCGTGTTCCATTTTCTGTTCGATTATGCTATTCTTGTGCTGCGTGTGTTAAAGGCCGGGGCGATTCCGAGTGAAATTACCATAAAGCAGTGAAAGTTTCGTACAAGTACAAATTGGTAATAATTCAATGTGTTGAATGTTACGGTTTTTGCAATTAACGCTACGGCCGATTTGCCGCCGTTTCGAATATCGGTGTACGTCTTTCGTTTCAGCAGGAGAAATTTTCAAAATGTCAGGAGGAGTTCTGCCATATAATTTTATGCACTATACAAGAACGCTAATGGCATTGTCTGCAAAACGTCGCACACGGATAAACTTTACACCGGCAATCGCAAATGACGCTGATGGATTGCCACCAATCTAAGCTAACGTTTTACACGACAATCCTGTCATTTAGGAAATGGAGATGTTTCGCAGAGGATGTTTCGTATCCAATTTCTTTAATGCTCACACTATAAACTACAAACTAAAAGCTATTTCATATTCAACATTAAATATAATGAATATTATCAAATCAAATCAAAGACAATATTATAAAACTAATTGTCAAATTAACATGATTTTTCATTACCAAAATATTTGATAAATTAATACAACTTTAGAGTTTTTAGAGTTTCAATAATTATATAAATGATTAATATATAATAATATTCTAGTGAGGATACAAAGGATTTGTGTCCATCAATTCAAAACTCAACGATTGTTTTGGGTTTGTTTCCTATTCGGGCGTTGAATTTCCCATGTTACAATTTCCATTCAATGACTTCTTTCATTACTAAAACATCTAAACTAGTTATAATATAATACAAAAGTATTAAAACTAAGCATTTATTCCAAAATACTCAAAATTATTTTCTAGGTTCGTCGCTTGTCCGAGCATTCAATGCGGAGATATAAATGCATATTGTATACTAGATTTCATTTTTATTTAAACTTCGTTATGTCTATTGTTTTCTACATATATCAGCGCCTTTACAACATAGTTTTCTTTTCTAATTAAATATAATTCGACAACGTTTTCATTTCAAATATTTACAATTACGAGCAGCTGCTTTTCCGTTGCAAAACATTTACAACTAATTAAGTAGGAAATTGAGAAATAATTCACAGTAAATACTACTATTTACATTCCAATGTACATAGCGAACAAAATAGACAATTAACTAATTGAAATTGCTTTACAAATACTTTATAAAGTTTCATATTCACATTATATTTGTAATTATAATTTACCCTATATTAGATCACAATATAATTAATTTATGATACATATATCCTTATTATTTTATTACTTGTTATTTATTTTTATATTTAAAAACATTCTGCATATGAACCATACGGCTGCTCTTTATACGGCATTTCGCTATAACGGCCCTCTTCAATTAAGGCACGTTTTCGATTTACGGCCTAAAATATATCGATATATATACATGTTGTTAAGCTTGCGCAAGCGCAAACTTTGATTCCTTATGCGGCCAAGTTTCGTGGAACGTATCTACGACGTAAAGCAAGGTGTATTAAGCTAACTAAATAATAATAAACTTTAGTCACCAAAGTCTTACCGCTATTTTTTATCTAATTTTCGTTGAATAATGGAAAAATAGAAGAAACGACGGAGTTTCTCAGAGTTATATTTTCTTTATCTTCTCATTCATTTTGAACTATATTACTTTAGTTATTTATATTTAGAGTAATTTTATTTCAATTACCTTTTTTTGTTACATTTATATTATTTTGTATTTTGAGCAAAATACGAAAAATATTGTGATTTATATCAGAATGTTTGAAAATTTGCTATAAATCATTAGTTTGAGTGCAATTTAATTTGACGGTAAAATGTAAAGGCTATTAAATTTTATTGCCAAATTAATTATAGTTCTATTTGTCTCTTAGAATTGGGAATTTGAGTAATTGTTACGAATTGCAATAATGTCAAATTTACGGAAAGCCGAGGGAACGGAGATTTATTTCCTTAATGGCGGTGGGAAAAAAATCGTTTAAAATTGTTGATAATACTTAAGATCTGTACATCGCCACAATGTAACTGCAGAACTTTCTTGAGACGAAAGTTATTTTATAAACGATCGCCATAATGAGAAAATCACTCAATAAAATAAATGCTTTCGACGAATCGAAAGAACAATACCGATTAGACGCGGCCATAAAATGATAATCTCATCGTTCTCGGTGCGCGAATTCCGATGTTTTGTAGCTCCATCGCCGTCTGAAAAACGATCGGAATTAGTGTTATCTGCCATTTATTTCTTTCGCGATATAAATTTAAATGCACGACCATCCGACTATAGTAAACCTATTCCGAGGAAGTCGTAAAGTACGCTTCGCATGCGAAAATTTTCACACTATTGGCAAGCATAAAACGGGAGGAGAAAAGAATTTCGAATGCGCGCTTCCTCTCCCATCCATCCATCTACACCCAACCACCCAACAAAGCACATCCTATTAACGCTGCTCATGCAAATTGCTCTTTTATGATCAACCATAACGCCCGACGCAAAACTTGCACTGTTTCTATTTACACGCTGTTAACAGCTTCCTCGGAAAATTGCGCACACGTTTTTATGTCCCGCATCCTCCCATTCTTTCGCAACTCGTTTCGTTTTGTGCGTTTTCAATTAGTAATAAAGAGAAGTGTCCCAATAAAAGATATGTCTTTTTTGTGCACAGCCTTCTCGTGTACCGATTAATGGTCGAGATTACGATAAATAACGTTAATCTACGAGGTTGCTGGGCTGTCTGGGAAAATTATGGAATCGCTGATTCATTATTTATTTGTCCTTCGGTCGGTGATTTCTAGGAATGATCAGATCGTGCTCCCCGACGGATTTTTATCGATGTATAGTAATGGGAGGAAATCGTGAATACGGCGGGAAAAAATGTCTTCTTACAGAAATATAAATACATTTTCGATAAATGCACGGTAGTTACTCTGCGTGCAATCCTTCGTCGAAGGACATATTTATATGCAATTGGATTAACGATGCATAATGACCGAACGTGATGATTCTCATGCCAGATCTAAATTAATCGTGGTAATTCTATTTATTTTTTCAAATAATCACACAATATCTCTATTCACTTCATTACTTTTACTTTAATTTTTATGTAACAAGACCTCGCATTTACGAACGGTTACTCTTCAACATGTAATTAAAACATTACTTATTTCTTATAAAAACAAACAAGTAAGTAAATCTCATCATAACATTACATTTTAAAAGTAAATTTAAATAAAATATCATCAATTAAGTAATACAAACTATTATCCAACAATACCAAATTTAAACAAATAAAATAAGAATTGTTGCAAATAATTACAATTATTTAATATATATTGTCGTGACCCAGAGTGAGATTTCTCCGGACACTTGTGGAAATATCTTTGTTGATTGTTTGTTGCAGAATGAGTTAGTTACAAGACGGTTTATAAAATGGTTCTTTTTTAATTAATAGATTAATGTATATCGAATCTAAGAAACCATCTAGAAACTAAGACTATCTAGGACTTTAACCACCTAGGAACTAACTTATCATTACGAGTGTCACTTCTTATTTACAAAAGGCGGACCGCTCACAAAATATTTGGGGGTGGAAGATGTTTTCACAGTGAGTGGAAAGTCCATAATAATGTATATGAAATACAAATAGTCCCAACTTGATAAACAACCCCATCGAAAATGTAAATATCTAAATAAGAGTTATCATTATGTTATTAATGATATATACAATAAATAAATAAATGTAATAATTTTAACTGAAGAAAATAATTAATTACAGAATGACGATTCTACAACATTTAAAAGAGTAATGATTAGTGAAACGAGAAATCTCGGTAATACTCAATAAGCGTAATTATATATACATGGATGCAGAATAAACTGGAATATTCAAATGCGAGCATGAATCCAATAAGAACGATTCAACTTAAAAGGGAAACGAATTTCGAAATCAGTTAAGTGCAATGCGGCAATCGGCTGAATTTCCGCGTTCAATAATTATTGAAGACATTCCGTTTAGACGGTTACTCATCCAAAGAACGGGTATCTCTCATCGCATTGTCATTTCCTACACTGTTCTTCCTCAAGAATTTTGTGCGCAGCCATTGTTCCATCTGGATTTAATTAAGAGCCGCAAGAGCGCTTCGCGGAATCGTACCCCATTGTCTGGATTATTAAATTAATTTAATTTGCTTAAAGTTGTAATTGCAAAGTATGTAATTTCTATTTGTTCTTGTAAAATTTCTCGGGGCGTTGTATTATGGCAGACAATAAGGATTGTTGTGGATGTGTGGCGTAGAACGAGTACCCAAGAACTGGGTTATATTCATACAATTTACTTTGAATAAAGAAATGACATCCTTATATCATAAACTAGATATACTGTCTTACCTCTATTAACGAATGTAATGCATATACATAAATGTTATTATATAAACCGGCAACTTTTTTTTCATCTTTCATTGAGCAATTACAATTTTCATTGAAAAAATCAATGTAATTGTCAACATAATTTCTTCATAAACTTCTTAATGTCTTCGTTACAAATTGTTGGACAAATTGTCCACTGAAAAACAACAACTTCCGCATTCTAAACATATTAGATGTTACTTTCTTATACCAGTATATTTTCTACTTTTTATATAAAATTACGTATTTAGATCCAAGCTTCATCTTTAATTGTAATGATAATCGATATGTGACTGTATTAAAATAGTTGAAATTATTACTTAAATAATCATTTACTTCACTAAATTTAGAAGCGCGGACAAAAAACTAAAATTAATCATGCTTATTTATAAGTTATCCAAATATATAAATGTCTCAAGAAGATTTAGTTTAATGGTGTTCAATGTGGGAATTTCAACTTGTGTATTAGTCAGCATTCTAATTTAAATCGGACGTCTTTATTTTAGTAAAATTCATTGTGTATTCGAAATTTCTTATGTAAAATAATCCACTTTCTATTATCATACATTTCTAATTCTTAATGAAAAAACAAAATGCTTAAATATTTCTGTTTGATTGATTTTTTTGTAATAAACATCTTTGAATATAATATAAAAAAAAGATTGAAGTAGGTCACTGGGTCATCGATTATTTGGACCTTCAGTTTAAGATCTACATTTAAGCATTACAATCAATATTTTGAAATTACAATCTAAGCTATTTTTAAATATAAGTTTTGTTTAAATCTTTTTTAAATATTAATATTGAAGTGCATAAAGATCTATTGTTAATAGCCCTTTGCAGCAATAGAATTTGATTTCATCTTCAAAAATTCAAACGTTCATTACTTTTAGAACTGAATTGTGTAATGTGTTTTTAAATGAAATATTTCAACCTGAATTACTCACGAAATTTTCTATTAATTTATATTGGGTCAAATATTTTTTTGAATACATATTTATGTCATTCTCAAATTGCATAACTCTGACGAATTTTCTATAAAAACTATAATTAATTCATTTTTTTTTCCAAATCAAGTTCGATTTCAAAAATTTGGGAATCGATCTGATATGCATAGGTGAAAAAATAATCTTGTGGTAGGTTGTGGTATGTTGTATATGACATAACGTGACATTTGAAAATATAACGATTTTAACCTATTTAGTTAGCTTTGAAACTCAATTGTTATAACTAAAAATTAGAAACAAAAATTTCAATGTTATATAAATCTATTTTTCATTTATTTCAACATCCAAATTGGTCCAAAACCGAGGTCTTTCTGTCCTTATTTTTTTGGAAATCTACATCATATGTAAATGGTTGATATAGTTTGTATGTAAACCCTTTAAAACTTTGTGTTAAAAATTATTGTTTAAAAAAACAGTAATTATTCATATTAAGTTTAATTATTTGTAATCAATAATTCCTAAAAGTTATCTATGTTAAAATTATGATAAAAACCGATTAAAATGCGAATAGGTGTGATAGGATTAATAATGAAATGTAATTGAATTGTTTGTTAATTGGTAATAACAGTTAATTGAGATATTCAACGTGTATTTAAGTAAAATTATAGTATATTAAAAGCAGAGGAGGAAAGCAGCAACAACATATAAAAAAACAAGGCGTTAAAGATTGATGTTATACCCACGCATCCTCAGCTAAACTCAGCCGAGTACACATATATAAAAAAAATAGTTTTAATAACTTGTTCCATTGTTTGCTGCATTTTTATTGTGTGCTCTTCATCGGCTCGCTTGAGAATACGAAGAACGGATTCGGCACCACATTTTCTCGCACTTATTCCAAAGCTGACTCAAAAAATTCAGTCACATCTCACGCGATTTCACCGTAAAAAATACCGTGGTGTAAACGAGAGTCCCATGGAAATAAGGCTGAAAGAACTCTGCTCACCTTATCATCCGCTTGTGACTCGGGCAGACAGACAACCACGCTCGAGCCTGAATAAATTATTAGGAAACCATCAAAAGTTTCACTGAATTACGTTAAACTAACTAAAAACTGAATTCAGAGACGCTCGTAAAAAAATATATGTTGATATTTGTATCATTGTGTATCCTTGGGCGGAGACGTGATATTGATCTCCGAATAATAAGAGTAACAGGAAACTTATTATATCAACCAATTTGGCCATTAATTCTGTATTCGGAAGAGGCAAACACAAAGTAACAAGCTTATTGTCGTTGTTTCCTTTTGTTTAGTTTTTTTGTTTCTTACCGCATTAATCATTTTCTAATCCTTTTTGAATTCATATAATAGTAGAAATTGACGTGCCCCGAGGTCCGTGTGCGCAAGATACAACACACCATGGTGGTTAGATTAAAGACTCATCACGATTCTTCTTTGATTTTCCACAAAATCTCTGTAATTAAAGCGGTTCTGAAGCTTTTTCTTTTCTAATACCCGTTTAGCTCAGGAATTCGCGTGGATCATGCGTTTCTTCGATTCTTTTCAATTTCTATTTTCATTCGTCGTTAATAAGATGTCTCTGTTGTGTTGCATCATGCCCATATTCCAGGCTTGTAAACAGGCACGGAAATTTATGATGATTACATTAGAATCGAACGTCGAAATCTATTACCTCTGGAACGGGCTGGGTAGAATGAGCCTCCGGCTTTCAGTAGGCCTTTCAACAATTAACTTCTTTGGCTCCGGTAGCCCGAACAGGACATTAGTAAATTAGTAACAACGAACGCAGCAAAATTTCTAATATTTAATTCAACTCACACGCACTCTGTACACAGCGCGATCGATGTTTTATTCATTCTTTTAATAAATTCCGGAAATGTGGACAGAATATAATGGATTCGTTCACCATGTTTATCAAAATAATAATAATAATAACACCACTAATAACAGACTTCAAGTTCCTTAACTTAATTCTGATTGTTTCACTTATAAAATTATCACATAATATAAATTCTTCGTCTAATACTAATTCCCAATGATTTTCCTCTAAAACTAGTAAGTTTTCTCATAGTAAATGATCTTTTCACAATAATCCTATAATTGATTTCTCTTATATTGAATTTACATTTTTCTTGTAGTTGTTAATAGTAATTTATATCAAACTTCCTGCTAAGAATATAACAAAGTTTTTCTTAATATTATTAATAAAATTATTATTACAAACTAAAGTAATTCCAATGCTTATATATTTTTTAAACAATGTACAACAGATTGTAGTCTGTTAATCGTTTGTTGTAATAGTATTTTCTAAATTATTTAAATGCGAGTTTACTGCTGACTGGCTTCGGAAATTATGTACGAAATTAGAAAATATTTTACATATGTTGATAATTACTCATTAACATTAAGTTAATTACACGAAATACGCTGATTGCCGTACAAGAACAAAAAAAAATGCATGCCTGGAAATTGAGTTAATTAATCAATTAAAATATTTGTATGAGTGGTATGTGCATGAAAAGATACATGAAATTAAGCAAATTGTTTGGTAAAAGTGAATTCCTATTTGATCAGATTCCTTTATCTCCAAATATTCTCTCTTTTATTCGATTTAATGCCAATGTAATTGTTTAAAGATTGATACGTAAATTTGAATAATTTAATTAATTTTCAATGAAAAAACAAAAACTCTGATGGATATTGACTTTTCTATTGTTTCAATGATCAAAATTAAATTATTATCTCCATAAAATCTCTATTTTAGGTGCATCTATTGAATTTATATTTTTCTTGTTGCAATAAATATTATGATTGTTATATTTAAAACATATTTAAATCAATTTAGAATAGATAAATGTTAATAATAGTCAATATTTAGATGGGTACGATAAAATTAAAGTGATTACAAATCAATAATAGTAAATTCATTCAGTTTTAATGCCATTGAAACAATACAATTTGCATATTTTCGAGAGCCTTCTAATAATAAAGAGCGTCATCATCATTGTGTTAGCCTTGTTATTGTTTTGCAATGCCTTGACAACGGCAATCTATTGATTTCGCGCCGCAATTCAATCTAACCTTTTCCATCAAATTGCTGGTAACTTTGTCCGTCCCAAATTTGCCACTTTAATATGTGTATTCTAACTGGACTAATTGTTATTTCTGATCTGCAGACACCGGAAGCCATTGCAGCCTTTCCGCCGCCATTGCCATTTAATCGGTGAGTACCACGACAATCGGATCGTATGCACTGCAATCATACGGTTACAACTTACAACTTGCGTGTATACTATATAGTATTAATAAAGGCGAGATTGCAAATTCCGTCTAACGAGACGAGTTGTATGAAAATGGCTTTTCGTGTCGAAAGTCCGGTGGGACGAATTCTTTATCGGTCGATGTGACCATCTAGAAGCGGTTATGAATGGGCAAATGCGTTTAATTGCGTAAAACGATATGCGGTCTACATGTGTGTACACAAGAATATATTAGGTTGGTGCACGACTTCCTGCATAAATCCTAGTTAGTTCTTGCGTCAGGATGCAGGTGGCGGCCGAAGTGCTCAATGCGCGTTGCGTAACGCCGCGAAACGCACGGAGGAGAGAAACACTTGCAGAAAGACTGCCGCCTGTCTTTGCGTGTCTCCATTAAGTGGCCTGCATTTGCCGAACACTAAATCGCCATTGATTAATCTCAAATAAATCAAACCGGACCGATATTATAACCGTTGCGAAACGCGCCGAGCGAGCAAAAAGGATACCTTCGTACCCATACACACCACACTCACAAACGATCCTGTACAAGGCACAAACAATTCTTCTATTAATTAACTCGAGGTATAAATTAAACATCGTTTAGTTTCTATATGGGTATCGAACTCTCTACTCTTGTGCATTGATTATCACACACCTAGGAATCTGTACCAATACCCGTACCATTAACAATTATTCTAATAAATCTCAGCATATTTGAAACTTTGTTATGTCCCAGGATGGTTTTAGGAACACAGAGGAAGATTTCTTTATTGTTGTTGGAATGTTGAGTAAATTCGATTGGTTCTACTCTTCTAAGACTATGTTCTTCTTTGGATCCCCAACTAAGACTATTGTTTATTCCTCGGATCCCTAATTAAGACTGTTCTTGATTCTTCGGGTTCCCAATTAAGACTAATTCCAAATACAAATTACAAATATAAGATCAACTATGTTAATGGATAGTGGGAGTTGTGATTTTATGCATTCCTGTGGGAACGTTTCGTTCCGTGCTGCAATTCATCTACTCTGCATCTTCTGGTGATAAGTCTTATCTGCAGGTGCCTATGCGAAATGGGTATCGTATTTGAATATGCGGTACAGTTAAAATATAATTATATGGTTGGACACAACAACTTATATTTATCAAATTACTTATATGTTACCTACAACTATATTAATCAACATTGAGTTCGTTTATACTTTAAATATATTTTCACAAATTTAAGAGCGATCGAAACGTAAACCACTTTTTTAACCTGCCTCAAATCTAACGTTAACTTCATGTCAAATTATTTATTATTAAATTTATTGCAACAACAATATGAAAAAATGTAAACTAAAATATTGCTGCAAAAGTCTATAGACCATAGGTTTTCTAATAGTTTATTAAGTTTTATATTTAGTTAACTAAATAAAAATAACAAAATAATATAAAAAAAAATATGTTATAGCAGTCACAGTTAATAATCAAACATATTTGTACTTTCTTAAACTTTCCGTCCTACATAACATATATTTTACAAAACTAAATTGTTTTTTTTTTATATAAAAAACTAAAATATGCATATGTCTTTTTCATCAATTTTAATTAAAAAGAAAACTAATTTGATCCGGCGATAACTGTTTAATTCACTGTCTCTATCCATCTTCATTATAACTTATTAATGAGATTGAAATTAACTTCTTTTTTTTATTATTATTTTTAATGTAAATATTCTTTTAACGGTTTTTTGAGAATCTCCAATCTCAATACATATTTTAAACTTCAAATAGTTGCAATTTCATTTATTATTCATAACAATAAGATTACATTTTTTTGTTATGTACAAGTGTACTAAATATGTAATAAGTATATTTAATGAGAAGAAAGACCTATGGTGTATAGCCCTTTGAAATTATAGTATTTATTGTATTGAGTTTAGTTTTCGTTGCAATTAATGTTATAGGAAATATACTTTTTTTGGAAGAGGAGAGGAAACCTTCCATAGGAACCACGTGTAATATATACGTTTTTTATTCATGTTTATGTAGTAGAAAATTGAAGAAATGGGAACTCTTGAAGTTATATAGTCGTTGTACTTTGTATAGTTGTATGAGGGCATTGTGATAAGTATTTATGTAGCATTATATGTATAATTATATTATACAGTTGAAAATACATTGTATTGTGAGGGTATTGGAAAAAAGAAGTAGTAAAATAGGTTTTGTAGTTTACGGGAATGTATTTTAAAGCGAATGTATCGAACATCTGGTTTGTTGTCGCTTGGTCTGGTAATATACAGCACGCAGGCTAATAAAATGGACATCGTAAATTTCTTGCGGTATGAGGAAGGTTCGCCGCGAAAATATAACTCAGGTGTGATACAGAATTTGTCGGAAGGAGTTGACAGTAAATTATTTGCAATAAATAACACGGAGAGCATACACAATGTGCCAACTTCATTATGCCTGCGATTTAAGTATGTAGATCGGATATCTTGTAACGATAATGAACAGTTTATGTCCCGAGCCGTTCTGCTAACAGTGGGCGGCTAATTGTATATTATTTATATATCAAAGAGCGACCACCTAACGTACTTATCATTCCGTATTTAAAGAATACCGCTGCATATAAATCGGTCTCCTGGCTCGTCCCTTCCGGGTAGTTCCTGCCAGTGGAAAGACCATCCAGTCTCTCTTCCCTTCTGGGCGGAATGCTTCATCATTAGGACACTCCGCCCGTCGCTTTGCTCCTTTAGCTATTAATTTAATAATGAGTTACTAATGTTGGGATGTTGGGCTTGTTTCTTGCATTGCTCGGACGACATAATTACCATGATATGTGAACGTAAGCGGACTCTCGCATTACATCCACGACCGTAATTACGAGTGCGGAAAAATACCGATGGAAAATATTGCAGTGCATTTAATATTCGATTGGATTTGTTATTCATTATTCACAGTCACGACGGTATCCATGCCTCTCCTGCTGTATGTCTATACCTTTTTTCTTTTCTTCTCTCCTCTTCTCCCGTTTCTCTCCAATCCTTCTATCATTCCGCCATTGGTCAAAGCAGACGCGTGCGCTCGCAGACATTCGGATTTTCTGTATGTACCAAATGTAATCAATTCTTTGCATCCTTCACTTCGAAGATTGCCTTTTATACGGCACCATTAATTACCATCGGGATTTTTATTATACCAACCCATTTTGTATTGAGTTATATAGCAATACTTATTAATTTATTGCCCACTTTATTGGACCTTTTACGTGGCAGCACTTTCAAATCATCTTCAGTAGCTAAACATCACCCGTATTACTTTGCAACACACACCATTCTAAATTCAATCATTCAAAAGACTTTTCTTTACCAACAATAATTTATAAAAAAAATACCCAATTAAAACCAGATATAAAATTATTTCATTACTTAATATCATATCTTAGGAATTAAAGAATAACATAAGTAGTAAAAAAGTCCAATGTATAGTCAATAAATATGTTAATAATAATATAATATTGGTGCAAATTGCTAATTTATATAAATGCATTATAGAATGCATCAGAAAAAGTTATTACAAACTACTTTTAGAAGTCAAAAAACCTGCATTTTTTACTTGTATTAAGTTTGTTTTCGGTCTTTACCGGATTTGTAACCTGACCAGTAAAATAGTTGGTAAAATAAGAGGACCGAAAGGGTACAGGCTTTTATTTGTAATGAAAATTTTGGTAGAAATTCCTAATCTTTAAGATTAATTATCAAAAATATGAAATGTTTTTACAAGAAGTAGCAAATTTAAAACTGAATAATTCCAATATTTTGATTAATTTAATGGCATCATTAAATACCAAATTTGATGTTTACTAAATGAATATGGTAAAGAAGACCCATTAAGAATTTCCAAAAATAATTAAGTCAATTCTTTAATAAAATAAATTTTACCTTAATTATAAAATTATGTAATACCTAGATATTATTGAATTAGATAAGCTAACGAATTATTATGTCTCCTTTATACGTAATAAACAACGTGATAAATGGTAAATAGTTAACACAAGTAATTTAATTGATTAAAATCTGCATTAAATTATGTTATGTAAACTGCCATCGGACGCTTTCCTAAAACTATCAGAACCAAGATAATTGGCATTATATTCAGTAGGAATAGATTGTCAATAAATAGTTTAACTTATCTGAATACATCGATACTTGGAGTACCTACCTTAGGCTTAGTAAATAGTGTTACATTCGATGATTGTCCGATACAAAAATTACCATTTCATTGGAGATAAAAAGAGCTAATAAATATGAAGCAAATCAGATCGCACTAAACCGAAATACGACCTGAGGCCATCAACCTTCTTTCTGTTCTTCCTCCGGTGCCACAAGCCAATAATTAAAACGTCTCGCGCAAGTTTCGTAACGAATTGATACATTTATGCTATTTCCATTTCCGAATCGAAATTAAACTAATTTCCAACACGAATTGCCGCTTTTAATTATGAAGCTTCGACGAACGTCTTGTGAGAGATTCGGCATTAATTAGTTGTTAATTTTTTATGACAGCTCGAGCTGTAGGTACATTTGTGCGCAATGTTCATGGTAAATAATTATAATTTTACTCTGGATTATGGAATGTAATCTTGGTCTTGGTCATCTTTACCGGAAACTATTTATTTTTGTATTGAACCCTTTCAAAATACCATCATTTATCTACTTGAATAATACATTCGTTCTGTACTTACTTTTTTTTATGTATCGCACAATTTCCATTATATTCGCTCCACAATAGCTAATCTTACTTTATATACTACACACATTTGTTCAGATTGAAAACGAGTTTGAAGCAATTACCGAACGGAGGATTGGAATTTAAGTACGCGTGTTTCCGTTTATTGACAACAATCAGAATTCGGTTGTTTATCGACGGCGTAACGTGGATAATTCGGGCAATTTTCTATAATTTCTTCATTATCCTAACTGTGGTTGCCCGATTCTGGCACACTTTATGCATGTTAAGATTCCTGATTCGGTTTTATAGAAATCGGCGTTTTCCAATGCCCAGCCGCCTTAGGCTCCTTACATTTTATCTACTTAGATGACAGTTCGGAATTCTCCGGCTCTATTCTCCAATGAATAAATCCGCTCAAATCCTATCGGCGACAGCTTCGCTCCCAAATAACTTCAATGAATTACGCAGTCCAACTTGTAGTTTGATAATAATTTACTTGCTACTCGTCCTAATTATCTCTCATATTTCATATAAATCACTCTATATTATTCATGCTTTTTTTACATATATATATATCACAACATATTCACATCTATTTAAGTTTGCTTTATCCTTACATTAATAGCTATTGACATATTGAACTAGAATGTAAATACATATTAATCATACTTAATCAATTATATTCTCATTCTACATTCCTTTTTATTTTAATCTTATACATTTACATTACAATATTTTTCTAACAATAAGATGTTATAAATAGCATTCCTCAACCTTCTTCTCCAATTGCAAATTAACAAAATTGTTTGTAATTATACTGCCGATCCAATTTTTTGCTGTGACTTGATTTGTCTACATAAAAAAAAACATATTATATATAAACAAATACTAAGCAATAACCCACATTGTGCGGTTTCGGTCAATCTTGATTCACAATAGTCCGGCATGAAGATGTTTTTATTTCTTTGCTCAAGTGAATACGTTCCACGAAACTTGGCCGCAAAGCGAAAAGCCGTATAAGGAATCTATTATTGCGCTTGCGCAAGATTGGCAATGTGTAGATAAATCGACATGGAAAAAGTTTTTTTTGCCGTTATAGCGAAACATCTTAGGCTGTAAATCGAAAACGTGCCTTAATTGAAGAGGGCCGTTAAAGCGAAATGTCGTATAAAGAGCGGCCGTATAGCGAGGTCTATTATTAGTTTCGAACTAGTTCCGAACCCGGACTAAGGGGTTTATTAAAATATAATTAGATCAAATAATTAGTACGGGAATGCTTAAGGTCGATGAGAGCCGCATTGCGATTTTTCATATTATTAAAGAGCCGCATCTGCATATCCAGGATTTAGTACAATATAACAAAGTTTAATTAACTTCTTCATGTTTATAATATAATAAAACGATTTTTTAATAATTTCATTGAAAAGCTGTTGGAACTTAAAAAAAAATATAGTATAATAGCCTAATAGTAATCATTAAGTCATAATATGTTCCTAATTGCGATTTTTTTTAGAATAGACCATGGTTCACAGCATTTTAGTGTTAATTATCTTCGCTTGGTCTGCAAAAAGGCCGATGACCTTTTTAGCATTGCCACAATTGTTTAAGTTTCGGGGCTACAACAATGCAATTATTTCGTTTTATGTTTAAATATAATCCATTTAATTAATGTGCGTACCTTGTTTCACCTGCGATTTTATTGTTGTTTATCAAACCAAACTGTAAACGCTCGATGGCGATGCATGTAAATAATTCGAAAATTTTACGGTACGCTGACTGTACGACAAGCTGCCCTTCAATGATCTCGAGAAAGTCAAACAAAGTGCATCTTGTTAAGGCTCCTCGCTGATTTTTCGATCCTGTTCCCGCTCCTCGGATCCTCCGTTTTGCTTTGTTTCTCGCTGCGAGTGTTTATTGAACTCGTGTCGCTGATTTGATTGTTCCGGCATGTTCAGGCAACAATTGGTCCGGCAATCTATTTTAATTAATAAATGCAATTACAGCGGGGAACTTGTCCACCGCGATTCCATTTAGAAACGGACATATCGTACCGATCTGCTGCCTCCCGATGCGGCCGTTTTAATTGAGCTTCGACAACACCGAGTTCTGTAATTCGTTGCCTCATTAAAACGTAACATGCACAGATCGCAAATTTAATCAATGCGTTATTATTATTATTATTAAATGTACGCGAAAAGTGAATAAAAAAATGATATAAAATC
This sequence comes from Nicrophorus orbicollis, assembly GCA_018845635.1. Lineage (NCBI taxonomy): Eukaryota > Metazoa > Arthropoda > Insecta > Coleoptera > Silphidae > Nicrophorus > Nicrophorus orbicollis. The sequence goes on from JAFMTC010000533.1 coordinate 530,652, forward strand.
AAATGGGAACGAACGAATCCGAATGAATATCATCACGTTTATTGATTCAATGGTCCAGAAAACGTCGGCATCGCCGGTCGACTTTGCCGTTACCTCACCAATTCACACGCAAAGTTACACAAAAGCCAGCTGAGCGTAACGCAAGAAAAATCGCCGCGCCAATAAATTGGCCGCCGCAAATTAATAGCTTCCAATTATAAATTGCATTCGGATTGGAAATAGGAACGCACGCACACTCCTCTGGTCTCTTTCTAATCTCGATAGACCCGAAGAGAACAAGCATCGACGGCAAGAGATCATCATTTGCATTGTAATCCGATTGATTATCTAACCGAAATCAGTGTCGTAACACGCTCCATCGGACTCCGTGCGTACGTTTTTCGTTCTTTTCTCAATGCTGGTATGGTTCTAACGACACCCGGATTTAACCTATATTTCGAACTGAAATTATAACACCAGTATTAATCATCTCCAGTAAAAACTTCGACACGTCAAAGATAATAATCAATAATTTCGCCAGTTTTCCTTCAACCGCACTCCACATTTATTTTTATTTTTTTATCCAGATAGACACACACACACACACATCGAGTCAGATGGATAATCGTTTATAGCCAGTCACGATTCATATAAAACTGTGTCGAATTATCAAATAAAAATAGCCATAATTCAAAAAACGAAATCTCGGCCTTAGCGCGCAATGAAACTACTACAAATTACAGGGTTTGCTGCTCCTAATTCCACCCAGTCGGTCACCAAACAAACACAGCCGATTTCATAACTGAAACAATAAAATCCAATAGCACTCATTAGAAACTCTACCTCAAAAGTTTTATCAATTAACACCTTAAGGCAAAAAGAAAATAACTACTCGTTGCTCGATAAATAAAATACTTATTAATAGTATGCTAATGGCATGTTTCCCAAATTGGTTCGTTAAGTCTCGGCATAAATTTGATTCGATTCCACTTAACTATGCGGATTTGGAACGAACTTTGGTAGATTTCAGAGGACTTCAATTATACGAATTATTCGCTTCAAAAAATTTGCGGACAATGAAACGAATTAGTAATAATTGCTAAAGAAGAAACTTCAGGTGCGCTAATGAATTGCTCGGTAAATTATTTCAACGATCTTTCTGCCTCACATATTTCATTTAATTTTTAACAATTTTTTTTTGTCCGTTTTTTTTTTGTTGCATTTAGAAAGTTCCCAATCTTAAATATTCGAAATTTAATAGACTAGATCGAATTCTAATATTTGAAATTTATATAAATACAAAGCTCTCTTATAAAACCAACAAAAAAAAATGAATAACAACAATATAATTTTACTATTTAGCATATTTTAAATTTGTTTCTTAGCTTTTTTGTTTCAAAATAGGAGCGTTGATGATTATATAAAGATCGAATTTGAAATGCGTTAATTATGTTTATATTTACTATGAAGACTAAATTGATATAAAAATACCAATATTTCTCAGGTTTCTTTACATTTTGTATTTCATTTTTATAAAGAAACATGATTTATAAGAAAGTAAAGTCAAAAGATGAAAATGATTTAAACATAAATTATTGAAGAATCAAATGAAATTCATATCGAAAATATTTTGATTAAATATTGCAAAATTAATTAACTTACATTGTTTTAATATTGCTTAAGTGTAACCTAACTTATTTTATCAATGATATGTAAAAAAAATGCTATTTTTCAAAACCTACGATATAAAATGATGTTGGAATTCGAAAACAATTGTGTTAAGTATATTTTTAAGGAAGCTATGCATCCGATCTGTTTTTATTTTTTAATTAACTGCCGTTAATAGATTCTTACATACTTAATAGATTAAGAAACCTTAATCAGAGATGCGACGCATCTGAAATCGAATTGACAAGATAATTAATTATAGTTTAGGAAATCATTAAAATCGAAATGCGTCCATACAGAGACGACCTAAAACTATTTTAAAATTTCTCTCCATTTTCTAATCTCGCTTTTTTGTACTTTTATATATTTAAATTGTTACCTGCATAAATTATGTATCAAATATGTGGATCATTCGTATCTCTGAATATTTCATTCAATTAATACCACAATTTTATACAAAATTTATACAAAAAGTGTAACAAATATTATTAGTTTTAATAATGATTTCATTAATTTATGAATCATGGAACAAAAAAATCCATATTTTCTTTAATATATACTAAAACTTCTATAATTTGGTATCTTTCTACATAAAAATGTGGAAATGGTTGATTTTGTAAATATCTCGCTATACGGCATTTCGTTATATCGGCCCTCTTCAATTAAGGCTCGTTTTCGATTTACGGCCTAAAATGTTTATCTACTTGTTGTTGCCAATCTTGCGCAAGCGCATTAATTGATTCCTTATACTACTTTTCGCTTTGCGGCCAAGTTTCGTGGAAGGTATCTAGGCCGTAAAGCGAGGTATGGGTGTACTACGAAGTGTAGTCATTTTTTTTGCAAAACTAAGTTTTCTAAAAAAGATAGTAGTCAAATATGAGTATTTTGAGTGATTTCATTCGGATAATTTTATGTACAACTATTCTTTAAGTACATAAAGTCCAGTATAACAAAATATAAGCAATTAAAGACTAATTTTAAAGTAGATAATTTTCCTAATCACGAATTTCTTGTATTTGTGTATTATTACTAAACGAATATTAGTTTCTTAAGTTAAGCAAGAGATTTTAGCATTGGATCACACAAGATCTTTAAAATAGTTTGTCCGTAAACTAATACTAGTCTACAAATACTTCAAAGACTCCAACGCCACGTCAATTCTTTACCCTCAGTATGTTACTGCATTGAACATTCTGCAACATCCTCTTTCATCTATTTATTTGACAAAACATGTTTAAGTGATTTTCATTTTGAATAATCTTTCATTTTCAATTATAAAAAGCGCCGTAAAGCGAGGTACGGGTGTAATTTGATGTAATTAATTTCTTTAACAATTACAACAATCTTTTGTCCAGTCAAAATAATAATCACAAATCAAAAACTCTTACAGTTTTCTATATTATAATACACAAGGAAACTGAATCTTTGTACGTGAATAAAATTTTGATTTTTGTGTAAAAATTTAAGGATTTTCGAAATGTTTGAAAATTTGCTTGAACAAGTTTAGAAATCCTGTGCTATTTCATGATGTAGGTAAGGAGTGATACTGTGGGCAAAACAAAGAGAATTTAAGAGTTGCGGTGGTCCGTGAGTAGTACACGTACATGGCCATTATAATACTCAGATAGATCAAGACCAAAGCCGAATATTAATCGAACCCATGGCTTTACGCAACGCACGAAAACAATAAACCGGAGCTCAGTCAGTTTTTAAAGGTCGCCGGAGCGAGTAGCCTGCGCCGCTCCGTGTGCTGCTCTTACGCTACGTTACTCCGTTAGTTTAGTCGATTTTTATTACTCCTTTTTCACATCTCCAAACCGAAACAAGTTCTTCCGACGCAATATTCTGTGATATTAGTGCTGTGATATATAAATGTTTAATGTTTTCCAACAATGATATTAGTATAAACTGGTGGAATTACGCGCAACGAAAATAAAAAGAAAATCAAGAAGAGAGCAACAAAAAAAACGGAAGAAGGAAAGCAGCAACGTATGGAATCTGTTAGGATTATATTTCTGTTATCCACCGAGCAACGGGTCAGTAGAAGTTTTTATTTATTCTATTTCTATATATATAATCTGAAAGTGTTTCTTTTCCAACTCCAACTCATTATGTTCGGATTTAACTCGTGTCAGCCACCTATTGGCTTACGCCAAACGCATCCGATTGAATTAGATGTAGCCAAGCAATTCTCTGAATATAATTTATGCGAAGCAATGCATTTTTTGTGTGTGTGTGTGCCGTATTCAATCGAGTTCAGGCCGGGAGACTTCGACGAGGCGTCAGGCGGGAAACCCGCGATTCCGAAACGCAAAAAAGCGCCGTATCGAAAGAATAAGAATAGCGGCGTAATTTCTACTTGTCGCAATGAAAAATGTGTAGCCTTTTTTCTCTTCTTACCGCGTTTTTTTTTACTTATTATTACTCTTTTTTTTGTTTCGAGCGAAATGAAAGTCGGCGTGGAATTACAAAAACAAAAATGTGAACAGGAGGAGAGAAGAAAAAAACATGAGACGTTGCGGCGCGGGTTGGTTATTAAACAATGCTAAAGTGTGTTAATTGTAGCAATGAAAACTAATTACAAACTATAAAAATTTCGCTCGTAACTCATATTACGAACAGTTTGACAAGTCACACACACACACAAAATAAAAGGAATGAGTAACTCTTTAGATCCGTATCTATACTTAATGCTTGAATACTGGAGTTTTAATATCGCTTAGTACGAGGTTACTGGTACGAAAATATCGAAGTGAAATTAATTATTCGCTACTGCTGCACCGTGTCGTTTACATGCATTGCTTTTATTTGTGCGCACTAATTTATCTACGTAGATTTATTCGCAATCTGCGCGCCGCGCGGTAATTTAGATCGCGTGGATAAATGGAACCGGGCCTGGATGCATTATACCGATATTTATTATGTATCGACCATTGATTGACAGTTCACGGATTAAATGGTAGCTCGGCCGTTTTCTATTCAACTATTTGGTTTTGATTCCGATTTATAAGTCGTTAAAATTCCTCGCTGCCAACGCAAAGAACATAGTCCGAAAAAAGAAAGAAAGAACGAAAAGAAAAGAAAATCGCGCCTCGTCGTCCAATTTTATCGCAGAACGACATCGAAGATCTACAGGAAACCGAAAAAAATTCCGCCCCGAATTAATCACCAAACAAATTACACTTTTTTTTCAATGGGAACTAATTGAATTTCTCTAAACTAACCGATTTTCAATGTTAAACAGTGATTCAGTTAACCGAACGGAATATGAAAGAAAAAAAAGTATCTAAATGACCTTATTCGATTCGAAACGAACCAATTTCAATGCTAACTGCGTTTCGGATCTGGTATACCGTTCTTCCCTGAATTAGGGCCCCGCACAAACCGGAAAGGTACCATTACAGGAATACGCGTTAATTGATGTGTCACGAATGATGTGCGTAGGCTACGAGCTACATGGACGCCATTGTAGAGTCGTCGCGCTTCCAGACGGAAACTGGCTCTCCTCTTAATCCTCAATCAAGATTCCAACAATTATATTATCTACAGCCTTATTGGTTTACGGTGGAGTTTGTCCGTTTCGAGCTGGCGTTGGGTTACAGGGAAATCTTGATAAAGAAGGTTGCGGCCGCCGGGCATCCAAAACACACGCCGCCATACATATTCATCCAAAGGAACGAGACAAGACTTTCAATGCTGTACACTCGACTTTAATTATACTGGAAAAACTTTGTTTATTTGTCTAGATTGAACTTTCTTTAATTATAAATCGTTCATTCAGTGCCGTGCGCTTTTTGCTTCTGCTTCAAATACACGCCGGTGAAATACGCTATAAATTTCGAAACAAGAAAATCGTATTGAGACGTTCTCTCGGAAAATTACTATAGAAATTATTATAGATCGTACGTTATTGCGAATCTAACCTAAATTAACTTTCTTATTTATTATTCACTACGCATCACATGCCAATTAACATGTCATGTATCGCGTACTGCGTTAATAAACTACACGCTACTCATCGAAATACTTGTAATAGGAAAAGTTCATAAAGTCAACGTTTCAATTTTCCTTCTTAAATATCGAAAGTAAGCAGACTCAAAATCAGAACTTTTTAAGCAAAAAAAATTCATATTTTTCATTCCTCAAATTCTGAATGCATGTATGGAATATATTCAATAGAAATCAATTAAAGATATCTTCATACAATATAAAAAATATTTCATTTATATTTATAGTTATGGCCTTAATCACCTATAGTCAATAGCTCTTTGTAACTTTTTTATTATTATTACACCCATACCTCGCTTTACGGCCTGGATACGTTGCACGAAACTTGGCCGCAAAGCGATAAGGAATCAATTATTGCGGTTGCGCATGTAGATAAATCGACATGGAAGTAAAGTTTTTTTGCAGTTATAGCGAAACATTTTAGGCCGTAAATCGAAAACGTGCCTTAATTGAAGCGGGCCGTTATAGCGAAATACCGTATAAAGAGCAACCGTATAGCGAGGTATGGGTATATTCTAATATGTATGTCTTTCCTTTTTATCTATTTTTGTGATTGTTTCAAAAAAATATAAGTAATAATTAAATTATTCATTCAATTGATTAATTGTGGACTTTCACCAGATTTGAAATTATTCATCAAATATTGTTTAAATATTATTATTATTCATGAAATATTCTTTAAATATGCACTAAAATAGCATATAACAGTAAACTCAAAACTGGAGGCCGCTCTGAAACATTTATACACACCAAAAAAATGCAATATAACATTAAAAAAGCAATGCACAACTGTTGATGTTAAACAATTTAGCCTGAGCTATCGTTATTCAGACGATGTAAAGGCAATTTTAGAAATTGATTTGTTATTCCATTTGCTAAACGTACACAAAAAAAGACTGTGCTTCTGAATATTTGATTAGTTTAACCCGGGAACCCAAGACTCACTCTGAATATCTTATAGATAAATAAACGATTGACGTAAAACATGCGCAATAGATTGAATATAGTCGATTCTTAATTCATTTAATTAAATTCTGAATTTCATTGACTATAAATTAAGTTAAAATAATGCGCATTGCATTTTCCATTTCCATTGAATTGGTTTGTATAATGCATACAATGTAAATTTTCAATTAATTTTGAAAGACAACAATTTTATTCTTGAAATAAACACTTATTTCTTGAACACTTTCAAGTATGTTTAATATTTTACTTTGGTTATCGAAAATAAACAGTTTATAAACTAGGAGTGTTTACAAATTATAATTTGGAATATAATTTGTATTAAATTTGTTGAGAAATTATAAAAACTAATAGAAAAATGTATATAAAATGTGTTGTACACGAGAAAAGAAGAATTAATTTGTTAAAAACTTTCTTTTTGTTTTTGTGGAGTTTAATGTTACGTATAGAAAATTCTTTTCTATTTTATTAAATTACTCTTAATATGATTGTGTTTTGCTTATATGTTTGCAGTCAATAAAAATACTATGTTTTTCTGATGTTTCTTACATAATTTAGTGAAAATACATCAACTGTAAAAACTAATTTGAATGTTTATTTCTGGAATAACAATTTTTATCAATTATTTATATAAGAACAAAATGAAATGAAGGCTTTTTATATAAATAAACATAATATATTTTTATTTGATTTTAACAAAAAAAAATGTAATAGTTGCAATAATACTCTAAAAACCAAGTAGTGTCCTTGCAGCATCCTAATTTGATCAGAAAACGTTGAAAATGTTCAAATCATTGAAATGGGTGAAGAATTGTGATGAAGGTTATTCACAAAATTCCATGTTTATTGTATAAAATATGTCGCAAATTTGAAGTAATACTTAAATTTTAACCCATTAATACATTCATTTGTATTTTGATACTACCAAACGTGGAAATATTGAGCCCTAATACAAAGAATATTGTAAAAAAAAGAATGTATATTTGTTCAAATTTTCTTGTCTAAAGAAAGATTCTATGGGAATTCTGATATAAATGACTGAATAGTTACATGAATATTTTTGCAGAAGATATTCTTTACTGGCTCAACTTGAAAAGAGAGATACAGATTGTCCTATTCGGAGAGAGATGTTGATTTAATTATCCGCATATGTGTGGTGAATTTGAGCCAATTAATTTTTTCAACACGTTATTAGTGGCCGGTCGATATAGCAGGTGGCTTTCCGTACCATAAAAGATATTTATGTGATTCACCGCAAACGGGGTCCGTGTCCATGTTTCTCGTCTCGTTTTTTTCGTCTTCTTCTATCCCATCGTACGTGCATATCATCAAGTATCGTGCTCCATTTGAATGACCAGGATGCGAAATTTAGCATAAGCAGCATACATCCGAAAATGTATCGATAAATCAATCGATTCTCAATGGTTTTCTAAAACATCCGTGAATTCAATATAGTGACATCACCAGTGTGTGACCCAAAATGCAAAAATCGTGCAAGTTCATTAGCTTAGCTCATTATTAACGCATCTGCTATTTTACTTTGATTTTGTTTTAAATTAACCAAGAACAATCCATATGTTTATAATTATTGATTATAAATGAAATTCGTTTCGATCGAAACAATTGGATCTTAATTAAAAAAACTGTTATTCTCAAGTGCTGTTAATGTAAAATAATAGTTAAACTAATTAATTGTAGTTTTATAATTTTTGTAATTTCATGTGTAAAATTTATATATTTAAACAATTTAATCTAAGTCAAATTTGTGGAATACTTACAAACAAAAAATGTACAATTTAACTCTTCACATGAAATAAATTTGCAATAAACAATGCTATTTACTTTTGTAATATAATTTACAGAAACCGCCAACAGTATCGAATATCGGTTATAGTTTTACCTTCGAGTCGGGTTTAAGATTTCATAACAGTTTTTACGGCTTCCACTAAAACCGATGAATAATCGCTTTGCTCAGAAAATCCATTGCATGCGAGGAGTTGAAAAACGATTGCGTTATTCATTCACAATTTTACAACACACTCTCCATTATGAAAATTATAAATAAGAGCTATTGCAATTTAAGCGGAATCGCTTTCTCCCGCTAATAGGAGAGTGAATTTAATATGGAAGAAGAAAAAAAAAAAAGGAAGTTCCGATGTTAATTACATTGTTTTCATATTTATTAGCATTTTCTTTTGATTTCGATACAATTATTATTATTACACGCTTGCAAAGTGGAAAATGTCGCTTTACAGCCTAGATATGTTCCACGAAACTTGGCCGCAAAGCGAAAAGCCGTATAAGGAATCAATTACTGCGCATGCGCAAGATTGGCAACATGTAGATGTATCGACATGGAAGAAAAGTTTTTTGGCCGTTATATCGAAACATTTTAGGCTGTAAATCGAAAACGTGCCTTATATAGCGAAATGCCGTATAAAGAGCGGACAAAAAGAGTAAATAATTGCATGTTATTAGTCGGGTAATTTATTCCAAGTTTTACGAATACAAAAAAAAAACCGTGATTTAAGGACAACTGCATGTTTTAGGATGGATTTGAATACAACGTTCGTAGTGTGCTACAAAACACAACCTTCGAATCTACTATTATACGGAAGCCGGCGTCTGTATGCAACGTTGTATAACAACTCATGCATATATGGAAGACAAATTAAAACATATTTAATAGTAACCTCGAAAATCATAGAATGCTCCGACCATTATACGTATACAAGTAACTGTACTATTTGTAATATCAATCTTAATCTGAGATTAATATAATCCGCTTTACATCTTTATCCACACGAAATCGTAAATAATTTCGAAATTAAGTGCGATAAATAAAATTGTGTCATATTTAGAAACTTTAACTTGATTTATCACCGTGTAAAAGCATTTAGTTACACCCGAAAAAAAAAGGCAAATGTAATTAATTTGCGTTATTAATTATTTTGACCCACAATTTTTTTTTATATAAAATATGCGAAAAGTGATGGTGGTAGATCCCGGAAAGGTGCGAAATTGTTAATTATTTTCGTGATGGAGAGGAATTAATTATTTGTCGAAATCAATTAAGATTGGATAAAGTCGAAATTAGAAGAAACGGCGTGTTTGGATTGGATTGGACTGGACTCGCGCACCGCAACGTGCGATTACGATAATTAATAATTAATTAGTATTTAAGTGAACGTCTATTAGGCACTTCGGACGAATTGAATAACCCAATTCGTCGACGACGGACAATTTCGGATTCAATTTTTCGACGGCCAGGAATTCGTATCACGTCGCGTTTTCTATTTAATTGTCGGACGGAGCTGAATCATTTTTGATAATTGGTTTTTTTTTCGCTGTCTCTCTCTCTCTTTCTCTTTGCTGCTATCAAAAAGGCACATCACGATATTAATAGCACTGAGGTCGCCGTTAGTAAATAAATATAGTAACAGGAGTAAATAATTTTCTTGATAGAATATTGTAGGCTAATAGTGTTTCATAAATAACTACCGGTTGCACCGGTTATTATTTCACATCACACTGAATTACACTGATAACGCAAATTGCTCATTATTTTCACGTACTTACGCCAACAATAATAACACCTCGTTGCGACAATTATTTCGTCATGCGTTTTAGTGGCGTTATGAAACGCGCCGAAAAATTTCTTCTCCTCCGAAACTTTCTTCCTAGGCAATTTACGCCAAATGAACCCATATAAAATTGCAAATCATCCGAGGAGGCTTGTTTTTCGTTCCCCTCCGAACGCCTCACGACTTGTGATCTAATCCCGCTTGCGTAACTCTTGAAAATACGCTTCAGAACTGTGCCACGGTACGTGGCTTACGGTCATTGATAATATCTAGGAGCGCTGCTCTGCTCGTTCTCCTCGTCTTCATCTCCTTTTTGTTTTTGGTTATGCGTTTCTTGCTTCTTTTTTTTGTTGTTCATCTTACACTTGATGCCGCCGCTTCCAGTGAGTCCTCACGTAATAATATGAATTAATCGATGGCTTGCTGGATGGTGACGTATTTAGTAAGTAAGTTCCGAAAGCATTCCAATTGGGCTTTTTTTCTTGTGCAAATGCGACTCGCAACATGTCTTATGGGCAATTAAATAAACGAGCGTCCGGGGAGATTTCAGTTCGTCTCTTCATCGCCAGCCATAATTCTCTTTAAGGCAATATCTTGCCTGAAGAAAGGGTATTGATGGCACGTTGCACTATGCGACAAATGGGAAATTGCGCAACCGATCAAATTGCCGCCGCAACAAATAACAGCAACACAAAATAAACCAGACAACAACAACAACAACAAAAAAAGGAGAGAAACAATAACGGCAACGTTAAGTGTGATATTTATATTGGTGATAATCGAACGGAAACTCTTTCCTGAAGAAGACGGTTGGAGCGGAGAAATGGATAAATCCGGCACGTGCAAAATTACCGAGTAATTCCATGATGCTGTTGTGTGGCCTTTACACTTCGCACAAAATTGTACGAAGAACATCATTGTTAAAGGTGACCGTCCTTGCAGTTAATGTCAAACGTTGAACCACATGAGCGCATTTAAATAACACCTCAGAGGAGGTGCACACACGAAATCCTTGCGATCAATGCACATTACGTCGATGATTAATGCTAATTCCGTGTACCTCAATTAATTCCTCCGAAAACGGACCCACCTGAGAGAAGAGGTCCTGTTTGAAACGAACGCATGCATGACTCATTGCAAGCATTTTCATTTACTGTTGTTGCAAACAACAAAGTCCTGAACATCATCCTGGGACGCGCAAAATGCAAATATTATGTGTAACTCATTTCCGTACATCGCGCACGGGCTTGTAAATGTTCTCTGAATTTATATTTCAATGATTGAATTCCGAGATGCAATGAGCAGATAAAATGTCCAGATAAACGTAAAATCGATATTGCAATCCCACAGACTGCCAGCAGGTGAATCACCCACAACCACCGCATTGCGAATACCTTTTATGACTAACATTTCCTACTAATAATAATAACGATAAACAACAATAATATTTATTATCGCACAAAGAACATAAACAAGAACAACGTCAACATTAATCGAAGTTCATTCATTCTTAACTCTATTTATATGCAGTTCTTCAATTGCAATTTCTACAAAATAATAATAAAATTTGGTCTATAATTCTTCATTTTATAGTATTATTTCTTATTTTTTTGTAATTGTTGCTTATTACTATAATTAAAGGGGTTCTTATTACTACTCCCATACCCACGAAACTTGGCCGCAAAGCGAAAAGCAGTATAAGGAATCAATTAATGCGCTTGCGCATGTGGATATATCGACCGTTATAGCGAAACATTTTAGGCCGTAAATCGAAAACGTGCCTTAATTGAAGAGGGCCGTTATAGCGAAATACCGTATAAAGAGCAACCGTATAGCGAGGTATGGGTGTATAATTAAATAAATAAAATGTAAACTGTTACAAAAGTTATTGAACGTAATTTTATAATACGTTGATTCTATATATATATATTTAATCTGTTAATAATTTTATTAGCTTCTTGTAATAAATAATCTATAAAATGTCGCCCACTTGATCAGCAGTCACGTTCGGTAACCGTCATTGAATTCCCCTCATAACAAGTCATGAAACATAAAAGTCGCGCTTCGATCACGTCCCGTCGTCTTTCCCACATCTTTGTTACGTATTTGCAGAGAAGGAAAAAAAAGGGGCAAAGCCGACATTCATTTAATAGGACTAGTATTTTTCAGCACTAGTAAAATGTTATCGCGTTGACTTCCTGCAATGTTTCAGATGAAAACACCGAATCGGAAATAACGGTTTTCGCATATGCATTAAGAAGAGTTTTTAATGAATCATCATTATTTATTTCGTTCCTTTCTTTTGCAGTTTTTACCAAATCCATTAGATTTTATTTCCACATCAAGTTTTTTTGTTTTTTTTTGGTTAGTTACACATTCCATTTGTATTTCGTACACGTTTCGATGTGAGTATTATATTTTAGTGTTATTAAGTATGTATTTAAAATGCTTTGATAATTTTATATAATGAGATTTTTTTAATGTGATCCTAAGTTTGTAATAAGCATATTTATTGCTGAAAATTATATACATAAAAAAAAAATCAAATAATTTCCAAATCTTTTTATGATGCGATAAATTTTATATGTTATAATGAGTTATATTATTAGTGTGGAGATTTCTCCTTATTATTATATATAATGACCAAAAGACGCACCTCAATTGTAAGATTTTTGTACATAATAGAGCGTTTATGGCCTGAATAATAAGTTTTAGTAATATAACACCAAAAAGCTAAATCTTCATTTAATTTTTATTAAAAATTTATTTATTCGCAACGTTTTGCTATTATCCATGTCTATTTTTAAATTGTTCCCGGATGAAACCTATTTATATTCAGGTCAACCGGTTAATTGTGTCAGTAATATTCTACAAGCATAATCAATATAAATTCCATAAAACCAGTTTCTCGCAGACTCCAATTATGTTTTGAAGCGAGAAAGATAGATGATCGAACTGAGAAATAGTCGTATATTTATTCAAAAGATGATATTTGTTGTGATTGATATTAATTAGATCTTACATTTGTTTTTCGGTTAAGAATAGAATGTTATGAAAATAGGTTGTGCTCTTGCTGAGGTGTTGACATGATTGGCATATGATCCTGATACAATCTGTCGTATCGGACGAGGAGGGTTCGTTTCAGTTATGCAGTGCGTGGAATTGCGATCACTCGGTCTGCCGTCCCCATTGTCTGCTGTCCCGTTGCATACAACAGCCTTCTTCTAAATGTCTTAGTCGTGACTTTTAGCGACTGAAATGTTCTCCAGCCCATTACCATTCGGCATGTTTGTATTATAAATAATGCATGCGGCTCCGGTAAATGGGTTATCGCCTTAGACATATCGATGTTGTAGTAGTGTATTTGGAAACGAAAGAGTAAAAAAAAACGGAGAGAGAATAGAAAGAATGACCAAAATGGAAGGATAAAACCAACCAAACCCCGGTGGCTGCGGCGGAAACGCATATGTACGAATTCCAATCGGAACAGCAAATTCGGTGTAGGCAGGTGCGATTTAATTATGCCGTGCAATTACATTATCAATTAACTAAATAATTATCATTTTGCGAGCGCGTTGCGCAACGCCGAGTTGCGTAACGTTCGCGTCCAGTCTGCAAGCCGGAGAGAATAATGTAATTCTGAAACAAGCAAATCGAAGAATTTTAATTGCTTCAGTTTCTGAGAAGGACTGCGTCTCCTCTGCCCGCATCTGGACGTGTGATGTATTTTATGGTTTAATGTTTCATTTCTGCGGAGAAATTTGTTGAATATTTCTAATTAATTAAAAGATATATATATAAATATAAGAAAAAGAAAGTGCATTGTCTCTCCATTGTCGATTATTTCACTCCAAGCATTTGTAACAATCGAAGGTCTTAATTGGGAGTAGTTGTTAAGAAGAGAGAAGGTTTCCGTACAAAAAAAATAAGAGTAGACTTCGATATTGTTATTGTTATTGGAGATATGAAAGAAACGGAGCGTATTTAAATGAAGGGTGGTTGTTATAAATAATAAGCGCCTTTTATGGGTCGGTGCGAAGGCACTGGACTTGGATATGTCCATTGTGAATTTTAGGCCATTCGTATATTTTTGCTCGGCGTTTCGCGTCGTTTCGTGGTGCGTTTTATGGGCCGAGAGAGCAAATCGAGAGAGTTATGCGAGTTAGACTAAATATGGAGTGAAACTCCTTTAATTGACATCACATATATACGCCCACGTATCTCGCAAGCCTTCCCCCCTGGGGGGAAACCAAATGCCGATCTATTTCTCCGCTTGGTGTCGAAACGGACACGGCTATTTTATATTTGGCAACATAAACAATAATTTATAACGTTACTAAATGCAATTTATCGTCGGGTTTCTTTCCGCACTTCTCATTCAAATCGCTCGAATCGCCCGATCCTAATCACGGTTTATTTCGTAAAATTTCGTCATCGCATTACAAATAGCACTCAAAGAATCTGTATATACATACGTAACTTAATCTTAATACTAAACTACAACCACAGAAATATTTACTTAGTTTAACTTAAAATATACATGATATCCTACTTAACTTACACTTAATGTATACTCAATAGTACTAATAGAAACTAGTCTATTACTTAACAAGTAGAAACTATTACAGTTTTTAATTTTAAACAAATCTTAAATCTGAACTTAATATTTATACATTCATGAAATTACAAAAATAAGTTAATGGGCAAATTGACTAATAGAATATTTATATTTCATTAAAGTTTCTTATTCCACATATTCCATCAAATGTACTTCATTATCAATGAAAATTTTCAGTTTCAGGGCTAAAAAAATTAATTGTCTATAGCCCTTTGCAACAATAACATTTTCTTTTCTTTGTATATCTCTATTACTATTGTATTATCCTACTTAACTTACACTTAATGTATACTCAATAGTACTAATAAAAACTAGTATATTACTTAACAAGTAGAAACTATTACAGTTTTTAATTTTAAACAAATCTTAAATCTGAACTTAATATTTATATATTCATGGAATTACAGAAATAAGTTAATGGGAAAATTGACTAATAGAATATTTATATTTCATTAGAGTTTCTTATTCCACATATTCCATCACATATACTTCATTATCAATGAAAATTTTCAGTTTCAGGACAAAAAAATCAATTGTCTATAGCCCTTTGCAACAATAACATTTTCTTTTCTTTGTATTTCTCTATTACTATTGTATTAAGTTTATTTTTTGTAATTGTTGTTGCAATAAATGTTATATTATTATAATAATTCAATTAACTATTTACATTCAATTTATAACTGAGTTTCAATTTCTGATTCAAATTACGTGAGTTGACAATTTTATTATTATTATTTGCAATGCTTTTGGTTTGTGTATACCTTTTCCGTTGTTCATAGTTGTTGAGTATTTAGCGCAGATATTTCTTCGGCATGAATTGTGATTTTATAAAATAACAGTAAATATAATTTAATGGAATCCTTGTACTTATACATGTGTGTGTGTGTGTGTGTTCGGTTATTTTTATTATTATAGAGTGTAAATTATAGTGCTGAGCTATGAACGGAGTAGAGTATATAGAAGGAGGATAAATAATACGAAAAAAAAAGAGAATCCGAGCATGCACATTACATGAGATCATTGGGCATCGTCTGCGCGACTTCTCGATGGTCGCAGCATTGTTGTGATTCGCTTGTAAAGGCTTTTTAATAACGAGAACGTGGATTTTTTGGGGTACACGTAACTAAAACCTACAAATATTCTCACGTTGTCGTAATTGAAAGCACGACTCGGCCGCATCTATTCTCACAAGAAACGTTATTTTTTTCCATACCTCGTCTCCGCCTCAGCCGCAGCGAGCACATTCATATTCCTTCAGAGTTATTAAGTCTTAAGACAATAGACTCGGCGAGAAAGCATTTTCGGTTCTCCCATTATTAAATTAACAATTAAAACCAATTAGGAAGTTAAATTTTAATGAACATCAATTTGTAAAGAAACTTGTCGACGACCGACTGGAAAACGGGAGGTGGAGAAAAAAATGCTTTAGAATTTATTTGTCGTGCGAAATAGTAACAGGACATGTTAACACGTGTACTATGGAAATAGGGTCGCAATTAACGGCCTTAAGTGGACTTGTTAAAACTTACTTTATTGCCGGCTAGACGCGTGATTGATACATGCGTTCTAAATAAATCCCACTTCAATTACGTAAACCGAATGGGATAAACCATTGAATTCTGGTTTGGAAATTTTCGCAGTCCCATTATAATGAATGATTCCACTTTACTTATTGCAGCGTGTCTTCTTGTTTCAGAACTTGCTGGGTGCCAGAGAAGATGAAAAAGGTTTCCTGTCGGCACGACAACTGAAATCATCTCCCTTTGTTCTTCTGTGATAATGGATATATCTGAAGCATTCCGTAGTGAAGATCTCTCGAAAGCGGACTTCTTCGATTTTGTTGTAACTCCAGACAATAACGACAATCAATACCAAAAGCAAATGCGTACTGTAAACGCATTCCTCGGAAACGGAACAGAAGAGAAAGAAACCAACAACAACATGCCCACTGCCGAGTTATCAGTGCCAACGACAACGTCGTCCGAAAACGTATCGAACTTCGATTTCTGGGGTGATAAAGAGACGGTGAGAATAGAGACAGCTATTCTGGAAGATCTAAATAAATATTGCTGGAACTCGGAGGAAGATGTCGCAAATGGTGTCGTGGAGAACAACAAGATAACTAATAACAATAATAACAACAACAACACCGATGGTCACATCTATACGTTAACCGTATTGAACGGTATTGACCAAGGCACTTGGTACCGACAACCACTAACGACGATAATCAAGGAAGAAGATGGTTCAGTTTCGAGTCCAAACTCCATGGAACATTTGCAGAGTGGATTGGACATTGATTCCATCCTCAATATTATGCCGAGTCAATTGAACGGCTTCAACAACAATTATCCTGAAGGCAGTCTAAATCAAAACACTGATGGCCTAATAAAATCAGAAACATACACGTACGAAGACAGCGGATTCGCTGATAACAAAGATGAGCTTGCCAGTTCTCTGATAATTGATACGCCTCTGCTGGAAGCGCACGATAGCTTCAATAACAATAACAACGATTGGAAGCTGAACAACAACAACACAAACAACGGCACTCCGGACTCGTTGCTCCGAAGCGCATTGCAAGGGAAGGCTTTTGTCCGGTATAATGGTGTTAAAAAAGAGAACAACACGGAATTGCGGCGAGTGCTTTCCACGCCACCAACGAAAACAGAAACTATTTTCGTTAAACAAGAGCCTATAGAGCAAGAAAAGATACCGACCATTGTCGCCGGTATTGACGCTAATGGTACTGTGATCTTTGAAGAGCAAATTCAACAGCCGCAAAGGCAATCCACTGATAATCCTCCGGATAATCCCTCCAGTACTCACAGTATGGATGACATCATACTCTCGCAACTCGACAACCCTTATCCCGAAGACTTTGAGAAACTCAAGCGCATCGCAAACGAAGTGGCTGAAAGTGTGAACCAATTCTGTCAGATCGACACGTCGGTAGAGACCGTCTACACCATATCCCCGGACCAGATTGGATTGCTGAACAACCTCAACTCTCCGATATCCATCACCACACCGGTAGTGACAAGCACGAAACCCGCCACCAAAAAATACAAGAGATCAAACAGCGGTTCCAAGCAGACCACCGTCCAGAACGCCACTTCGACGTCGAACGGTGTGCGGAAAGAACGGAGCTTACACTACTGCAGCATCTGTTCGAAAGGTTTCAAAGACAAATACTCCGTCAACGTACACATCAGGACGCACACCGGTGAAAAGCCATTCTCGTGCAGCCTTTGCGGCAAAAGTTTCAGACAGAAGGCCCATCTGGCCAAACACTACCAAACTCACATCGCGCAGAAAAACGCCGCGGCCGCTGGTAATGTAGCAGCAGCCAAAGCCAAAACGAGGTAGCCTCGCACATGATAGGAAAGGAATGTATAAAAAAACAATAACAACACAAACCCAATACACATTAGTTTCCATTTGCAAAGCGACGATCACACCCTAAAACAAAGCTGAATTTGTATCTGAACTTCTTATTATTATTCCTTTTATACCCAATCGAGATCGACGGAGAAGGAGGCATTCCTTGACTTCTCTATCATCACGTTTCCCACTAACGCCGAGACATAGCAATTGTATTCCGAATATAGTTATGAGTTGCAAGAAAAGAAAATATTTTTATAGCATTGTTTGAATCCTTTTATTTCTATTTGGGACATCACCTTAAGTGGTTCACGCAGCATTACACAAAATTTATGAATCGCGAAATCAAATGGAATAGCAAAAAAAAAAGACTTCGGCATTACTACGACTTTATTTTTTATTGCAAACACATCACTGATTCAATGCAAGCTATCTTTAAATTATTCTGTTACATAACGCAAAATATACAACATCAATTAATTAAAAAAATATATATTTTATGTGGGTGAAAACTTGAAATAGTAAATATTTGAAATCAACGGTGAGGCTAATTAATTAACGTGCAAATGTGGCTAGAAGCTAAAACAACAATGAGGCTCAATTTGAAACAAAAACTGTACAGGTATTTGCTATGAATAGAATAACTATTTCAATGATTAGTATTAACAATAATCAGCAATTATTACAAAGAAATGTTTGTAGGGTGTGTCGCAAACCGAGGTCGTTACACACACATACACGCGAGCACACACTAAGAGAATAGAAGTGAAAAAATACACGGAATATGTTTTAAACTATTTTTATTACGGATCAAATGTATAATAATCGAATCGATCACGAGTTGTAAATGGAAACAATGTATAAACGTTTGTTGCCAATACACTTAAAGGTATGTTTATTGTTGAACGTAAAAATACAGCCCATTGAAGCAATTCACATCCAACACGTTGTCGAGATCAAAGGAAATAATTGAAATATATTAGAAGTAGTTTTGTTCCTAAGCCTACATAATTTGTGTGTAATTTCGTGCTGTGATTGAATTTTTGGAAAAATGAGTTGTCAAAATAAGATGGGAAAAAAATCTTGTCGAAGAATCAAAATAATTGAAAATTCTTGCCATTTCTGTATTATTTTGCGAGTGTTTGTATTTTTATATTACTATATACATTATGTACTTATATATATGAGTGTATGTACTAATATACGAAGATTTATATTTATTATTGTATTTTAAAGCCGTCCTAAAAATAGCGCGGCGAAACAATGGATTGTCCAATACGCGCTATATTCTAATATTTAAGTTCTTTTGTTTAATTAGAGAAATATGCTTCTTAGTTTTTATCTAATGCTTGTATAGTTCGTAGTTTAACTACAGTTTACCATAATATAAGGCATTAAATGACCTTTTTTACCTACAAATACTCACTTGTACTTAATTTGTTATTTTGTATTATTTTTTTTTTATTGAATGATATATAGTTTAATTTATTTTTATTAGATAAAAGAATGCAATGTGAGTACAAACAAAGCGGCCTTTTGGTTGCAAATTAATTACCACCACTCAAATTGTTGTTAATTATTATTATTAAATGTTTATTAATGTTGGATCTGTTGTTATTATATCTTATAATAGTGTGTTTTTTTTTTGTAATAACTTTCCGTTTCTAGTTGCAAAGTGTACTTATTTACGACTCAACCTTAATACAGCAGTATTGTATTTGTTTTATATGTTTTAGAAACAATTGTGTGTGTGTGCATGGTCTATTTTGTTTATTTTATTATGATTTTTTTTTTTGTGTTTATTTTTGTTTATTTTGCCCCCAGCTAAGTTACTTGCCATGGTAGAGGGTTATTATCCGTAATAATGATTATTTTGTGTTTTATTATTTTGTATATTGGATCTCAACGTTCGACGATTTGCGGCTTTCTGCTTGAAAGAAATCAAAATTTTTGATTTGTTTGTGTACGTTTCTTTATTTATTGGACTAAAACGGTACTCGTGGATGAAAATAAACTGCCAACTTTTTCGTGTTCTTTGAAAAGTTTGATCAAAAGGAAAAACAACAAAAATACTCAATCTAATGCTCTCAATTTATATAAATATATATATATTGTATACTATTTTTATTTTGTTGCAACGAAGCCATAGGTACTTTTTCTACTTTATTACACGTTTTGTATAGTTTAATCAGATTTTATGTTCTTTTATTATTATATCATTGATTTTATTAAAGTATTTTTATACCTAGATACATATATTTACATTTTATAATTTTATATTATATAATTGTGAACTTTATTACAAATAAAAGATATTTTTTATTTTCTCATTTCTTTCAACAATTATACTTCATATTCCTTTCATTCCATTTCCTCTTTCATTAATTCTACTCTAATTAAATAAAAAATATGTTTCTTACTTTCAATGTAATCAATTACCTAAAATTCTTATTAAAATATTTAGAATTTAAAGTCATTATCAAGGTGATAAAACTTATTAAGAAATATCTGTAAGCCAATCATGGAAGTAATTATGAAATATGGTATGTTATAGTAAAAAATATACTTATTAAACAAAATTATAATGCTTTTTTGATTGGTTTGGGAGAGACACTAACTTTAACAGGTTTACACAAGTCAATGAGGTAAGGATTTAATTCGGATGATTTCCTTTTAGCAATATCCCCTTCTGGTACTGCTAAAGCAATGCTGATTTCAACACTGCATGCCTCAGACCAAACCTGATGCGATATCAATACAGTGGTTAGCAGCCGCAAGTCCTGTCCAAATTTGGAATCTAAAACACGTCGGAAATGTATATTACGAGCATATCGTTCATCAAGCAATTGTTACCATTTGGATTCCCATCGTATTTCAGTGGTTTAAGGTGCGCTGGTCTTGGTAGAGTAACTTGAGTCCTCTGATCCGGATATTTTACCTTTATACGCAACCTGCTGGGTTCAGACAGACGCAATAGTTCAGCTTCGAACGGCACTGCCATTATTAATCCTGCCGTAAATTTTAACGTACTGTCAGATTGACCAGACGGCTCAATTATTTGAACACTGCTCATTTGTATCTAAAATTTAACAAATATAATATAACATATTAGAACAAGAATAATGTTGTAATAAATACCTGTGTATTAGGTTGCGGGATTTTACCCAACTTAGCTTCAATCAAAATCGGTGTCAAGATTCTAGCCACTATACCAGGTTTTGGCTCTTCCACCGCAGCCAATTCTCTAAATAATGATTCTGTAAAAGCATCCGGTTCCAGATTTTCAAGACTCAATTCACGTTGCATATCCTCAACAGCTGATAAGAAATGGTGGCACGGTGCCAATGCGGATGCATTACTTCCTAAAATTCCATTAATTGTACTTATATATACATATATTATATATAGCTCTCAATTACCTTTAACAATGTATACCAAATTTAAACCCAAAGTTCTCAGTCTCATTTGTTTAATAGCAGTGTATTCCAAAGGGCTCATCCCAACAAACAAATATTGCAATTTCAGGCAGTGCAATAACAATTGTTCAATGTTATTCTTCAAATTGGTGGATTCCTGAGCTGCTAGATTTGCAAAATTCGACCAAAATCCCTTTTCCATAATCTGAGACATCAGCAATTGTGCCCCGATATACAGGGACGTAAATTTGGCTGTGCCAGCAACAACCGAATCCATTTCGCTAAGACGCAATAAATGCTCTTTAGAAACATCCAGCAAATCAGTTTGCATACTGTAATAGCACATCTTTTAGTAAAAATATTGAAATGCAGTATCAAAGAACTTACCGAACTGTATTATTTTCAATATTTAAATTATCGATTACGTTCTTTAAAAACTCCAAACTTTCAGGAACTGTGCTAGGTGTAACAATAGCATTGTTATTTTCATTGGGCAGACACAGTTTTGGAACTAAAGTTGGCATCGTATCTCTTAAATAAGAATAGTGTCGCAATGTCTGGGGTTCAAACAATGGTGGAATTGTTGTATTAAACTTAGCGGCGTTCAGCACAAGAATTAAAATACAAATATCTAATAATCAAATTAAGGATAATGCCGACAATAATGGTTGAACTTGACTGATAATAAATAGTTATGAAAGGATACATTGCGGATTATCTACGTCGCTTTCTGCCATATCGAAGAATGGATGTATGGTTAATAATTGAGGTACTAGAGGCAATACCAATTCTGGATGTTGAGCTCCAATCCTTTGCAAGCATTTATATGTAGATCTGCGATCTTGTGGATACTTCTTTAAATTATCCAACAGCTTATCGACGCATAGTTTGAGTCCCGCTGTAGTGGACATCGTACAGGAAGCCAACATCCTGTGCAATCCCTCTCTTACCTCTTGAGAAAAGTCCTCAATTGCGCCCAAAATTGTCTCCAACTGATCATCTCTTAAAGTGATGTGCTCCGAAATGCAACGCAAACTGTCAATAGCCTTCAATCTAACACCTTCAATTTCATCATTGAACATATCGACTAAAAAGTCTAACGATAAATTCGCAAATTGTGGATTATTCAATGATAATTGACAGAGAGATTCAACGGACGCTGATCTGACTTCCAAAAATTCATCTTCCAAACCGTGGACAAACGCACCACAGGACCCGCTGCTCATTAAATTAATCCTGTCTTTATCAATCACCTCTCTTGGAGCATCGTCAGCCCATTTCTTGCCACTGGCCCATTCACCACTTGTCACATTTTCCCAAGCCAATTCATGGGCAGTTCTCTATTAAAAAATTTAGATTAAAATACGTTAAGAATATGCACTTATAAATGTGCTTACCTTTCTTCTCATATTTGACATCAACTTCTTATCTAAAGTTTGATTTAGAAACCTCATGCTTACTAATTTCATGGATCCCAGAAGTTTTGCTGCATGCGTCCTCACGTGCATTGACAAGTCATTAACGCTATTGCATATCTTACCAAAAGCATCATCAATCAATCTTATCTCTTGTTCACTGTCTGGTAACACTACAATACTATAAAACAAACATTAATTACAATCCAACCGCAACCATAACCAACTTACTTTTCAGGAAAAGTAGTTCCTAAAACCCATAACAATTTCAGTACCACTTTTCTGACAATCTCATAATCATCTTTTAAGCCATCACAAACCCTTGTATATATAGTTGGATTTAATTTAAAACCTCTTTCATGAAGATGTATCATAGTGGAAAAGGCTTGTGCCCTCACTCTAGCATCGCCATTATCAAAATACGAAACCACTAAATTGGTCATATTTTCTAGATCTTTCTCTTTATACAAAGGTACAAGAAATCCTAACATCTCCAAGCATCTGCATTTCACTGCATGGCTCACATCTTTCAAATAATTCTTTGCAATTTCAATTAACTTTCCCAATATTATTTGGTTATCTTTCACATGATTACTAAGTGTCAGCAATGTTTTTAAACCCTGAGCAATAACTTTATGAGATGTTTCTTTCTCAATCAAATTAATGACATCTTCTAAAACTAGAATAACGTCTGCTCCTTCCGAATTACCCAGCTCCGCAATCAGAGCCAAAATCTTGACCCTCACAACACTCTCATTTTCAATTCTAAAATATTTGCAGAGCCTTCTTATGGCTTCTGGGACGTCCGAAGGATGAAATCCAGTACAATCAGAGATTCGAAGTAAGGTGTGCAATGCTTCTTTGCTACATTTGCAAGTTTCTAGTGAACTTAAAATCACTAAACCCGGACTGTCTGTAGTTGGCTTTTTCACTAAGCACAGCTTTTTAACAGGTGGTTGTTGAGGATAATCCTAAAATATTAAATATTTACTTAATAAAATCTATAGGTTATACACAATATATTTTTTACCTGTTTATCTAAAGTTTGTGTTTGTGAATATTCAGCTAATGCACGTTTCTTTAGAACCGCTGCCATTTCAATTAACTTTATAGTATTATTTATTTTAAAAAATCACTAATTCACTAAATAGAGGTTATCACAAAAAAAACATCAACAATACTGTACGCACTGCACTGCCCTGCACTGCACTACTGTGCATTACTGTCAACTGTCAAGCTGCTACAAGCATTTATATAGAAAAACCGACAAATACCGAATATTAACGATTAAATTATAGCATATAGGCAACTAAATATTCTTATTAAAATTGTCACAAAACATAGAGGGAGACTCAGTCGGTTCTCCCGTTTGAATGTTCAAAATTATTGAGTAATTCAACTGTGGATTTACAGATTTCAATATTCTAAAATTTGTTGTATGTCTTTACAATGGAAATTTATATTGATTGTACAGATGATGGGTAACGGAAACAAATAAAATATTTATTATCTTGAGAATAAAATGTATTTGTATATGTTAAAATATATTTGTATCGATTAGGTTTGTTTCATTACAAATTTATTAAACTTATTTGATTAATCCTTTTTTTTATTGAAATTAGTAACACGAATATTTGTACATTGCTTACTATTTACAAAATTTGTTGTTTTCTTCTTTATTATAAATTACTGTCAAAAAAGAAATAATTATTTCATGTTGTTTGGCACATTAATTTCAATTTCACAGAAAAACAGTTTACTATAAAAATATTTATGTTAGTAAATCTTACTCCTAAAATATACTTCTGAAATAAATGTTGAACGCATGTTTCAAGAACTTTCCACGAAATGACACTAGAATTATTGGATTACGTATATTATATATTGCATATAATAAACAGTGAAAAGTTATGAAATTAACGTCCATTTGTAATTATTTTTACATATCTGGCAAGACGAGAACTTACAACAACTACTTTGAATATTGAAGGTAAAATGTCTACGGAAATGCTAACCATTTTTAAAAGTTTTTTTTTGTGGAGTATATTATATATATTTAGTAGTAAATCACGATTTCAGACTTTAAAAGTACAAAGATTATTCATTCTTACGCAGTAGTTAAATATATAGTTTTTCTTACGATGCATCTCTTAATATTTCAAAGATATTAAAAAATATTTTTTATTATATACAACATACTTTTAACCAGTCTGAGCAAAAAAGGGGAAATCTCTATCTATTGAGCAATAAACTATACTTTCTATACGTCTTTCTTTTCTTTGGTAAACTTTGGCAACTTTTAATCACAAATTGTAGCCCGACAAATGCGACGGTCAATTTACTCTCTTTTTTTTGGCGAAACTGAAGGGCCGATCCGCGAACTAAATTATGACATTATTGCGATATGTCTTCTATCAAAGTAAATACATTATAAAATGGAAAACATTACGTTGTATTCATCATCACTGTACTCCGTCTGCTGTAGCCGCGTCTAGAGACGGCAGATCCCTGCGCTTCGCATTCTTTCCGAACTCTGGCTATGATTGCAGCCACCAGTTTCTCCTCCTTCACTCTTTGCTCTTCCCAATCCGTCGTCTTCGAGTCTCTCTTCTTCGGAATCTTCGGTATCGGTAATTCGACGCTTTCGATGATTTCTTCTTTAATGCTTATGTTAATTTCTTCCTGAGGCGGTTCCACTTCTGTGTGTCTCGAGGCGATGTGCCCCAAGTAACCCTTTCGACTCTTGAAGAAAACATTGCAATATTTGCATTTGAACAGTGGGGCCGGATTGACTAGATTATTCACGTGGAATTTGTACTTGTGCCTGTACCAATGCGTACGACTAGCTAGCAGTTCTCCGCACAACTTGCAGACAACACTTCCGTCATCTCTCATGATATATTCCAAGAGCTCGTTCTTCTTCCTTTCGTAAGTTTCAGAAACCGCGTTCTCGTCGTCTGTCAGGAAATGTATTCCAGTTAAAGATTCCGACTCGTGATCCATTTTATCGAATTCGTCGTCTTGCTCTTGCGAGTCCATCAGCATATTTCTGGCCGCTTCCGTTGATATTATAACCGATTCCTGTTGATACTTTATTGGCACTATGTCTAAAGTTACATTGTCAGGTAATTCAGGAAGATTGGAGTGGTTTTGGTTATTCTCTAAGAAGTCTATATTATCATCTGCAAATAATAAAACTAATTAGTTACTTCATATTAAAACCCGTTCAGTTAAAAAAGGAATTTCGTTTAAAATACAACCTAATTTCAATGTTGTATTTGCGGGTTCTTACCATGAACAATCATAAAATGTTGAGACTGCCTTCACATTAGGGATTAGCAATAACATGAAATACATATGAATAATTTATTAGAGGTAGATTTATTAATAAATAAAAAGTACATAAACATAAACAATTTTATTCTTATAAAGAAATAAACTTTATGAATAAAAAGAAAAAATCTATATATATATTTATATTTTATAATATACAAATCTGCACCAATGCGAACACTATATGCAATAGTCAGAATGTAACAAGTAACATAAGATAACCAGTATAGTATTATTGTTTTTAAATTTTCGATTACATAATATGCGAAATAATAATATAAAAAAAATTAAAGCATTTTTGATAGTACAAATGAAAAAATTATATATATATATAAGATAAGTAATTAAGGTATTTTGACGCAATGCGCATTCTCTCATTATTCCCATCACCTTTCGCACGGTGTTGACATTGCTTCGTGCAAAAAAGGTAACGCATAAACGAACGTATGAAAAATAATGATAATAGAAAAATCCTTAATTAATTTCTCTGCAAGATATTAAATTTTTCTTTATGTTATTGTCAACAGTTGATAAATATTTTGTTTATATACGCGTCATTTGTAATTCCATAACAAACATAGTGCACAGCAAGAACGTCTCTGATCCTTCTGCTATTCGATACTAAATAAAAATCTATTTAACAGTGTTAGTACTATTTATAAGTTCCTAAAGTATTAATTGCACTTAATTTACATAAAAAAATTACTATAATATATTTGTTTATTTTTAAATATACACTTTCTCCTCCCTAATTTCATTCAAGTCGATCGTTTCGTCCCGAAATACCGGCCAGGAAAACAAAAAACAAACACGGAAAACACATGGAAGAACTGCGATCAGAACTGGCCAAGGCCTAAAGTTACACAATGACAAAAAAATAATAATAAAAAAAAAATAGAATCCTATCACATAGTGGTGATCTGCTTTTTGTGCGTGCGAATTAAAGAAAAAAACTTCCTTTTTTTTAAAAAAAAAAACATCAGAAAATCTATTTATTATAGAACGAAAATTAACAAGAAAACAAAAATCACATTCGCATCTTCTTTCACTCACACTTTCACATCTTTAATATATATATATATATATGCAATGACCAACATATTTCTTGATATCACAAAAACAAAAATATTATCTAGAATAGAGTTATAATATATAGTATGATAAGAAAAAACACATAACTGCGAATATGTGAATATTGATAAAACTTTGAAGTAAATTATTTATCTGTGATATAAAGATCCTTCATACCAACCAATGCGTTACTGCAAATTTATAATCTTGAATTCAAGACAATTGATTCCTCTTTTTTTTTGTTACAGTTACGAATAGAAGGAGTAAGGGATTTCTTTTAAGTTGTGTTTTAACTTCGACTATGATTTTCTTTAATCTGTACATCAGTTTTTTGACTAGCTGAAGTTGAAGTCACCAACGTTGCAGGACATGAATTAACTAATCGATATTGCAATTAAGTTCCAAAACAGTATGATTTGCCTTTCGGGCAAACTTGTTATATGTAATATACAGAATCTATGTTGGATCTGATCCTTCAAATATATAATATATAAATAAAATAACATAGAAAATAACTATATATTAAAAAAAAGGAAAAACATAAATTAAATTTTGATTCATTCTCGAAAAGAAAAGAAATTAAAAAATTCTCCCAACACCGAAAGATCGTCTAAAACAAAAATATTATCATACGAATAATATTTCATTATTATACAAATGTGCGCTCTTGGACCGACCAATTTTAAAAATATATATATTTTTGTGTGCATATATTTATGTATATGTTTATATAATATTAGTAAATATAAATTCTATTATTGTCTAGACTGTGCAGTTTCTCTTTGAATTCAATATATTACTTCTATATAACTATATTGAAAAAAATAATAAAATAAAAATTTTAAAAAATACGATAACGTTCGATCTACCAAAGATTCACCCTTACACATTAGTTCTTGTTTCGAATTTTCATTTCCTTCAGTGCGATTATATATATATATGTATGTATATATAAAAAAAAAACTAGAATCTAAATATATTTGCATATACCCCTAATTAGAAAAAAAATCCAAACCATGTTAAACTTTAGAAAAAAACAAAACTATTTTATATATATTTTTTATATATATATTTATAATAAAAATAACTAGTACGAAATAGTTCCTAAGGTAAATATAAGCTGCTTTGCAGCGCTAAGTATTCTAAATATATATATATATATGTTTTATATAAACCTTTAAAAGGTGTCATCTCTTTTTTTTTGTTTACTATCCATGAATTGCGTTTTGAATATATAACATTAATATAAAAAATTCGGTTAATCACATGTTATTTGTTAACTAGTACTTAATTATATTTTGATTGTACTCGATTTTCTATATTTACATATCGGAAGCTTTGCAGTGTCTTTAAAAGCCCGACAAAGAATTACGTTAAAGTATATAATAAGCGTTATATACTCATAAATATATATATAAGATCTATACGTTACTGTTTCTTTCCATTTTGTTTATGATTTACTAGCACCAAGTACGAAATCAATTCATGTTATTTGCTGTTACGTCTGTATCGATAAATTGCTGCGTGTTTTCTTGCCTGATGGTATTGGTTACGTGGAGGGCGGAGGCTTTACTATTGTTGGAGAAAAAACCCCATCGGAAAGACGCAATCTTTCGGCATGAAACAGTCGTGGACCGTTTTCATGTGGTTCTTCATCTTGTCCGGCCGCGAGAACTCTTTCTGGCAGACCGGGCACGGGAAGACCTTTCTCTGGTGACCCTCGTGGTACAAGAAAGCGTGCCTTTGGAAGCTGTACTTGTTTTTGAACGTCTTCTGGACATCGACCTTTGCGCATTCCGTGCAATGATAGACGCCCTCGTTGATGGATGCATAGCGGAACAGATTCAATCCGCGCACAGACATCTCCGTCAGCTGTTCTGCTGGGTCTTGGCATTGCGAGGTCGTCCGACGACGTGCCCTGCGTCTCTGCTGCTTTCCAGCTGGTGCGCTCATGGCACCAGGTACTGGCATGAGCGCGCTCGTCGAAGGCGTCGTCGGAGTGTTGTTATTATTTATGTTATCGGATGAAGTAAATGGCGTCGTCATTTCCACAGGTTGCACTTGCGTTTCGTTCAATTCCACCTTTGGTGTCAGCAATGTGTGCGTTATCGGTGAATCTAAAAAAAGACGAAACAGAAATCAATTAAACGAAAGGAAACACCAGAAAGAGACAAATACAATAACATACGAACAAAATAATAAATAAATTACGCGAAAAAAAAAAGATTGCAACGATCGAAACGCTTTATTCTACAAATAAGCAGTCTAAAGGTCGAATGAATCATCATCAGCAAAGTGATAGTTCTTCAAAGATTCCAGCTACTATATCGCATTCTACCAGAAAATTAAGACATGTTTGATTCAAAAATTGAAAAATAAATAGAAAAAAAATAATCAACAACAATAAGAAACCATGCAAAATTTATTGGATAAAATAAAATTCTATGTTTTATAATCATAAAAAAAATATAAATAAAATTGCATTCAAAATAATAAATTATTATTTTTGGCTAAAAAAGAACGAAAAAAAAAAGGAAATAAACTTTAATATTGTTATTTTTACCTTATGCAATCCTTTGGTTAGCATGTGAAATGAAAGAGACAATTTAAGGGGGGCAAGAGTCAATTAGCTAATCAATTTTATTACACCTCTACTAACATTGAACTTATTGCCATTAATTAAAAGAAAATCGTATTATATTGAAACAAAACATAATAATAATACTCTTTCTCGTTTTCTATGTACAATAATCAGGAAATTATTCATATAAAAGACAAAATATATAATCAATAACTAACTTCTATTCATTATTAACATTGGTATAAAGAGAAACTTACACATCAAGAAAATAATATCTATTATATGTATATATATATATATATATATAATTTGTTTGTAAATATTTTCTTCTCGCTAAATCAGACTTGACGTACTCTTCTAACCAGGAGATTATATTTAGAAAACTTATGTTTAACGTTTGATTTACAATTGCCCGGCACTTATTCAATACTACCACGTTCGGATAATAGTCCAATTAACTAATGCATATAAATAACAACCTAAATTTCTTTACGTTTGCAAAAATAGAAACACGTTTGCTTTTTGTATTTCAGGAGAAAAAAAATTACATCCGTGAAAACTTTTCACGCAGTCCGCTTAATTTCATTTCATTGTTCCTCGCTTCAATTGCGTGTCGTTCAATCTAAAACAAAAATGTTCAATTTTGGCACATAGAAATTGTTATTTGTAATCAATTTCGCTATTCAGAATCAGTCTTAAATTACACACGAAAAATTAGACTAAAAGTAACACTTATATAGAGCTCGAATCGGAGCAACATATCAAAGTCGTATAAAAATTAATTTAATAGAATAAAAATTAAACTAAACTAAATTCATGTTTTCTAAATATGCATCTCCTCGTATAATTGGAAGACCAATTATTGGTATATATTATTAAGGCAATTTCTTGTTTGTTTGCATCGTTTTTTTTTTGAGTAATTGATTGATGTAATATTATAATTATAATTTCAAAAGAAAAAGAATAGATAATGTGAAAAGGAATACGATAATTCGATAAATTTAAATCTATAAACTTAACATTCTAATTTCACAGTCACATAGAATCTATATAATATATAAAAATATTTGGATAATAACATCGCTTATAAATAGATAGAATCTATATTTGTTTAATATAATATAAAAATATTAATGATTTATTTTCAATAATGAATATCTTTGGATATTATGAATTTGTTTGTATTGTGCGTTTCGTTTGATTCCCTCATAAGGCACTAGCTTGTTTGTGTATGATTTTCAGATGTGCGAGCATATTGTCTTTCCGTGTGAATTCCTTGCCGCAAACCGGACAGGAAAACATCTTTACGTCGACTTTATGGGATGTCATGTAGTGTCTACAGAAATTACTGATGTGTGTATACATGCGATCGCAGACCGTGCACCGGTACAGGTTGTCCTTTTCCCGCACACAGAAATCCCGCGCCGACTTGTCGGGATCGCAGACTTTGCGACCGGACTTCTCGAATTTAGAGATCGAATTGAAACTGTAATTGGGATCGTCCAGAATAATGTCGTAATTATCGACCTCGTAGTCGTACGCACTCTGGCGCATCCTCTTAGGCCTTGGCTCGTGATCGTACATGTTCTCGAGAAAGGCTTTCGGATCCAACTTGATATCTAGCGCTTCAAAATTTGACTCCATGTCGTCGTGCTCAATCTCGTCGTCCATTTCCGTATCGGAGACGGTCATTTCTTGGTAAGGCAGGTTATACTCTTCGTGAAGGGACGAATTGAAATCTATACACCGTACATTGTTCGGGGATGCTTTCCCTCGTTCAACATCTAGAAAAAGAAGTTAGGAATTGAATCTAATAACCTCACGTATATACATCACTCGAGGGAAAAGCTATAGGGAATAAGCCGCGTTGCTTTGTTTTTTTTTTTTAATTTATTGAGATTATTTGAATAAAATAAAAGAAAAATGCAATAATTTACGGCTACAACTTTGGCTCATTCCTTACAGTTCTTCCCTATTATATTCATCAATTTGACTCACTCACCTTTTAGAAAATTTTAGAGGCACTGCGTTTTACACTATCCACTATAGCTTTTCCCTTAACACTTCAAATTCTTAATAGAAAAATATGATAACACTAAGAGTAAATAGCTACGCGCGAGTCTACAGTTCAACATGCTACATATCTCTCACTCCGAGTATTTCCGATAAACTTCATGCTGAAAATATGGATGGCATTACAATAATTTATGTGAATGCCTCGTTTCGTCTCGCACTTAATTTACGAAGGGATCAAATTAGTAATTTACTCGTGGATCCTCCCGGGAGTCTCCAGCAATTATAATGTGAGTTTCTACCGTTCTATTTTGTTTTTTGTTTTTTTGTTGTTGTCATTATTCATATTTAATTCTTAGAGTTTAAGTAAGACTTACCGGAAGCTTGGAAATCGTTTTCGTTTTTAACCACCACAGCATTGTTGAATGTTTCTTTGGATGTGCCTGCCACGGGTTCGCTGATTTCATGATTAGATTTGTCTTCCTCCTCGTCCTTTTCCTTGTTTCCGCTGCTAGAGTCTGAATTGTTTTCCGGGAATCCGTCCATTCCCATTTTAACTTCGAGCATTTCCGGGCTACCCTGCAACAAGCTGTCGCTCCTGTCGAAGTCGTCTGCGCCGGGGGTGCCGTTCGAGCTGCCCGATAACTTCCTAGGCCTGCCTCGCTTCCTCTTCGGCTGCAGCAGAGCATGTCCCAGCATGTTCATGGCATTATACTTCTGAGGTGGCTGCAGCCGTTGCAATTTGTACAGATTGGAATTTTGATTTTGGGCCAGAGACGACGTGATGGAATCGCATTTTTCCTCGTTGACCTCTGTGAGTCCTTTGATGCGGAGGCTCTCGGCGACCCGGAGGAACGCCGTAAGCCTATCTTGATCCACAGACACTTCACCTCTGTACATAAAGTCCAGAAGACACCGCATATCACTGTACGGGACGTCTTTTAATATAACTATGGGATGCTTATCCGGATGATTCACAAATAAGGCTTGGAAGTACGGACTGCAGGCGGACAGAACCATTTTATGGGCCTTCAGTAATTGACCCTCGACGGCCAACGTCACGTCCACGAAACTCTCGTCGTGCAGCAACTGGTCAAATACTGATAGCAAATTGGATTGATGGTTGTTCCATCGGAGACAGAATCGTTGGCAAGACATGTTGTTGCTTGGTGCGGGTTGATTTATACTCATTTGTAACGAAATCCTCGATTAGGGACACTGCAACAGACAATAACAATACGTCCATTATTATACTGCAGATATTTTATAAAAATAATTTCATATTTGCGCGGAAAGATTGCATTAAGAATGCAATAAATATATTTAATTGTACAATTATTTAGAAATGAATAGTAGTTTCGACATAGTTTTTCATCATTCAAATTGTGGTTCTAATGAAAATTAATGTAATGAACGCTCGGTGATTGGTAAAAGTATTTATTGAAATGTGCGTGGTAGCAGCGTTGCCGTAAGTATTTATGACTTGCTTAGGGTACGATGGTAATGTGCAATCGATTGGTGAAGTGCCGAGTGGAATCGATTTTGGTGTCGAAAAGCGCGCCAAAAGCCGAGTGTGCGATTAGCAGATTCAAATGTGCTCGAAGTATCCCGGAAAGGATGTTCAAATAGTTGACGCACCGCATCAACCAAGGTCTTAATCGCACAGGTGTCTTGATGTTGTGGCTATTACATCACATCAGTTCCAGGTACAGGAAAAATAAATAGAATGCGAAACGCGCACGTGGTCCGAGAACAAGTCACCCCTCGTCGTCTTGGAATGAGCATGACCCTTCCGCCATATTTAGTCTGCAGCCTGCGAGTTATCTTTACCCGAGAGCGTAAACACCCCGCCTACTTTGCCTGCTGCAGCGCACATTCGATGCGAGTTTGAGGGTAGCTTCGAGAAGTTCTGCATCAAAGAAATGCAGCGATTCGATGTATCGTGTATACCTGGGCAAGTGGCGTTTCGTATTTCCTCTGTGTGCAGCAGTGCAGTACACTGCGAAGGGAGAAATCGATTCGTGCGATGGAAATTCGCATGAAATGGTGCGTCGGGAAAGGGGGATTTTTCACATTCGTTCGCATGATTTTTGCGATGATCGAATGCAGAAGCAAGACAGGCTTCTGTCATTGCACAGTTGGATCGGGTACTGGTTTTGGCATTTACCTGCAGCAGAATGTCACTTGAGAAGGAGACCGGAGGAGGGTTGTATCCCCGAAAACAGGACGAATTTGCACCACAACACTGTTCAAGACGCCATGTCAGCAATCTGGCCCGCAGAGTGGCGCGGCATCGGCAGCGCTCGGGGTTGGTCGGGGTGACCGTCGACTCTCTTTTCGAAACCGCGAGAGCTGAGCTGCGAGTTTGAATCGCGACGTCGCCGTTCCGTTTCATTTTTTTCCCCAGCAACCCGACCGATGGACGAAAGGACGCCCGTTGCGCGCCTTCAACATTTGCTCCGTTATTGCGGGACGACGACGACGCCGCCATTGCCGCCGCCGCCCGACCTCATCTCGCTTCGCTAAGCCTGCCCTGCAACGGAGATGCTGCTGCGATCCAACAACATTCTATTGCATCAACCTCTCCATCCGTCCGTCCTCCTCCTCCACTGCTGTGGCTCCATGCGTCACTCCTGCACACGCCTAGGAAGGAGGAATGCCTAGGCATCGCCTCCTGCAGGATCAGCGGAACCGAACCGGGGGGGTGGTGACGCACGCTGTCGTGCCGCGCCGTTCTGTGCTGTGGCGTGGCGCGACGGCGCTCGCGATTGTTCGGACCACGCGGAAAGTAAAAATAAAAGGAGAGAAAAAGAAAACAACATGTTTATGCGCGTTATGTAATTGATGAATATTTATAGAGGCGAATTAAATCAAGTGGTCGCTACTCTGCCTGCCTGCCTGCTGCCTGCTGGCTTGCCGTTCCTACGGTTCGCCCGTTTTCCCATCATCATCGCTCCGCGTCGCCTTTCCTTTCCTATCCTCTTCCTCTCCGTCTAACTTTTTCCTATCCTTCTCTCGTTGCGCTTCGGATTTAGCAGTGATGCAATTCCACCCTAATTACTTCACATCTAGTCCGATAATTTTAGAACATTATCTACTTGACTGTCCACTACAGATTAACAACAGTCAACTGCACGCATTATTACCAATTAGTACAACCTTTACTACAACTTCCACAGTTACAGCCAAAATTCAGTAACTTCTCACCTAACGACGAAAAACTAATTGTTAAATAAATACGCATCCGAAACACTAATGTAAATTATAATCGTTAATTAATTTCTCCACGAATTTACTTCATGTAATCCCTTATAAACAACGAGATTATCATTATATTAACAAGTACGATAATTACCGTTAACGTCATCAATAGCATGTGTGTGCCGAAGAAAGATCAGTTTATTTTTTTAACAATCCGTTTAATTTTGTTAGAATAATAATATTTATTGCAACAGCTACAAATAGATAAAGTAAAAGATAATTATATGTAATTAAACAAATCTATACCGTTACAAAGGGCTATTGACCGCAGTCATCAAGTATTTTCTAGTATATTATTTTTGTCAATAAATGATTATTAATTTCAATAATAGGTAATTATTCCTCATCCTTTTGAGCAATAATGAAAAAGTGATAGTTTTTTTTTGCTGTTGTTGGATTTAGTAGCCCGAGACTATCTTGTGTGCCTACGTACGAGAATCCAACGCTGTTTCCACGCTCACAGAAACTTCACTTAAATCACAGCCTTGTATGTCCAAATATTCAAAGGTCATCATTATAAATATGTACGAGTCACTGATGCACACACACACCACCCAATACGTTTCGTATACTCTGACGACTTCCACCCAAAAACTGAAATACTTCAAAAGAGTATAATTTGGAAACCTTAGGCCAATTACAAATCACTTTCCGTTAAATAACAGAGCGGAGCATTCATCAACCTAATTATACACCGTTTACATTCAAATTTACAAATTCAATTATGATTTAAACATCTGCTTATATTAATTTAAAAAAAAACATAATATTTATGTCTACTTACAATGAAAAATAAAATTTATTCCTTACTGTAACTAATTTCTTTCCATTGAAAAAATATATAGTATAAACCTAATCTTGCTAAAATAATAATAAACATATGTGACACTGTGCATTAAAAGAGTTGTGCCATATTTCGACATACACAATTAGCCTTGAACTTAATTTCAGCAAGCTATAAATAAAATTAGATATAACATAATAAATGATATATTATGTACATATATACAAGGTTACGTCATTTCGTTTTAAACCCGACTTCAAAAGACGAAGTTTATAGTTTCGTCTTTTCTATGATCACTGTTGCAACAATTTTGTTATTATCAGTAAGCAAAATCAAAAGATGGAAGTATTACAACTTAGGTCTTTCCGTCGAATCAATCTGTATATGTTATTAATTGCGAAAAACAGTTTGAGGTGGTTCTGCTATTACGCAGTGCGGCAGCAGTTCTTCGCAATTGTTGTTTCTTTTATGGTCAGTATAATAATGCACGACATCAAGGATCGCAT
The DNA here is from genome assembly GCA_018845635.1 of Nicrophorus orbicollis. Lineage (NCBI taxonomy): Eukaryota > Metazoa > Arthropoda > Insecta > Coleoptera > Silphidae > Nicrophorus > Nicrophorus orbicollis. The sequence continues at coordinate 567,236 of JAFMTC010000533.1, forward strand.
AGGAATTGTTTCATAATAAAGGCGTTTCATTTAACGCAGAGAATAATCTCTCGGCGTGTTTATTTGCACGGCACTCCGTGGATAAATAATAATACGTTCCCAGCGCTACCAACAATAACACAGCTCCCGGGGCTAAACTAAATGCAAATTACAATTTTCGGAATTACATTCGGTTGCGTAACGAACGCGCGGCTTATTTGAATTTCAATTGCCGTACGTAGATTACTGGAGGGTTGCTAGATTATTCTAGGCACACGCCACGACCATCATATTCTTTCACTCGTTACGCAAAGAAAATACATGAATACTTTATTAACGTTTCTCTCTTTTTCGTTTCTTCAACACCCGATAGATTTGATATCGCATCAGATTTCCAACTAACTTTAAATTAAACAGACATAAAGTAAACTTTAATAATTACTCATCCAGACTAAAGGAATAACATTGTTTTCAAAGGTCTATCTATATAAAAAAAATATATATATAAATGTGAGTCAGCAAGTGCGATAAATTTGTTTTCGTCCGTCAGCAAGGATGGAATATACCGTGTACACCCCCTAGTTTTGCGTTTTGCGTATGCTATTTCCAGAACGCCTCGTTCGACTTCCTGTTTTCGTGTAACAACATTCGCTTTTCCAAATAATATTTTCTTGACTGCAGCGTACACACACACACATGCAATCGGTATACGCCCTTATACATGTGCCCGTTATCGCGTTTCCTGCTGCAAGGACAACGTCATCGTTGATAAGGAGCGATTCGATAGAAACCGAAATCCTTCTGAAACCACATACTTTCTTGTCGAATTTTTGTATTTATTTTGCATGGTTATTTGAAGATACGCAGTTTAAGAGGCATCGAAAGGCACAGCGATAAGAGGGGACCTATTGATAAATTATCACCGAGAACATTTATTTATGGGAACGGCTTAAAATTATCCGAAATCATTTTTTTTTTGTGAGTGTGTGATACATATATATATACATATGCTTCCGATCGAAAGCAAACACCTCCTTATCGAACCTATGGGAATCCTCAGCCGCCTTCACGTAATCACCATTCAATGCAAAGAGACATTAACTTTTCATTACAGTAAATGAAGCAATTAGTGACAAAATGTTTGAACGAAAGCACGTCATTTTCGGTATGTACACTTTTGGCGTTTCGCAATATTTTTTATTATCAACGACTGCAGATAAATGTACATGCGATACCGAACGAGTCTACCAAATAAACAAAACGCCTTCTTGCATAATTGTGACAATCCACAATTGCAAATTTAATAATTGTTTTTACATATGATTACATTAACTAAAAAAATACGAATTAAACGTAATTGTTCGAACATTGCTAAGTTTCAAGGCGAACGTGAATTTCGATACACATTTCGCTTTTGTTCCAACGCCTATTTCCACTGGACACTTCTCGGTTTCGACATTCAAAATAACAAAATTGTCGCCTCGTAATATCTGATTATAATTGAAGAACAATGTGAAATGCACGCTACTATCTTTGTGTAGCCTAGACCATGTGGAAATAGACAAATAAACGATGATTCATTATCGTGTTCCAAAGTTTCATCACTTTATTGTTACAACTCACATATTAGATTCTATAGAAAACAAGTTAAAATGTATTCCTACCATAAGTAAATGCATTGCTACCAAAAGACTTAGGTCGTTAGCCTTTTCGTCGTTTGAATAACAAAAATTATTATTGAATAAGCTTTGAAATAGTAGTAAGAAAAAGTAAAGACAAAGTTTATTTACAATAACATCGACAACATCTGTTGTTTTCCACCAATTGCAAACATGACAATAAATAATCATTTATATTTAAACGGAACGAAGTCCGTATCGTCTCTATTCAATAAGAATAAAGAGAAATATGAAAAACGGTTTATTAACTTATTGAGTATTAATTAGTTTATTCGATGAATTATTCAGTGAGTTCTATGTTGTTTTATTTAAAAAAAGGATTTAATGTTAACTTAAGATAATTTATAAATATTTTAGAAGCAGCAATTCCAACAAACTCTGTTCGCTGCATGAATCGAAGTATAGACATTTGTTTGTTTATTTATATTTGCTAAATGAAACAGAGAAATATCGTTTATCCGTTATACGAAATGTTGATATGAGTCATGCGAATTACATTATTTCCGTCAACTTCGAACGCAGTCGAGTCCTGCAATTACACGAGAGAGAGAGACGAAAAAATGCACGCAGCAGAACACAGGAAGAGTACTTGGTACACTCCTACGACACGTTAGGTATCCTGCAGCAAACCGAAGGCCGTGAACAAATTCAAATTGAATCGAGGCGAGCCCCGAACGAGCTCCACCCTGAAAGATATTTTTACTATGCTAAGCTGAAAGGACGCGGCCCAGATTTAGGCCAGATGATCTGCAGTTACCGCATTTCGGAGTCGCGAGGGTTGTGAAACGCTACAATGAAAATATACACTTCCAACATTCAAAACTTCTCGCTGTTAATATTCAGATATAATATCGTTGTTTGTATGCTGCGTACGTTAATTAACCCATTGTCAATTTTAATTGTTATTAAAATGCGCACCGCAATTTCGAATTACAATAAATTCTAATGGCCGTGACTCAAAAATCTTTTACTTTAATGCAAAATAACTGCGACAATAGTTTCAATCGATATTTCAGGAATTGCATTTTAAATACGCATTTGAGTCATGGTTCAATTTTTAGAGAATTTCGAAGCGTCACGTCTTCCAATGAAATGCGTTTGGATTTAGAAAGAACTAAAATAATGTAATGCGACAGTCCAAAGTGGATTGCAATGAGTATTTCTAGAGAGTTATTAACATCTAAACTCGGGGATAGAAAACCGAAAATATGAAAAGGGACAACGCAGTAATCGGTGTGAGCAATTTACGAAAGTGGTTTTCGTAATTTTAAGGCCATCGGTTTATTAAATTTCAAACGTTGCATTAATGATAATAATAATGCAAAAATGGTATTCGCAACGAAATTAGCGCATGGTAGCAACACGACCGTGCGATTAACTTCCAACCTGTAAACCACGCATACCCACACACACACACACACGTGCATTCGGAATGAGAAGGAGACATGGATTTAATGATGATATCATCGAAGTACATGAATTAAGCATTACATTTAAAAAGAAATAAACATGTTTGGATGATCGCAGATGCATTTGTATCGTCCGAGGATTGCGATTGTTTAATTCGAAGTGGTTGATATGGACGTCATTTCTATGGGTTCGAAAATTGTGAGACCTGATTAATCGCGTCCATGGAGGAGCCGAAGGAAACATCTAGAAGATTGTTAATAAATAACCCATGGTTCGGATTATTACCAACGAGGTGAATGAACCGTGAACCATAGCTTCGATAGAGAAGTTGTGGCTATGCGTAGGCTTCGAACCCACGGCAATGGGGTTAAAGCGGTAAAAAAGAAGACGTAAGCTTCCAGCGAAGTAGTGGTTCTTCGAAAGGACCAAAGGCAAATACATTTTACATGTAAAAGAAAACATTAATGCGTGGGCCACGGTGCAACATTAGACAAACAAATTAACGCCGTGGCCAAAAGTCTCTCGTCGCTCGATTTTCACAACAATAAACCGCAGTCGTAATTGCTGTAATATACCAAAATAAAGATGGAAAGCGTTGTCCCCCTCCCCCATGTTTGCGTGCAAGACAATTTAAGATTCTAGAAAAGTTGCGTTAACGTCGGACTTTCCCATACTGTTGGTTAAAACCCTAGCAAAGGCAGGAAAACCCCTGAATGATCAGGATTAGAAACTGTTCATCAACAAATAATTACTGTTACACCATTTGTTCGTGTTTTTATTACATAAACAAGTTATCATTTATTCACTCAACTACTTTTGTCTTTTTAATTATTATGACTTTTTTTTGCTTGACAACTATTGTAGCGACAAAGTGCAGAAAAATTGGATCGCGTGTTTTTTGTAATAAAATCCAGTCCGGTGGAACTAATGCGATCTCTTGTGAATAATGAAGGGGGAGTATTCAATCAATTTATTCTCGCTGTTACGGGGAACACTATCCTGTCGCTTTTAATAAGTTTCGTAGGATGTATAAATTACTTCCGGCGCGCTCGACAATCGCAGTTGGCGTTTTTATTTTATTTTCGAAAATTGTTTCTTTTGTCGGATATGGTTGATGTACAGTTACTTTGGAGATTTACAGCGTTGTAAAATAAACAAATAAATAAATTGTTGTATGTTGCGTGTGTGGGTTTTGTTGAATTCGGAGCCGTCAGCCGGAGTTTTCTGTTCATACGGATAGATGTCATGTGCGGTACATTTTGAATGGGCAACAAACAGATTTGATCGGATTCGTATTTGAAAATGTTCAAAAAGGAATCTGCGATCGTGTGCTTAGATGACAGATTTGGCATGCAGATTTAATTAGGTGTATATTTGCAAGGTGAGCATAAACAAAAGTTGTTGACGACGTGCCGTGGAATAGGGTAATGCGACGTCGGAATTGAGGATCGCTTCAATTGGGAGTATGGAACAATTAGTTTGTTAATGCGATTGCAACATGTAGAAATATGCATGGGTATTGATGGATGGTGAGGATTGCATACGTATGGACGGATAAGTACGGGTTTTAATGGATGTATATGTATTATATTTTTTATAAATAGTATGTGAGCGCGTCATGCGCGGCGAAGGAGGGTGTGCGCGAAATAAATTCTAAACACTTACGCAATACTTTTGTGTCCTTGGTGCAAAATTCACAAGTTTGATACGACACTTGAACCACACATTAGAAAAATAACAGGATTATTGTGTAGATGAATGCTTGTAGATGTACACAGCACAGCGAATATCCATGGTATGAGGAACGGAACGTCGGGGTAACGGAGGGTTGCAGTAGACGTACCCTCAATGGTACGCACCCTTTGAGTAACTCGATTCAACTCGACCCCGGTCGGTGCGACCCCAGTCCGCGCAGCTATAGCTCAGCTTTCCACCACCACCGGGCCGAAGACCTTGAGTGTTGTGGATGCCCAGCCGTCCAACCCGGCACTCCTAATATCCAACGCACCACGACCCAAAATCCGATCTAGCAGTGTTCATCTGGGCCGCTAGATTTGTTTTCTCACATTGAGGGCTCGTACAGTCGGCCACTTCGTTCGCATTGGGTGTGTTCACGTCGACCCGGAATCCGAAGCAGCCGTGCGACTCTAACGAACGGGGATACACGTGTGGAGTCAACGTGGGGTGGTTGACCCCCCTCAGAAAAGAGGACGACTTCTTGATTCCGAAACGCGCTCTCGTCAATTCCCCGCCGCCCGTATCATCGCCACCAATGGGGGTGGTTATTAATGTCGAGATATTTTTCGAAGCCTTGGGAAACCGACGTTCTGGTTCCCTCCCAAAAAATCTTATTGGACTCTCTCCTCTCATCTTTCTCTAGCTCAGACACATCTCCTTCGACCGTTCCTTCTGCCTCCACTGCACGTCTTCTTCCTCCACCGTCGTCCTGTTTTTTTCTCGCTACATACATGCTCGTTTTTTCCTTCTCCTTCGTATTCGTTCACCTGTTCCTTTTATACCTGAACCTGTTGCGGCCGACGGAATTTAAAAATAGGGGAAGAATGAACCCCCTTTGTCTTAAATCTTTTTATGACGGACTTGTTTTGACTTTCTGGCGTTTCTCCGGCGACGGAGAAGGGCAACGTTTTCAAATCGATACCACCATACGCATACACGCAGCAATCATTCCAACTATTCCGAGCACTAACCACATTTCGGTTTCTATTCCTACCCACAACTTTTTTGATTAGAACAACCTCCGCATTACAATTAAATTCAAACTAAAATCTTGTTTCACAGGAAATCATAAAACAGTCGCGAGAGAAATTTTAAATTCTAACCAAAAGCGGAAAGAGAAACAACATCTTTTTTTCACATATATTTTACCACTTATTTACATATCAACATAACTGATTTTCAAATCCAAACATAAACACTTATTACAAAATATAACATATTTTAACAGAAAAGATACTCCACTATTTTGAAAAACAGTTACGAAGTTTCTAACGCTATTGCTTAAATATATTTAGTATTCATTTTTTAACATCCAAAAACAATCTATAATCTCAAAAAAATGAAAATAATACTAAGAATATATTCAATATATAACAGAGTTATATATTTGTTTGTAGACAAAAGTCTGTGAATAAACATAATAATGTTGATTGAACAGAAAGATCTACGACCTATTATGACCCATTGCATTTATTTTCTAGTTGTTGCAATACATTTTAATTATTATATTATATTGATATTATATCTTTTTTTACATATTTAAATCTTCATGTAATTAAAATTATATTCTAATATACTGCTTATTAAAAAAAAACAGAACTTTGTTGATGATATTAGTTAATACGCACATACACTAGAAGAAGTAAATGAACGCAACAGGTTACATACGACAATATCATAATTTGGAAGATTTGTAAATAAAATTAATGTTTCATAGGTGATAAATAATTATTTGCGTTCATTTAAGGCCTTATACTTTAATATGAAACATAATAATTAAGAAACAATTATAATAACGTTTATTTCTTCAAGATTAAAGCTAAGGCAATAGATTAAAAAAAATCGACAAATTGTAAAAATCATTTATATTTTCATATTGTAATCTCAAAAACGTAATTAATTTATTGTATTGACCAACAATAAAAGGGCTATCGACCTTGGTATTTGCACCTAAGTATATTATAATTTAGAATATTTTTAAACAATTGCATACTTTCAAATATTCTAAAAAAGACGATACTTTGAAGCTTACAATATGAAAACAAAACAAAAAAATCCTATAATTAGTATTATAAGAAATTGTAGAGAGGTGTTCCAGTTTCGTTGGATGAGTTATTGAAGCAAGACCGATGTGCAATTTTTTTAAACTTTAGTATTAATAATTACTGGCGTTTCCTATTAACTATATATTTTTTTGTATTACCATTTTGTAAATCCATTCATGATTTCTCTTTCTAATAATAGATTCATATAAATCTTTATTAGTTACTCATTAACAGAAGACATTTCCTTAATGACGACTTCCGCTTTTTAATAATGCGATCTTTACATATTTTGATAGTTTCTAAATATTAAATCAGATTAAAAATTTATAGCGGTGAAATCGTTTCGTGTCGAGTTTGAAATGTAATTAGGACCGCATAATTCGATGAAGAAACGATGTTTCGAACGTTTTGTATTATAATATGTATAAAGTCCGTTTCGAAATTGCATAATGCACGTGCGATTCGAATCTCGTGAACTTTAAGGGGGAAACAGTACAAAAAAAACCAGGTACACTTCGTATCGTATCATAGCATTATGGGCAGGATTAAAAACACATCCTGCAATTAATGTGTATTACTTATAGCATTATTACTTCCTTCAAATTACACCACACAGAACGTAATTATTTCGCGCAGATATAACATCTACCGTATTATTTTTGTTTTGTTCCAAACTTGTATAATTGTGTTTCCAAGAATGCAGTGAAAACTTTCCCCTGAAACCAATCAAGCTCAAATCGTTATTTACGTACAGCACAATTGTTTGCCTAGGGGATTATTTCGATGTACAATCAAGGATGCAAACGTTTCCTTAAACTGAACGTCGTTTCTTCGATCCGTTTTAAATAGAGTAATTTACGGAGGATTCTGTTTGCTTCGTATCGGAATCGAAATTTGTAAATAATTATCGGCAGTTAAGGCAATGTTAAATGGTAGCTAAAGCAATTAGTGTTTATTATAACGTGGCATTCTCCTTCGTATTATTTTCGCGTTTCGGAATGGCCGTAATTATTGGAAACGACGCCGGGGAACTAAAACAAAACGACGGCGGCGGCTATTAGTTATGGTAATTTGTAGTCGATTAAAGCAGTTTTTGACTTTCACCCCATTTGCCGCCGGGGTGGTCGTTAGTCATTACCAGTTTGTTTTTCCGATAATACCAGAACCGTTCTTCGGTTGCACGAAACCCGTATGGAAATATATTTCGTAACTCACCATTTTATGATTCCTACAATCTTTATTATCTACATCAGACTTTCTGCCCTCAAATTAACATACATATTTAGTTTTCCTTATAGTGTACAAAAAAATGTACAAAATTTTACATGTAAATAAAACACTAGATTACAGATATTCATTTCAATTTCTGTAACTATACATATTTACTAAAATCCTTGATAAAAACGATTAATATTGCTCTTAACTAATACTTCAGATATGAAGAACTTAATTTTATTATCATTTCTAGTTTTATTTTCATAATTTTAGTAATTGCTATTATCTCATAGTTTTAGCAAATTCTCAGAATAACAATGTTAATATTGTACATTATACACATTTCATGGATCTATTCGTATTTGTATCATTACAATTTATTTACAAAAACAATAATTACATATTAAAACTGCTTTCTACTGATTAATTATCATTTATTCTCACTATTTACAATTATGACCACTTACTAACTTTACCATTCTTTAGTAAACTGAGCTTTTCTGAACACCCCTTACTTGGAAACCATCCCTTATTCTCCCCTAACATCTGGTAGTAAAATACCCCCAGATGCATCTTATCATCACTACTATATACTTTTATCACTTATCTATTCGTTATGTGCATTTAACGACCGTAGCTTTGTGAGGTCAGTATCTATTTTTCAACCGAAAAGTCCCCAAACATCCCTTAAGAGACTTTAAACGTCCACAATCTACTCTTGAACTCTTGAACTACAAATATAAGAAAATGATTGTAACCATTCACATTGCATTTCAATTTGAAAATAATGTCTCGTCATTTTATAATTAATTCAATTTAGATAAAAACATAATAATCGTATTTAGTGAAACATTGTTATCCATATCCATATTAGAGAACTCATGGATTCATATATTATATAAATTTGAAAATATGAGTTTGGAGGAAACTGCAGATTATTTAATCATTAGTTGTAATAGAAGAGTACTAACAATTGTATTTGCCTCGATATAATATGGATCGTAATATCGCTTTAAACAACATGTTGATTATATTCTAACTCAACAAGCAACACGACAAAACCCGCTCGGGTTCGGTTATCCAGGCGCACCTTAAACTTCACCTTAATTTCTCAGCCATTATGTACTTATTTATATTTGGAACATTGCAAATTGCAAAGCTTTGTATGGAATTCAGCTAGCGCAGATGTTGTACTGATATAAAAAGGATGTAGTAAAACTACTTACACGACATATTTTGGAAGAAAGCTCAATGAAAATACAATTTACACTGTACGGTGATCAGAAAACTAAGAACAGGTAAAAACAGAACTACAACCGTTGTTGTATTTATTGAAAATTGGTCTTCGAAAAACACGTTTTTCCGTCTTTAGTTTGTGTCTATCCGTTTCTGTAGGGCTACAATCATAGGTCTTTCTGCCAATTTTTTTATTGACAATATCATTATTATATAATAAGTATATTTTTTTTAACATTTTATAATGCTATTGTAGCGCAGCAACATAACATTTTCAATGATGTGTTAACATTTCTAATATTATTTTTTATAGGTCATAAAATATATTGTTTGACGAAATAACTGTGGGTTTTCTTGAACTCTAATCCCATCTATAATCCTTTCAACCGAATGATTTTTTTATTGAGTAAAAGGTAGAGTTTCGTGTACATGAATCAGCTACGTGATATTTGTCAAGTATATCATGTATATGTGTTATAATTGCTTGTTTTACAAGTACTTACTTTTGTTGTACAAGATACAATATTGCATTATTCAAACATTGAAAAATTCATAAACAAATTGGGAAGAAAATATATTGTTTAACTACCATATTACTTATTAAAAAAAACTTTATTTCTTACAAAGAATCATAAATTATTGTTAATTATCCTTTGTTGCGGAGCTGTAATGTGTTGAAGAATTAGATTCTACTCGAATTTAGTATGAAGCAACCTTAATGCGGCCCTGTCTTACCAGTTTACCATTAGATAGATTTGAAATATCACAAGAGAATGAAACATATGAGTGTTTAATACACGTTATATGTTTATTTTGGACCTGTTCAGGCAAGAAGATGGAAACATGAGAGGTTAAACATGTTGTTTAAGTTGTTTACGTAAGCTGGTAGAAGAGAACGATGTATTAATTGTAATTACCAATTTACGCGATTGTGTTTGTAAGCAGCGCGCAGTTCTTTTCTCGATTTGTGCTTTGTTTTTTTCGCTCGTTCGTTTCGTAACAACGCAGGATGAAATTGTATAAAATAATTCGACAACCACGGTTTCCTCTAATCATCATCACACATAGAATCCGATCCGGGTCCCCGGGTTATTGAACCCGAGCGATGGCTTTCTGAGCTCGACTAGCGTAGTGAAGTAAGTAAGGGTGGTGACTCCGGATTTATCTCTATCCCACGACGTTTTTCTTAATCTCCAGCGTATTAATTTCTCGGCCAAATGTTTATTTTCTCTGCTGGCGTATCAAACGATAAATATTTCTGAAGGGGGGACGGAAAATTCTTTTTGATGTATGTCGCATCGGAGAGGCGGCGCAAGAGGAAAGCGACGTTTTCATTTATGTACCACTAGTATTTCATGCGAGATAACGTTTACTTTAATTACTGAATGTATAAATCAGTTTTCCTCGTCGGGGCCTTTTTACTATTACTTTTTTCGTCTTCTGCATCTTCGCGGTTTCCTTCTTCGCCTTGCTGTAGTCTTTTGCTCTTTCAGGATGCGCCTGTACTCAGGCTCAGGTGAATACACTTGTCTCCCCGTCATCCACCATCCTGTCTACATATCAGTAGAAAGCCAGTGCTGCTGGATCACGCGGCACTAACTAAACCCGCTGCAGCTCAAAAGAGTCACGTGAGAATAAAAGCTCGCGGTGTCTTTGTGGAAACGGAGAATGTACCTGCACACACACACGCTCGAGCCGTAACATTTAATGAATTTATGAAAACGCTTTTGGTAGAAATCATAATAATGATCAGAATAACTCGTTCCACAACTAGATCAAATCTACGCAATAAACGTGATTTAGAACGTTACGAATTCCCTTGGGGGGATGTAACAAGTGAGTCGCGCGTGTGGGTTGGGATCTTGTGAACGATAGTCGGCCGTGCTACCTGTTGCATTTCGTAATACACATTTCTAAGCGCACTTTTGACTTCGTCTCCATTGAACAATCCACAATCCTCCAAAAGTGTTTTGGGTTTCAAAAAGAGAGAAGAAAGCAGCAGGACGAACAATTCGAGTCCTGTATCAGATCGAAGCCGAGCCGAACCAGCATTTAGTTGCATGTTGAATTAATTACACGTTGTTTGGGGTTATTGATCGAATTAGGAAGATAAGTTTCCTTTCTGTATTCAACACAAACATTTCGGTTCCTTAATTACCGAACACATCCAACAATAGCCTTTCCACGCAACACATTTATATTCTGATTCTACCCTCGGCCACAGTTTTATGAATAACGCATATCCTAGACTTTGTACCAACAAACAAATACTCACTTTGTTGGGACAAAGTCTAGGATATAAAACTACGATACTAAAAACAAACAAAAAATTGAAGAAATACATCTATTTCTATTGAATATTTTTACAAATTTTAACTATGAATTAAGAATACATTTATTTTTAAGCTAAGGGCGATATTTTACTAACAATAAATCAAAATTGTTGTTACAGTTCAAAAACAAAAGTTGATAAAAATTAAAATAACAATGAAACAAAACAAAATTAACCATAGCTCTTTCCGCCCAATTTTATTTTAAGTATTTCCCTATACTAACTAGAGACTGGTTGGTACTTTGGTATAGTTATTTCTCTTTACCGGAAACGCACGTACTTCTACCCACATTATTTATTTTTGTTACACGTTTTGATTTTCTTCTACATCACATTTTTTTCTTGTATTCTTCACATATGTTTATCAACATTTTATTAAAAACAACTGTATTTTATTAAAAGAAACTGACAAACTCTGGTTTCATGAACTTCCGTTTTATTTACTTCTATTACTTGCTTTGATTTTCTTACATATAATATTTCTTTATTGAAATAATATTGTTATTTATTGCAAAGTTTTTTTTGTAATAAGAAATACGGTAGCTAAACAATATATTTTCTTCCCAATTTGTTTATGAATTGTTCAATGTTTCAATAATGCAATATTGTAACCTGTACAACAAAAGTAAGTACTTGTAAAACAAGCAATTATAACACATATACATGATATACTTGACAAATATCATGTACACGAAACTCTACCCTTTACTCAATAATATTGCAACAGATGCAAACCCAAAAAATAAGAAATATTTCTATAACGAATCTAAAAAACTAAATATTTGTTAAATCGAAGTCTTTTCGTTATTTTTATTGTATTATACAACGATTTATTCGAAAGAGTTGTAGTTTTTTTCTTAAATCAACAACAAATTATTAATTTTTATTGTAATTGATGGATATGCTAATAAAAATGTTCAAAAATTCATTACAAAAATGAAATCTTTTTAAGCATTTACCAAATGGATAAGGACTATTTATTTCAGAAACTCTGGTTTAAATTTTCTTTACCGAAAACACGTACTTCTTTTATTTGAGTTTGTTACACTTCGCTTGTAATATATTCATATATGATTGTAAAATTAATTTTTCATTAAAGAAAACTCTAAATTGTTATGGGTTAAATTACCTTTAATTCTCCAAAAAGTTTACATTATGTTACCTTAATACCCGGAGATACGTATTACACTGAGTATATACTAATATTTTCCATATTAAACATGACTATCAGCAACTGATTTGTATATTTTGTAAATTGAAGTAAATTTTATCACAAAATAAAATCAAGTGTGAGAGCGCTCGTTATGTTCAAGATTTCGCAGTAAAAGTTCGTCTAATTATTAATAAATTACGTCGATCTTTAGAAAGCTTCGACAATTTCTTTAGGGGTACTCTTTTCCTCTGCGTTTCCTTCTCCGTCGCAGCGCCGTTCTTTGAGTGGTAGTAATATTTCCTGCAAGATTCGATTCCAGATTGTTCACAGACTTTCTCTTTTCATTATTGCATTCTTCCCATAAGAAGTATAATTCATCTGGTGCGTTGCGAGCGCCCAGCATACTTTTCGGAACCAATTATAACGTGCATTATTCTTCTCGCATCGCAATCGAAACATAATAATCCAGCACGGAACAAGAACAAGAAAATATTAATAAAACGAGAGTAGCACAAACGGAAGCCGATCTTGATCTCGATTTTATCTATAAGTTTATGTTTAGTTAATTATTAATTGCCAATTTGGAATTGATATCAATATGTTTTGTATATGTTGGTGTTTCGTTGACGTATGCCAATGTGGTTAATTGAATAGTATTTTTTGTGTTGAGGATGTATTAAATCTGCTTTGACGTAAACGAGGAAGGAGGGAATGTGAATAAAAAGAGTGACGGAAAAAAAGACGTCCTCCTAGATATACAAAGAGATTCCCATAGAAAACCTACCCGTTGTCATACATCGCTGAGTAGTACCTTGCGCGAGTTAAGTCACTTATAATGCGTCTCTCTCGGCCGTTCGTTACGGAGACGTGGTGCGAATGCGATGGAAGATGATACGTTATGTAAGAGCGTGTAATAACCCCCGTGTCGTAATGAAGCTGGGTCAACGGCCTTCGATCCCGCTCGCAAGATGGTGGCCAGAACTAACTATCGTTTGGATTTATGTATATGCATTTTATACTCACTCACAAACTCATGCACATAGACACCACCACCACCAACGGGAACACGTGCGTGCCCACGAATCCCGTCCAACGAAAAACCACCCTTACATGACTCGAGAGATAAATCGAATGGTTCCCACATACGGAGAGGAGAAAAAAGATAGTGAAGCGTTTCTGTGAGAGGAATAACAATCATCCGAACTTATCGTAATATTCAAATTCGTTACACCAAGCAAGTGGTGTACGTTCGTTTCCTTTTCATTTCATCTATGGTTTTGGTGAATTCAATTCTTTTGAAAACTGAACCAGTGCCCCCCCTTAGGATTTAGGTCACTTAAGAACACCAAATTATACAAAAAAAATATACAAATTGACTCGAAACGCCATTGCAGCACTTGAGCTGACAATGATCAAAAGTTTTCGGAGTGTCCCTGTGCGTCGATTCGATGGACGAGGAAAGAGTACATCGAGCGACGAGTGAGCTGCGTTTGGAACACTTAAAATGGCATTAAGATAGTCAGAGCGAGAATAATTAATGTATTTTGTTTAGCCATTGGGTTTATTTTCAATTTAAATAGCACTCGGGAGAAAACTGTGAGCAACATACAGATCGGCCACGCAAATGAGAGACGGCCTGCGTTTTCTGGCTATTTACAAATTCCGTTCAACATGTTCATAACGCCGTTGACGTTTCTTAATTAACACGTATCGAAATGTGAATGCCACAGCTTGATTTATTATTTTCGTTTTAAAGAGACAACTATTGAAGGGCGATATCCTTTCCACGTATTTACTCAAAGATAAATTACCATTCTTTGTCACTCTTAATAACTTCTCTATCAAATATGCCACAATTATACATTCATTGCACACACATAATCACTAAGAAAGAACACATGTTTTCAACAAACATTTAGTTTTAGTAAAACTGAACACAAAAAATAATTACATTTCTTTCTTCATTTTTATTGTATTTCCTTTCGTTTTTGGAATAAATGCTATTATTATTATTAAAAACTAAATAATAAACATATTTATTGTGCTATAAGTGCTTCTGAGCTTCAATCAATTTTATTAACGATTTATAACATTAATTTTCTCGTCTTAATATTGTGTCCTTTGTACCAGTGTAACGTTGCATTCAAACAATGCGAATTTTCATTTTCAGTTCTGTCACGTACGCCGTAAATTAAAGTTTCATGACTCACGAAACTGCTTAAGTGTTCGGGTTTTCTCTTTTTTGTAGTCAAAAATTCGCATGAAACACAAACACACATACAAATTAAAGCAATATTTCGATGTTTTTCTACAAATTGACACAAATATTTTAGCAATAATCCCGCAAATAAAGTATAAATTAGTTTACTTAAGAGAAAAGAAAGACCAGTCTTTTTTTCAGTTAATTCTTGAAATAAATAGTTTTGCAAATGACGTGGATTGCTTGATTACTTGAGTACCTTTTTCAGATTGACAATGTTACTTCAATAGAAACAAAAATATGGTATTGGTCCACGGAATTCAAAAGAGACCGTTGATATAGACTTTCGTTTGTTGCCCAAACACATTCATTAGAATTGGTATTAATTTGTAGCAAATTATGATCAGTTTAGAACTTAATAGTTATGAATATTATCCACAACAACCAAAAATTAGTAATAACACTAACATTTATTACAATAAAAATTGCCAAAAATATAAACTACATACAATAGTAATAAAGAAATACAAAATATATGCAAATAGACCATAGATTTTTTTACCAGTTCTTTGATTTGGCACGTTTTTAAACGCAAGTTTGGACTCATAGGTTGAGAAATGTATAGTAATTGTGTATGTAAACTAAAACGAAATTAGTTTATAATTTTAAAAATTTACAGATTTACAATTTGAATATCAATAATATGATATTTCGAACTTAGTATAAAATGCCACAAAAATAAACAGGTTGCATTTATTTATATTCTATTTGACTTATTTCTGAAGAAAATATCTTAAAATGTATACTTCAATTTTGATGTATTAATTGTACATATGTATTTGCTTTGAAATCAAGTAAACAGTAGTCATTAAAATTATTTTATAATATAGAATGTAACCGGAATACAGACATATCATTAAATGCAGCGTAATTACACACGCATATACAAAATAAAGAATTTAAAGGACTACCTGTTTCCTGCGGAATGGGATTCAATAGTGCTGCACAACAATTGTACACGACATTGGTAAACGATGTTCTCGACATAATTTCATATGGAATTGAATACAATTTCTTATTTCAGATAATACAGTGGTACCTCGATATACGAGTGCCCTAATATACGAGTGTTTTGAGATACGAGCGATATTTTGCTTTGAGATGAGAGCAAGATTTGAGATACGAGGAATCGCACACTACACAGCTGCACACGACACCAACAGTTTCTCCCACCTCAGACTAATTGCTTTGAAATACGAGCAATTTGACATACGAGGAAGGTTACGGAACGAATTAAACTCGTATGTCGTATTACCACTGTAGTAAGTTTATTTGTTGTTTGGTTCGTTTACTCATTTCAATACTTCCTTCCAATTCTACTTATTAGAAGGAAGTAACGACATATGTATACTTTACGAATTAATATCTTGCTATAAAATAGAACAATCTTACGGTATAAGTTGAATCAAAACATGGAAAAAGATATATATTTCAGCTTGTAATACGACCGAAATATTTACAATGAAACTATACAAAGTGAGAGGGATTTTGAAACATACAACCTACACTAATTTATAAGTTTCATCTGTTTTCAAATAGACACATGTCAATTTAATAGACAAATAGTCAGTCAAATTACTTATTTTCAATCACACTTTGATCTACATGAACTAATAAAAAATGAAAATAAAACTACTTTTGGTACATTTCAGATAAATATTGTTTTGAATAGACTACAGCAATGCGAATATGAATAGTAAAAGTAATGATTACTAATTATGTTATTTATTAATGTCTTCATTTATATCACAATATTAACAAGAGTGTTAAATGTATGTAAGTGTCATTTTGAAATATGTTATGTTATGTAAACGAAAAAAAAGGTGGGAATCGTGTTAAAAAAATCCTAGTTAAGATTAGAATTCCAAAATTAGCGAGTAAAAGAATTGAGGAAAACAATAAATCTATCGACGGAACACTCGTTTCGAAACAGCGTACACAAAGCTTAAGGAAAACAATAACATGGATTACAAGCGTACATGATTCTTGCGATATTTATAAACTAATGTTCTTGAATTGTATTTGTTTATACCTGTGCAAATCAATATTATTCTATAAATAAATTGATTGTGTTTCATACGTTTTTAGTTTGTTTTAGTAGGTTTAATTGAAACAACAAAATTTTATATTTTAGATAATTTGCTGACTTTAATTTACAATATTGTAATGCAACAACCATAGAAATATCAATACATATTTTTCACATAAAATATATACTTTAAATGTGCATTTACTATCATATATTGCAATGCGATTTAGGTAACTTGATTTATATTTATATAATTTTAATTCAACTGTTTTATTAACATAAATCAATATACGTTATTAATTTAACATTCAAACTAATTAATCTTTTCTCAGCTGTTCGAAATGATACAAAAATCGATGAAAAGATCAATGTTTTCAACTGATTCAACTTCAGAATTATTGATTTTTTAGATTTAACTTCAAAGAACAATCAATGTATTTATCAACATTAAGAATGTAGAAGATATTTAACAATAGGTTCAAAAGTACCTTTTGGCATAAAGTGGTTAAATAATACTTTATTTTAGACTCATTCTAGATGCACAATAGCAGATGCAATAGAAAGTTTGAAAGAAATATAAATTATGTTATATTTGTTTTTTATTACAAAATGTAAATGTCTAATTTATAATTGCTTTCAATTTATACAAAACTATATTTTGAAAGTAATAAATGCAAAAGTCCTTACAAATACATTTTTAATTACTGTATTCCATATATGAAAAGTAATGTTTCATTTATGTGTAAATATAGAAAATAATACTTTTTAAATGATAATTTTTCAATTTATTAACAATAATAAGCATGAAATTAATTGATCAATTTAATAAAATGATTCGAAAGTTTTAGTTTTAAAATAAATGTAGTTAATAGCCCTTTTAACTTTTCACTATTGTAAATTAATAAAAACAATTACAATTTACATTCATTCAATTAGTAAATAAAACCTGAAATCTATCGAATTAGGTTTTAATATTTACGTTTTGATCATAAATGAAAAGTGATTTCTTGAGTTCGAGTAATGATGAATCTTGCTTATTTTCAATTCTAAAGTAAGTGTTGGTTAAATCTGTCATTTCTTAAATTTTGTTTATAATAAATTAATCAAAATAAATTACTCAATCAATCAATAAATATAAATAAATATAACTTGAAATTCGTTTCAGTTGCTGTTTGATTATAAATGGGAAGTAATTTCTTGAGTTAAATGAATAATTCTAAGGTAATATTTGGCTGCTTAAATTGATGTGATATGTCAAAGATTTACGCTGTTTGTTGTAAACAATATTGTTTATAAGTTATTCATTTGAAGTCTAAATGATACATGAAACTATCCTTGCTTGTTGCATGTTTGTGTTATTGGTTATCGTAAACAATATTGTATGTAAGTTATCGGAGAACTTGGTTTTGCGGTGTCGAAATTTTCGTGAAATATTATTTGAGCTGGGGTCGCATGTGAAAGGATGTCGACATGTTTTTTTTTTCAGTCAACTAAAGTGCTAATTATCAGTGTACATGATATAGTGGTTGAATAAGTTCTGTAAGCAGTATACCTCCAAGAGCGGTACTGCATCGACGAGCGCTAAACCGTTCGACAAACATATCGAATTACAGTTAACAGGTAACAATGCACTTATCTTAGTAACTTTCAATATTGTATTACAGTTTGGCTTCGGAGCGAAGCGCTAATACGCTGCATCGGGCCTCGATCAGGGCTGATGCAGCAGCATCCACGTGAGAGAAGAAAGCACGGTATTTAGTCCATCCCCGGCTCCGTGCAGCATCCTCCTCGCAAAATATTGTAATTTAATATCCCCGATGCGATTGCCTCGAAACCTAATTTAACCTACATATATATTCATCAAGCACTGTTACATCCTTTTACCAACAACCGAAATTTCGTTCGGAAAAAAAAATGTATGTATTGGGAACCGGTTTTCATATACAATAATTGAACCATAAAAAATGCAACTCCTTCTTCTTCTGGGCTGAAGAAAAAAAAGAAGAAAAACAACGACGATATCCGATAAACTTGCGGATACTTTACTTTCCCGTCTGCATTCGGGGCGTGCATGAAATGGTGCATGATAATTCCATCTGGATGCAGCTATCAACGGATCAACCGAGATCAGCCGCATGTGACGGTTTTCAGAGTTGTTCTTGGGCCGAGGACCGTGTGTGTGTGTGTGTGTGTACGTATGTATACACGTACGGCCGCATACACAGGCCACGTATAAAATGTATATGGCGCTGGTTTCATCGCTGGGTTACGTAAGGTTTTTAAATTCTTCCAGTATAAACAGCATAAAGGGGGTCGTCAGAAGGCGTAGCACCACTGCGGAGCATTGACCTGGGAGAGAAGTTAAAAGTGGACAAGCCCGCTCTTCCTGCACAGATAAAAATAATGCGCTGCTATTGCCGCTGTGCCTCAGCTCCGTTCGACGTGGCACAGGGTAACGCAACCTAATTCCATCCCCCATAACTCTCCAGGATCCCCAAAACGCAAACTTATAAAAAGCGCAAATGCGAAACGAGCGAAGAATCATCACCCACACAAATCGCTGACGTTTCTCTAGCACACACAAAAAATTATACACACGACTTTATGCCTACGTAATGCCGATGCAATTAATCACCATTAGTTTTAATAGGTTGAATTTAGTACAGCCACAGGAATGGTGCAGATAAAAATAACAAATCAATTTAGATTGAGTTCAAGTTTAATGTTTCGTGATGATCACTGCAGAGACACAGATACTCGGAGAGAAAGAGACTGTGTAGAAACTGCATGGAATGTCACAAATTAATAGAAATTATCTGTGAAAATCGCATTGTCTTAAATTAGCATCGTGCTTGGAATTAATTTCATGTTATGAATATTGTAAGAACAACCTATGCAATTATCAACAAACGTGTGTAAAATGTTTCATTCCCAACGGAATTTGTATTCCTCCTTAGCAACATTCAGTTTAAAATCTATATCAAAAACACCGCCTTCTTATTTAAATTTTTAGGTCTATTTACTTTGACTAATTATATTATATTTTGAATAACAATTAATATATTTGCATAATCAAACAAATATTTGTCGTAATGAGTTAATTTAATAGGAAAAGTACTTAATTAAAACGAATCTATAAACATACATTGTGTAGAATACTGGTTTAGCAAAACAGTTAGTAAAACTTAATCAGTTTTAGGAACAGGATGAAAATACTATTGCGACTTAAATTGCGCATTGTATATTATTATGAAGGTCGTAACATTATCTGTGGTCGTACGAATACAGTTATGGGGTTCAGCAACAAACACCAACATCGGAATACTTCAGATTCCAATCGAAAAAGCAAAGAATAATGGTCGAAGCATCATGGCATTTAACGTTATAAATTATTGCTTGTAAATGAATAATTTAATTAAATTGATTAATTCTCACTTAGTTTGAGAATTAATTGAATTTATATTGTTAATTGTATGACTAATAAAAGATATTTGTATTGGTTTACACATCAATTTTAAATACGAAAGCTTTTATTTATCATTTTTAAATTTCAATAGCAAAAGATCTAATAAGTATGAAAACTATAAGATATTCTCTCTAATGTTTATAAACTTAATGAGTTATTTGTATATAGTTAATAGATTTTACAAAAATGTTTGTCAGGAATTTACAGTTATATGATTGAATCGTAGGATTATCTTGAGGGGTGGACTTTGTCCGCGGGATACCAGGAAATATCCTCCTATATTGTCTTGATGGGCCATAAAATCTAGATCTAGCCGTGCAGTAGCTATCAATTATGCATATTATAAAGCAGTAATCGTTTTACGGCTTCCAAGATTCAGATTGTGAATCCTCTTGTTAAGTATACGTAATTCATGTCCGTAAAACTAAATGATGGTGCATTATGAAAGGAAAAACAATCACCGCACATCGGACTCAGCAGCAATAAATTACTTAAGCATTGGGAAATTCTGAGAAACTTGGTTGAATTTGTTCCTGAAACTTCTCTGCGTATACGAATTTTCAACGCACTCATCAAAATCATTGCACCACAATAACAGTATATTACTTTATAGTTTAGCCAATATACTTCCCAGTAAAAGAAGAGTGTCATAGTTTTTAATTGAAATATTAGTAAATCTTTCAAATTGTAATAATGTTCGAAACAAGAAACTTAAACAATATAATGAAACTAGAAAGAAGCAAAAACACTCATTTTACGAAACATTAGTTGAAGAAGTTATGTTTCGGAGATCCATGCATTATGCAAATTTTTCCATTGAGAAAGAATGAACTCCTAAAAGTCTTTAGAAACAAATGTGAAATATGTTTGTTCATTTATTTATTTTATGTTAGATGCTTCGACAACTATGGTTTTGATCTTTATACGGCATTTCGCTATAACGGCCCTCTTCAATTGAGGCACGTTTTCGTTTTGCGGCCAAGTTTCGTGGAAATCTAGGCCGTAAAGCGAGGTATAGGTATATTAATAAAAGATGTGAACAAAAATTGCAGGAATTAAATATAAAATAAGCATTAAAGCTAAGGTTACTAAAAAGTTAAAATTGGAGTGTAATGTATTAACAATGAATTATTTGATATGAAATTTAGTATAGGATTTGTATTAATACCAATTATTTATTAGATTAAGATGATTTGTAGTAAGAGAATCAACAAATTATTATAATTGGCAATTAAACACACGTATCGAATAACATATGGTCTAAGAAATGCATTTTTCCTTGTTGCATTTTACTGGTTTAAACTCAACTTGTTGTCTGTATAAGAATTGACAATATATTATGTATTAAATTCAGGTGCTGCGAAGCCGCGCATATACATGTTTTTGCCTTGTTCTTGGATTGCCACCGTGAGGATCGCGATAAATTGTACTTTCATGAATTTATCTCGCATTTCATCTTTTGCAGATCCTCTCAAGGGAACACATCTCACGACCTTGTCCGATTCGTTTAGCGCTACAGCTTTTCAGCAAACGCTCCACTCTGCACGATGAAATTATAAATAATTAAAACTTCCTTCCCGAAACCGAATCCGACTTTAATTTTATATATTTTTCCATTTCACGATGAATGTTTGGAAGCTTTGCGACGACCCACGTTAACAGCATCCTTTCGGTAACGATGCAAATAACACAATTATTTGGCGAACCAAATGTAGCTGCAGGTGGGTGTTGCACCCTAGGGGAATATCACTGTCTAAAATGAAGATCGAGTTTCGTGCATGCATGCAACTTCGAGATAGATAGTCTTTTTTTTGTTGTTTTTGTTGTTGTTGTTGCATTTGTTGTTTTTGTTGTCGTTTTTGTGTGCGAGTCTCTCTGCCCCCGCACAGCGCCTTACCACCATCGTGTATACGCATCAACGTTACATTAATTCGTGTAACTCTTTTTATTTTTTGTAAACGTATAAAATACTTGGTGTGGGTGGCGAAGAGCCGCTCCTTATTAGTGACGCAATCGACGTTACACAAATAATGCTGAGGCGATGCCCTTCTACACATAATGCTCCACGCTATTTATGTTAAATTGTTTTCGTGCCAAACCTATCCCTGCCGAAATTGTAAAAACCGGATTTAATTGCCGAGATCTCCCCATTGTCTAGCGCTAATTGAAATTTGCACAAATAACGATAATTGCACGTTCATTAATTATACCGCAATTTGCTTCGAACTCATGTTACTAATCGAACCAACGGAACGAAAGTAGTTTGAATGACCTCTTTTTTTTAGTATGTAAATTGGGAGCGTCGCATAGGGGTAGGACACTTTTCTGAATTACAAATACATCTTTCTGTGTTTATATCAATTGGAAATGTACCCCCTGATAAAAAAAATATATAGGACGAGGAAAGTGGACTATAAAAAGCAATAGGGGATGAAACTATTAAAAGCCATTTGGCTTGTCAGCGTCGCCCGCATGCTGCTCTTATTTATAACAAAGAGAGTGAAATCCGACGTACTTCGTTTATAGTGGCTCTTCAATTAATTCTTTAAAAAATCTATATAAATCCGAGTCGTAAAACTTCGGCCCTAATCTAAATTAGGATATTTATTACTACCACGTTCAAGAATTATTAAGAATTCCTTTCAGAAAGAGATTTAATGGTGCATCCATTCATTATACAAAAGCATATTTCATATACATAAAAAACTATAAGTATCGATTTTATATTTCATAAAATAAATGTAATATTTTATAATAAATTGTTTGAACCTTTCATCGTTTTAATAGTTTTACGCAAAATGAACAATAAACAGTACATTAGTAGATTCGTAGATTTATACCAAAAAGGACGAACATTTTTTCCTATAAGAAATAAGTATTAACACTTTACAACCAAAAAATATCATATTCCAAAGAAAATATTTGATTTCTTTAAAGTTACATAACTAATTTGATTCAGTTTTTTGCGTATTATCCTTGGTAGGAAACGATGCACAGTTTTTTTAAGTTTTTAATTTCAGAATATTTGAGAAAAATAATTACATACTTAAACAAGAATTGTAAACTTGAGACAGTCACTTTTCGATTGAGAAGAGACTCTTTTTTATCAACCTGTTTGCTACATCTTACAAAGTAAGAAATACAAATATCATTTCGATTGATAAAGATTCTAAAATGCTAAGAAAATGTTTATAAAACGTATATTTAGGCTCTTTTGCAGTAATAGCATTTTTCTTTTATAATTGTTCTCACAAGAAATGTTATTATTATTATCAATTAGATTTTATATTGTACTTAATAATTAATTTTAAAAAAGTAAAAAAATAGTACATAAGTTTCAGATGTAAATTTATATGATAATAGCTAATATACAGTAAAGTATCATAACTTTTTTTATATAATTATGCATTATTAACTAAAAAATAAATAAAAATGTTGCATTGCTTTAACTATATACCTCCTAATTGTCTATAAACCATTGAGATAAATCCGTAGATTTACCAATTAAATATTTGCCTTATTCAATGATGTATGAGATTTAGATTTTCCACATCCATGTTAAGATTTACTGTAACCATTCAGTATTTCAGAAATTGACTTTATTTTTTTAAATTTAATGAGAAAACACATTTTAATGCATTGTTTAAAAAAGGTAGACGGAATAATAACCTTTGAGTTCTGTACATTCACTTAATTTAAAAATAGATTAAATGTTCAGATAATATCATCATTTTATCAATTGGATTATCTATCCGATTTCAATTATTAATTCTGTTTGATTTTACCCTTGATTAGAGCCTCACAAATAAATTAAATAAATTAAATTTGCAGCAATAACAGACAAAAAAATAAAACTAATTAAACAACTGTTACAAAGTGCAATTAATTTCCGTCTTATTAAACAATTTATTAATTATATTCTAAAGTTGATTATATTGTATACAACATTACAATATTTATAATATATTTTATATAAGTTTAATTGTTATTCATCAAATTGCATCGAATCATTTGGTAACAAAAGTATTAATTAAAAGTGGTGTATCAAAGCATACGCTGACAAATCGATTTATGGTTTTCCGATTACCATCGGCGATAAATTACTTCGACCATTAAAAAGGGGGTGTTTCAAACAAAGGAATTAACCGATTGCGTTCTTCATGGATTCAACACGCTTCATGGATTTGGTCAATTGCTGGTGACATTCAAATTCTAATGAGAACAACACAAAAAACAAAAAGTTGTTGTTCGTTCAATTTTGGATAATGTTCACCAAAAAACGTAAATAGCATTGAATTTATTAGACGGTAAACTTGTTTTCATTTTATTGGTGAATGTGTTTTGTTTATCAGATTTACTCAATATAAAATGATATTTATTTGTTTACATGTAGCGACTCTTTGGGAGTTGTCAATTGTTATGTAATTTATGAAATTAAAAAAAACAACACTTAATACTAGTTTTCTTGAATTGTTTATTGCGATTTTCATTTAGTGTTTATTATCCAAATTTGTTTGTATTGTTTTTATAATTCTTTTTTGTTAATGAAATAAGTGAATAATGAAACAATTAACGTCTACAAAACGTAATGTTCACTTGATTATGAATGATAGAATCTTATTCATTTGGTCAAGGTATTTAAGTATGCTAAACCCTTTATATTTTTAACGATTGATATTCTCCGTGTGCAGTATTTTACGTTCGTGCATATAAAACGGATGGTGTTTTTGTTTTGCTCATAACGTTCATTCATTTTGCTCGTAGCGGTATTTATGCACTATTCAAAGGATGTGACAAAGTAACGGAAGATTTCAAATTAACATACTAACAAGTTGCTTTTATTCAACACTTAAATAATTTCACAATGCAAGATAAATTGCAAATTTCTAAACTTATTTAGCTTATGCTTTGTAAAAGAAATAACTATTTGTTTCCCTACGATTGTGTAAACTTTTTTTTTGAACATAGTTGGAACGGATCCTAATATACACCGAACGTACAAAACAAAGCAGAGCAGAACGTGCACTTTTTATCTCCACTTTCCTACTTCCGGTGCGTTTGAAAATAAACCCCGGTACAGTTCGATATTTTCGTCGAGGAAAACCCTTTAAATATGTCATCGTCTGAATTAGATGGAACGAAATACACTTTATTTTTAGTCCATTATCTAAAATTCAATATTACCTACGTCTATCGAAAATAAATATGTAATAGCGATCAATCCGCTTTTCGGAGACCGGTTGGAGGCATATGCATGCATGGTGTGCACATAATCCACCCTTTCATAGCGCCTGACAAATATTGAACTTGGGGTGGCATTTCTCTGTTTGCTCTGGCTATGTGTGCGCATTGAAAAAATCGTAACAAATACGTATATTCATTAGACACATGAGGGTCTAATAAGTATTTGTGAGGGCATTATCATCAACAAACAGACCATATTTGAATCTACCACTAGATTAGATAAGCAGGAAAATATTCAACGCTTCCCTTATTCTATTTAGAGAAAAATTGTATACTCTCTCATATTATACTTGAATTCAGGTTTTCCTTGAAGCATTTCTAACAAGAATATTATTATTTATTATAAAAAGTAAATATATTATTAAATTAGGGCTATAGATAAAGCAAAACCCCAATAAACTGTATTAATGGTCATTGGCCTTCTATACAATTTGCAAACGATGATATTATTTTTAATGTTTTGTAAATGCGTTGACAGCAAATTCTTTTATACTACAATTAACTGTACTGACTTTAGTTACTTAAATTGCAATCTCAGATAAAAAACACTGAATGCTTAACACGATTTGAAGACATTCTCAACGATATCCTTTATATTATATTGTGGTTGTAGTTTTTCTTTGTTAGTTATTATCAATTATGAAAAATATCAAAACACTAATATTTACTATTTTACTAATAAATGCTGATGTAATTGTTAGCTATTTTTTCTAAATATTTATTGTATTCATGAAGTTATAAACAATGGAGACAAATGATAAGTTTCGTAATAAGTATTATGAGTGTCACTTATTTAAAATAAAATGATTCAGACAGGAATGACGTGATAAGCAGAACCATCCCACATGAATATTAATCGGTGACCTTTTAGACCTAACCCTTGTTCCCAAACGTAAACAGGACTTCCGTTCCCTTCGGCTGACCTTAGCCGCGTTCCAGCAGACTAACCCTTGGTTAATTATTCTCGAAGCGAATATACTACATACATGCACATATAACAAAAAGAAAACTATTATAATAGACAAACCGAATAATGAACCGGACTCCGACAAGTGAAATCACAACGCAACCCCCTTTTTCCTCTCTTATTCATCGCATAATTATGTAATCACGACCCTCCTGTTGAATGCAACGATGCAAACCACCCCACGTTATGCACAAGTGCTCTTTAATTATTATTCAAATAACTATTTCCTGTTGGATAATGCTGAATTGCGTACCATCATCATCACAGTACGTAACGCGTTCACCGATAATGTCATGGTGGTGGTTCGGAACAGGTAGGTAGATTGTCGCTTCCTGGATCCACTTGTTTGTATGTCGGATTCATTGGGGTTGCTACGAAAGGGGAATAAATGGTGCGTTTAAAAGGTCCGTTTCGATCAGGAAATGGCGCTGCGGTTTCGTCCATTTTCGTTCGAGGAGAGCCAAAGAGGAAATCGATTGTTACCTTACGTTACCGAGCCTTGACTTATTTCCCCATTTCAAGCATCGATACACGACTAATAGGCTAATTTAATTCCGTAATTAAATTATAAATAGTCGTACATTTTGAAAACATCGAGTTTACAGATACGTTTACAGTTAAATGATGTACCATTAGGAAGGAGGAAGAGAGAAATATTCCTTAGAATTAGTAACATAATACAATTTTCTTTCGTGCTCGGTTCGAAGATAATATTGTCTTCCCGAGTCCGTCTTATCTACACGCTTAGAAGCGAAGGAGCGTTGGATTCTAGGTCAGGTTGAATGGTTGCGGCTGAGGCTGTAGTGAAACGCAATTAACGGAGGTGTCCTCCGAAGGTGTCGCAATGAGGACCACGCACATAAACCACGAAGGAATGAAGGAAAAAACGTTCACGACACAAGTGCATTATGTACGGCTAGAAAGAGTGGAGCAGTGACATCACGGTGGTCATCGGCCTATGGGGTACAGAGGGAAGGTTACACGCACTGCTGGAGGTACCCATGGGGTCGACAACCGGGCATCCCCGCGTCTCCTTCGGTTACATTATGTATATAAGTACATCTTTTCTTATGCGTTTCTTCCATATAATAAGGAGGGGCACGAAAGATAAGTCGACTATAACTATCTACCCTTCGGACTGCTACGAGAAGGAAATGAAAGAGAGGAGAAAGAAAAAGGAGTTAAAAAAGACGGTTTATAGTTACCCACGCAAGGGCAAATGAAGGGATGTTCACCAGACAAGGAATATAATTTGTTCCATAACTCGCTTCAATAAAAATGCATTATAAAAATAAAACACATGAACGTTCCAACGGCAGAACAGTCGTTTTGTTTTTTCTCGTTCAAAAATAATAATACAGAAAGAAAAAACGTAGTTTCGAGATGTTCAAGAATTTAGGAACGTAATTAATATTTTTCTTGTCTACTCTGCGCTTCCTGTTCACGCCGAAGAAACCATTCTACGTGCTTCACAAATAAAGTGGGACATTAAAATTTAACCCTTTGCTCAGCGTTTTTCATAACGATTCCTCGTATTTATTTCCGCATCGGCACATTCTGCAGATTCAGAAGAAAAATAGAAGCGAAATCGAGCGGCGAAGAACAGGCTCAAAGTAATTCGAACTTTTGTTCTGTCCACATCGAACAGATTGCTTTTTGCTATCGTTTTCCGGAAAGCCGTAAGGTAACTTCCTGGTTACGAATGTGCGTAGCATTTCATCGAATTTATGTTGCAGATGTCGAAATTATTTCTGGTGTGCGCTATGCTGCTGCTGGTGGTAGCGGTAAACGCGGATAAAACCAAGAAAGAAGGTAAATCGAAAAAGGAGCACTCGAAACCAGTGCCGTGTACATGTGGAATCTTCCTCAGCGGACAGCTTAAAAAGGGATCCAAAGATTCCCCCAAGGGGGATCCGGTGCTCACGCAAGAATTGGATACGCACTTTGCTCACAATTCCATCGGACAAAGACAATGCGCCAACAAATGCTTAGAAAATGTAAGTTTCTTTTTATTTCCATTACACAAGATCTAATGGAACCGTAAGCATTTCTATTAGAAGACAACAAAGATACCAAAACCAAATACCTTATGCATATCATTTATATAATTAAACCATTAGTTTCCTATAAATTATTGTCGGATACATAACTTATTTTATATTGTTTAATTCAACAATTTTTTCTATTACTTTCTATATAAAAACTAATAATTTATAACTCGTTTAACAACAAATCAGACGTAACTATTTGTAGACAACAATCAAGTAATTTTAAATAAAACTGTTATTTTTATCAATAATACTACCATAATATACTTAATTATAAACCATATTAATTTGAAAAGTAATAAATTAATAATAATTATGTGTATATTTCATCATAATTTATGTTTATTGATGTAGCATAAAATTATTATTATTGATTAATAACAATATAATTAAAATATGATTACCAACTACATTAATTGAGAATATATCAGTTAATTAGTGCATTACACATTTTAGTCAGAATGTCATTCGATTCAAATCGTTTCCGGTCAACTTGTTTTTAATTATATCTTGATACGGTGGGACCCGAAATGTCGTTCAATTTAAATATTTGATCCGATTTACCACAAAGATAAATCCGACGGAGTTTTGATATCTCCCACGACGCATCCGCTAAAAAAAATACATAAAAACATGTAGTTTTAATAACGGTAATATGCTTCGAGTGCATAACAGAAATAAACGCATAGAAATTTGTAAGATCAGCAGACTCAAATAATAATTAAAAAACAGCAAAACAAGTTGTTTGTAAAAGGATTTCATTAAGATTTTTATGTCATTTTAAAGGATTGCTGCAGTTTTAATACTCAATTTTAATTGATATTGTGCAGTTACTGATCTGCATAAACTTTTATTGATTTATGTTTCTATTAGAGGCGAACGTACTTGACATTTCAAAGTGGTTAATGCGTGTAGCTGTAAGAGTTAGTGGTGTTAAAGATGAATTGTACTTCTTTCTTTGTTGTTGTTGTTGTAGATGATTAAACATTTGCCCAAAAGTGCCGACATAATTTGTGCAACGGTCGATCGAGATGTGAGAAAAGAGAAAGCTTTCCTCTTCACCAAAAACTACGATGCCACTTGGATCAACAGTAATATGTCCGCTGGCCGAGATTTCTGCTGCAAGGATAACGTTCCTTACAAGTGCCCATTAATGTAAAACTTCATCATTATGTGAAATCAATAAATAAATTAGGATATTCCGAGGCGCTTTTCTTAATTGATTCTGTTGTTTGTAATATAGTGGTATTTCTAGTTGCAGCAGCAGCAGCAGGAAATCATTAAGAATTTGGTTTTTATACACACGGCCGCGGCCGGGTGGAGGATGTAGAGGGGGTGTATTATGTAACCAGGCTGCTGGTGTTGGTGCCTTTGGTTTGGCACCACCAAGGTCAGAGGAGAGTAGATACGAACAAGCCAGTTCTTTAGTATTCATGTAACACTTGGTTTTAGAGGCGTCAGGTGTCTGACTTGACTATAATCACAAAGAGCCAGATTAGATTTCTTTATATGGCCTCAGATGGACGTAGAGCTATTATGTTTCTCTCCTAGTGGATATGTTCACGGAATCACTGAACGTTGCAGAAACTCAACGGGATACACCTTTTCTTCTCTCTTTCCTCTACTAATAATGTGCTAACCTTTCGAAATTCCCCTGGCAAAATTCAATTAAAAAAATCCCTATTATAATTAGTTATGACTGTTTATACTGATTAATATGCGTTCTTAAGCAGTACGTAGTTCCGGCGAAGCATAAGCTTCTCGAAAGGAAAATATCTTGTTTTTTTTGTTATTGTTTGTTTTACAGAATTACCAGTAACTACATTATATATAATTCAAATTACGACTACTTCTAAGAACTGCTAGAAGCAATTTTACTTTTTCAACATCAACTTTGCGTCTCCATGCAAAACGACCTTCCGACATTCATCCACCGTGCAGAGGAACTTAACGGTAATAATCTTCCTCAATTCGGAGATTTCTACGCTCACGGTGACCTCCTCGTCGGCGTAGCATTTGTTGGGAAAATTCAATGTTTGAGAAAGAACCAGAGTTCCTGCACCAGGAAGCCGCGTCCCAATTACCCCAGAAACGAGACCATTGAGAAGAGCGCCATGCACTACCGCCCTCTCGTTCTTACTAGTAGAATGAATCGGATTCGAATCACCACTAACTTTAGTGAAAGCTTCAACGTCTGCTCCAGTTATCTTCCTTACAACAACCGCCTTATCTCCAACTTTCAAACTTCTCAACGAACTGAACAATCGCATTATTTCGGCAAAGGGATATACTCCGTTGAACTGGCCAAAGCAATTTGCTGGGGTGTACAAAAATCTTCGAGAAAAATGTTGGCCAGATTTTTCAATCTGTTGTTCCTATGGTGCTGGTAACGAAGCACTTTGTTGATCAGATCAGGCTTTGTTAGTAGATGATTATTTTCTGGTGTAAACAAGTAAATCAGTGTGGTTAATGCATTCACAGCAATCTCTTCATTCCTATGTGCAAGAATCTCGGATATCAAATGAACACCATTGGATAAAATTATGTACTGTCGATTTTCAGGATCTAAAATCATAACTATTAAGTTACATTGATTATATAAAATTAAAACTAAATGACCTATACAAATATTGCATAAACCAGCGATCGAGTATTCAATTAATTCCTCAGAGTTTTCACTTAGCTGCGCTAGAAATAAGTCAATGATTTGGATTTCCTTGAGGAACTCATAGTTGATTGGGTCATAAGCAAAGTTGGATAGATTTGCTAAGACTTGTTTCTTTGATTCTAAAATAAGAAAATATCAGCCTTCGGAGTAAAGTTAGGTTAGAAAACTGTTACCATAAGATTTGGTGGCTTCAAATTCCTCTTTCAGCTTCTTTAAATAGCTTCTACGCTCTTCTGGACCACCTTTATTTTGCAATTGATCTTTTCTTGTGAACATCATGAACACTAATATATAATTACTTACTTAC
Source organism: Nicrophorus orbicollis (assembly GCA_018845635.1). NCBI lineage: Eukaryota > Metazoa > Arthropoda > Insecta > Coleoptera > Silphidae > Nicrophorus > Nicrophorus orbicollis. Next base: position 599,011 of record JAFMTC010000533.1, read on the forward strand.
ATTCAAATAAAAACAACAATTAAAGAACAAGTAATTCTTACGTTTGGTCGCCAGAGGGCAGATCTGTAGTCCAAAATTTATTTACGTATTTTTATTCAAATTTAACCAATCAACTCGTCAGGATTTTCTAGGGCGTTATCATCATAACTTGCAGAAAATCTGGTCAACAATATCCAAGAATCATATATACCTCTGACTAGCTTCTGAACAACCTTTAAGGGGCAAAACTATCAGGATTATGATTTCTTTTTAATTGGCAATAATTATATTAGGTCATTAAGTATGAAATGTCTCATTACCTCAAGTACCAAGATATCCGATATCTCTGATATTTTATTGTTCCAGTTCTTTGTTTATATTTTATTGTGAAGGTGGGAATGTCCAACCTTTCAGACGCACCTTTTGTGTGTATTATCTGTAGAATTGTTTTTACTACAGATACTACATTTTATAAATCATGGATAAATTAGCAACATCTTAGTATACCAACAATATTAAAACACTCGAAACAAATCCGTGGATTTAAGAAGTTGAATAATTAGTTAATAATTAGACAAAAACTGAGCGAAAAGACTTATGGTCAATGACCCAACAGAAGATATTTTAAAATTTGTATTAATAAGTAAATATCTATTGTTTTCATATGTAACTGTTATAATAATATGATATATCAGAATAAAATTTATTATTTTATAGATAATTTAAATATGATGAATGCATTCCGTGTATTTCCTGTAGAACTACGAGGAATGTATGATATATGTGGATATACATGAAACACCAGATTATTTCCGGTATTAATAATACATCGTGTTTCTTGTATTTCAAAGAATTTCATTATTCAAATTCATACAATTTATTAACTGGACATTAATATACGTGCACTTAATTTGTAATTCATTTATAATAATAGGATTTAACAAAAAGTTTGATTAATTTGTTACTGTTGATTCAATTGAAAGAAAACGAGGTATACTACTATTCATATCACTTTTAATATAATGAAAACAACTTGAAGGTGATGGCAGATAATTGCGATTGTACTAATTACTATTGTAACTTCGTGCAGTACTCTAGAAATAATATTAACACAAAAATAAGTTTTTATCAAATAACGTACAAAGGATCATTAAGTTGATTGCAGTTGATGCATCATAATTATATATAATTACAGATCAAGATTGTGATTTTAATAAAATATGAAATCTGCGTTTTGCAAAAATGCACTTTTCTCTATTTTGGTCCACATTTTTTTAAACAGCGGTCTTTCCTTCCTATTTTACAACAATTTTTAAATTATCTTGAGGAAACTATCTCTTCGAAAATTTAAAGAATTATTGAAATTGTTTCCATTTAAATCAGCTGTATTAATGTAAAGTTCGGAAAACTTTATGTAACTATTTTCTAAAATAGTCTCATTTATTTCCCCTTTTGTAAAATAGTTGATGAGAAATATTTTCCATTTTTTCTGGATAAATATAATATTAATTACCCCAAAACTTCAAAACTGAGCCATTGGGGTAATTTACCCTGGTTCTCCAAACTCTTAATATATATACAAATCAATGAACATTATATTTATAATTTTACTTAGAATACTGACATATTAACGCTGAGTAAAAATAAGTAATGAATACAAATTTGTTTTGGATATACATTTATCCTTATGTTTTAAAGATTAATAGAGTAAATCGCAATCAATCAATTTAACATAATAGATTACGCATGAAATAAGACGAGTAAATGCAATACATTAAATCCATTAGATTAGATTTATTGAACAAATTGCTATGGTATCGATTAATCAAACACTTCTGAACCGGATTAAATGTTATTTTATTCAGTCTATGTATTATATCTATAATTCAGTAGTTAAACCCCAAGTGTAACTAAAAAAAAAATAGATAATCAGTTTGAAAAATGTCTCAAACGCGATATTTGGTTTTGTTTAGTTGTGCAATTTAAAAATAGAAATCAATGCACTCCTAGATAGAAACATTATCAAACACGATACCAAGTAGATTACAGTATAAAAACACAGGGCGCTGAGATGAAGTTGTTATTCGTAAGTTTGAAATATAAGAATGAAATTGATTGTCTGGAGTTGCATAATCCTCGGAGCTTTTGCTTCCGAAGAGTATGCTCCAAAATTGGGTTTCCAATTGGAAAATAACATTCGAGGAATCAACGAAGCAGCGAAATATGTTGAGTAAGTCAGATTATACACGTTTTATATGCATGTATTTTAATTGTAGTTATTTCCCAATTAGCAAATTTGAAACAAGCAACGAAATTAACGAATACGTTGATGATCTTATTAAGAAAATTTATGATCAGATGATTCTTGGTTACGATCCGATCAAATTACCCGATATTCACAAGTCCTTCAGTTATGTAAGTATGAAGTTATGCTAATTATTTAATTATAAAATTGTTTATTACATCTAGAAACCCATCATTATAACTTATCACGGAGAATTGGATTTGACTAGAGGATGGCTTCAAGGTACATCCATGTTCAAAAGGAATGGAGACGTTGGTTTCTTTGAATTGGATGATGGAATTTACGAATTAACAGTTCCATTAAAGTTTGATACCTTCTTGGTAAGATATTTATATTCAAAATAAGAGCAAATATAATTATTATAATGCAATATACATTTCCAGTACAATTACGATTATTCTGCAAAAATCATGGATTTGGGACCATCCGGCACCGTTGATGGTCAAGTTAATGACATCGAAGTAGTTTGCCATTTCCTTGTTGTTGCCGACAACAAATTCATCAAGTTGGAAAAATACGAACTCAAGAAACACAGCCACATCAACGTTAAATGGCACGGCAACATTTTGGTCGATTGGCTGTTCAACATTCTGTCAGCAATTGTTAATGGTATTTTCAAGGATGGAATCAAGGACTGCTTGGAAATTGGTCTTGCTGACATCGTTGAAGTCACTACTAAAATCTGGGAAAACGAAAATTCTGTCGGACCTCTATATTAATTTAATAATAAACTTCTTGAAAATTTAAAATTCGCTCATCTTCTTATATTTACTAACTTCTGAAGTCTTCAAATTATTGATTATTAAAAACCGGATCAATTTAGATTGTGCCTAATTGTAATTATTACTATCGTTATCTATATCCTAAATATTTATATTGCAATGATTTTTGAACTTGCACTTCGTACTTGCATGGCAAATGAACGTGAAATAATTTAATTATAATATTTAATAACTATTTTTTTCTATGATTAAAAACAGGTGAAAGGTTTGTTTTCAAAATTTATTGATCAAACAATAAAATCTGCAATGGACGTCGAAGGCGTTTCATCCACGAATGATAAGTTAGTAGAGCATTTATCTGTATCTATATTAACTAATTCTATAGAAGAATTAAGAATATTAAAACGTATTAACACCAACAAAAGTGTAAGCGCGTTTGGGAACATCTATAACTGCGATAAACTCCTCGAAGAATTAGGATACATAGAAGACATACTCCTTAAAACTGTACACGAAATCATTGAAAAACATACGTTTAATGCCACCAAACAAATTATTGTTAAGGAAAACAGACAGAAGGAAGAAGATAGTAATTTGCTGCAAAATGTAAAATCTTCAGTGTTAACATTAGCAGATTTGAAAAAGAAAATAAGAAATTCAGATGAGGAATGGTATTTTGAAAATAAAGGAAAGGAAGAACATTTGGGAAACTTAAAGGATGAATATGAGGTAAGATTATAATTAATGTTATTAGTTTTGATTATTATTTTTTATAGAATCTAATCATGGAATTTAAAATCAAAGAAAACTATATTTTGAAGTGGCAAAGTTCTCAGATGGAACAAACTCGAATGAAAATCAAAATGCAGGAAGATAAGTTACGGGAATCACTTCAAAAAGATAAAGATAATATAGAAAATGAGTTGCGAGTGAATTTGGAAACTGCAATATATCTTACTGGTGTTATAACAGTAAGCAAATACAATTTATTGTACTTGTGTTTTATTAATTTATATTTAAACAGGGTATTGAAGATGAAGTAAAGCTTTGGTCTGAAAAATATGAGAAAGAATTCAGAACTATGGACGATAAAATTACGTCGATTAAAAATGAAAAAATATGTATACAATCTAGAATTTTGGAAATTACTGACTTGGTAAGCAAGTTTAAATTAGTGTAACAAAACGATGTTAATTTAGTGAATTTAGTATTATCAACGCGATATGGAGATGAAGAATTATCAAGTATTGAAGGAAAAAAAGCGTTTGGAAGCCGAAGAAAAAGCTAGATACAATGCGAACGCAATTGTAATTCAAGCTTGGTGGAGAGGTGTCATGGTACGTCGAAAGTTGGGTCCATATAAACCAAAAAAATCGAGAGGAAGAGGTAAAAAGCAGAAGAAATAAGAACAGATTTACTTTGGAAGTTATTTGATAAATATAGTAATCACAGTGTTGTTTATTCATTTTATAATTCCCAGAGCATTTTCACGTTTTCAACTACTTCCGTTTCGGAAGACCTCTTATGGAACATAAAATATCCTTGCACTTGTGCTGGACTTACAGGTTTATCGAAAGATACCACTTTTTCAGCGAAACTCGCAGCATTTGCAATCGAATTTTCACCTTTATAAAACCTTAAGAACATTTGTTCCAATTGCTCTTGCGAACACCAACCAATGTATTCCTTCAGATCTACTCTACCAGGACGAATTAAAGCTGGATCCAATCTGTGAAATAATCATATTAACTATCAGTAAATTATATTAAAAAAATAATAAAGCGAATCTTACCTATCCAAGTAATTGGTTGTCATGAATACGATTCTAGCTTCAGTGCTCGCAACACCATCTAAACAATTTAAAAGACCGCTGAAGGTAACACGATTCAAACCTTCGAACGCCGATTTCTGTTGCTTAGTGTCTTCGCGCGATAAAAATGCTGCATCTATATCTTCCAAAAGTATGATTGCTTGTTGTGGAGCCACGCTCAATAGATGATTCAACCTATCGTCTGATAAACCCCTTTCGGATAAATTAAGAACGCAAATACCAAATTCCAATTCTCCCGCTAGCGCTGTTATAAACGACGATTTTCCACAACCCGGTGGTCCATGCAGCAGATAACCTGGAGACATGAACTTTAGTTTTGTTCATATGTTCAGTATATCCATTTACCTCTTCTATAAGGAATGCCTCTATCGGTATACCACGAAGGATTCGAAATAAAATCTCTGCAATCTTGAAGAATGCGTCCACTAATTCCAGAATCTAACACTACAGAATTAATTGGTCTTCGTTTCCTGGGATGCCCCAACGGTCTCCATTCACTTCCAATCGCCGAGTACATAATCGTCTTTCCTTCATGGGCTTTCAATGCCATTTGCCTAGCTAACACATTTTAAATAATTACCATCTTACGTTTAAATTGTAATTATTTTAATTAATAAATGTCAATTTAGTTGTTTCTGAAATGTCAATCCAAATTTTTAAATATTGTATGTTTTTAATTGCATTACAAATAAATGCAGTGACTCTTACGGAGTTTGGTGAGGGTAAACATGAAGCACAGGATGTATCATCATATGATAAGTTGCTAATAGATAGTGTGTCAAGTAATGTTAATCCATTAACACGCGCGAATAGAACACTTCCAAATGCAACTTTGGAAGCATTGAATCAATTGAAATGGAACGATATACTAAACAATCAGCAAATGATGCAAGAGATCTTCAAAAAACTTGGTATAGGAACGGCGACAACGTCGAAATCACATAAAAAGCACCACAGAAAACAACAAACGGGTGCAATTGATGCTATAATAGACTGCACCGTGGATGAATTGCGCAGCATGCCACGTAGAAAGATTCTGCAAGCTTTAGATAATTTGGATCAAGTTAGTTTGCCTTTACAGAAGAAGAGTATCATATGGGAAATATATAAGAACGGGACGTCTGTGGGGACATTTGTAAAAGTTGATTTAGAACGTGTCGGAGATTTAATACTCGACATACCAGAAAACGATCTATATAATATCAATGTTACAGATTTGGAAATTCTAAAATATTTAGGTACATTTAACTTGCAATGAAATATAGTTATATTTAATAAACAATTGTAGGTTGCATGAAACACATGACGAGGAGAAAAGCAAGTATTCTGATATATTCACTGCAAAATAGCTACAACCAAAGCGAAATATTAACTGCGGACTTCATAAATCATATAAATGGGTTAATTTGTGGATACCCAAATTATATTTTGGAGACGTTGAGCATAGAGACGATTGATGAATTATCGCCCACTGTATTTATGAACTTATGGGCATGCGACCGTCAACAGCTAAAGGTAATATACAAAGCAACTAAACTCTGCATAACTTCTAATTGAATTATAGATTTTATTGAGTCTATGTATGCACTTAATACGCTACAGTAGCATTGAAACATGGACTAATGAGACAATCAATAATTTAGGGTTTCTGATTATTGGATTAAATGACAAGCAAATAAAACAAATAGAGCCTGCTGTTATGCAATCTTTAAATGGATACGTTATTCAACGGCTCGATAAACATCAGCATTCATCTTTAAGTATGGCACAACTCGACTATTTAAAGGAGGACGCTTTGATTGTCTATTATCAGAAACACAAATATTACTCTAGGTGTGCACAAACTTCTGTAGATTTATATTGTATGATATTTATATTTTTATTTATTATAAATGCAACATTGATCTATGAATGCTCTTTACTATCTAAATTAATGTGTATCTAAAAGGTAAACAAATGAATTATATTCAGAATTGCATTTAAATAGACATGAAGCGATGATCATAAAAGCTATATAAGTGTAAGTTAATATATAGTTTTGTATGCTGTAGTTTACTGTAGCAAGAAAATATAAATACCTTCTTCTAATATATTAAAATATATAGATTTGTCCCTTCCAAATGCAGTCAATTGGACAGTTTCCCATGGTACTCCCATGTGTAAATCTAATGTGTGCTGTTCTCTAGTTCTCTCTACTCTGATCCATGTGTTTTTGTAGCTGAAAAATATAAATATATTTGAATCATAGATAACTTTGAAACTTGCAGCTATAGTAACAAATAACATATGACAAATCAACAAAAACAAATTAAAGACAAGAAATTGAAGCAAAATAAGTTCTTATAATGGATTGCTCAGAGATACCTAAGCCCAAAGTCATGAGAGGATTTTGTTGGGCACAATCAATGAGAAACCTAACAATAGCTTTGATATTATCTGGAATATCGGGAGTAGCAATGTTCTTTCGAAGAAAATTTAAGGAAGAGAGATTTGCTGCCTATCACAGGGACAATGATGTAGCTGATGTCTTTGAATCAATCCGTGCAACGGGAGCTTTTCAATCATGTAAATAAAACTGTTATTACCTGAAGAAGTGTGTACCTATACTTGGAATAAAATCATATTTTGTTTTAACATGTCCCGTATCTTTCTGTTCGAAACTGGTTTCCACACTCAAATGTTGTGTAGATCTTGCTCCTTTCTGTGTCATCCATTGTAAAAGCCATTGATACGACTTATCTCTGCATGGTACTTCCAGAGTGATCATATAATGTCTTCTGAAGAGTATTAAAGACCCTTGAAGACTTTTTCTTAAAATCGCAGCTCCTGCTCCAAGACCGAACAAACCGAAGCCAGCTCCAAAATACGGATTATCGGAGAGTGCACCTACATAGTCTATTATAGTCATATTATAGGAGAATTATTTACAATTTGAGTTTAATTAATAATTTTAGCTTTGATTATAGGTTATCTAATAAGTAAATGTTGTAGGTTAGATGAATATACTGCAATTTACTACAGGTAGATGGCGGTAGCTGTATAGTAAGTATATAATTGTTAGAAATTAAAGTTCCTTCTGAATAATAATTTTCGCTCTAAATATATGTCGTAACTTAAGAAATGTAACATGTTCTGAAATTTACTCATGAATTCTATATTTGGGTAAAATTTCCTATTGTCTTGTTGGCATGAGTAATCGGTATGCACTGACAGCCGGGACAGCTGTCAGTTGGAATATCATTTCGTGAAGTGAAGTGGCCAATTCATTGATTAAACAAGTCTTATAAGATGGTAAATATTATTGCTCATATGTTGATGATTCTTAATAGATATTTACATATTCTCTTCCGCAGTCGTTTTCCGAAAGGATCGCCCAGATCATGGCCAGGCCAGGACAAGATCCTGTAGCCAAGGATGATGTTCCATGGTGGATGAGGTATGCAGGAAGAGGTCTTGGAACAGTAGGCAGTGTCTGTAAGTATCAATATACCATAAACTGTTTTTTCAATTCATAATTGTTGAATACACGCATTTCTTCCATTTGCAAAAAAAAATCAACATATTTATTTCAAAAACACTGAAAATCAATATGTTCATGTGACTTGCCATTATTTGATTATACAAGGATTATAATGATATTGAATTAAAGTCTCTTCTTAGTTTGCTTGTAATTATATAAGAGAAATTACGTTTATTACAGAAATATTTAAGTAGCATTGAAAAGCTGTAATCTTTAAACAAACAATAATGAAAGTCTTGTTATTTGTTTTTCCAATTATCATGTGATTGTTCATATCTAGATCATTATAAATAAAAAACATTTTCAAATAACATTTTCAATATAGATACAAAATTTGTATAAATTGATTTTAATTATATATTTATATTTTATTAATATTAAACATATTTATTAATAATTATCGAGACAGGTTTTTCTGCCAATGTTATATTTCATTTTTCAATATATAAATCTTGTAAATAAAAAAATTGATAAAATAACTAGATTTAATTTAATAATTTTGATTTAATTAAGTATTTTTATAGCAAAATGTAGTACAAAACTATCAATTATTTTATGAAAAATGATTTTTGTCATCCCATTAATTTTAGTTTTATTTATTTTAAACCCTTAATCTTCTATTTTTGTTTTAAATAAAGTAATTTTTAATTAGTTATTATTTTTGTTAATTTATTTATTCATACTATATTGATGTTACTTTCTCAACATTATTTAATCATTGGCAGATTGTAATTAATAAAGTTAATTAGCAAAGAAAGACCTCTAACCTGTCCTTTTGGTTAATAAATATGTTTAATAATACATTTTAATAAAAGAAGAAAGAAAAACCAATGGATGGAAATAATCAGTTTTCTTCTTAAATTTGTTACAGTTGCGATACTTCTTGGTTTTTTCAACTGTCTAGGAATTATAACAGTTGATACAGATAGTTTGCTCAGTGGGATGTGGCAAATTGTTGCCGCGTTTATAGTCATTTGTTGCGAAGCGCCGTGCTGTTGCATGTTCATAGACCACGTACAGAGATTGAGCGATTTTGTGGAAAGAAGACCATACTGGAATAAGGCAGTGTTTTACGTGTGGTAAGTGCTTCGTTATTGATCACTTGCAGCACACAATGAATAATCTGCATCTGTTTCAGTCTGGCCATTCCGCCAATTTTAATAAGCCCAAATTTGAATAGCATATTGGGCGGTGGATTCATTTTCGCAACTGGAGTAATATACGGCATGATGTCCTTGGGTAAAAAGTAAGTTTCCTTTTCATCTCGTACGATACACAATGCTTCTAATAATATTCTGTAACTGATGTGTGACTAAAACTGTGCGGCTCCTTTCATATCACGTTTAATTATCACGATTAATTAGAGCGTCAAGAGAAGATATGGCCGCGATGGCTTCGCCCCAGATGGCTACTTCTCCCACCGGTATGGGAGCCAGCGATCATCACACCACGTTAATGGAAGACCCAGACGTTTGGCGCCCAACATAAATGTACTAACAAAATATCAAGTATTTTACAACAACAAAACATGCACCCGTCTTCCACAAGGACTCGTAGCTGTAATCAAATGCATTCTGCACTTGCATGACCCTACTTAGTTTACATTTCCTGCAGTTCGATACATTAATATAAGTTGCATGGGTTTATTTTGCGTGGTATTATATTTATTATCTAGCGTTATTTTAATACGTCGTTTGATTAATATGAATGCACGGTTTATTTTACATTATTCTCAGTACATTATTTTTTGATAAGTCGCGACTGAAACATGTGTTTACGCATTAAATGAAATAGATTACAAATCCTTGATAGCGAACGGTTGTAAAACGATCTGTTCCTCTTTATTTATTTTATATGTTATGCATGCTCGTATTGAATTTATCGTTTATTTTCGTCTCATGCTTGTTTATCATGACCATATTATATGTTTGATGGTTTATTTTCTTCTTTTTTTCCCAAACACAAATAGGGCCAGTGCCGAAGAGATGCGATCTGCGGCTGCTGCGGAAACAACAGGTACACAAAAACCGACAAACTCTTCCATGCATTCCAATCTTGTAACAAACGCTCAACCGATTAGTTTTACTGGTGTTCCCGATAGCAACGTGTGACTTCGTTTTAATATTTATTTGTTTTTATTTTTAAATCGTTATTTATGAAACGTTATCCTTCCATCGGCGATTGATTTAGCACTTCCTGTAGAAGGGATATTTGACAACGGAAATAATCTTGAATCGTATTGTTTAAGATGAAACGAAATTGTTTATAAAAGTAATTGTATCGGAATCGGAAAGGATGGTCAAATTGTTTTCTCCCTTATCATTTTCGATTATTCAACTCCCATATAATTATTTTGAGATTATTGATCTTTCTGTGAATATAGTTTTTATGCAATATAATTTATATAATACATTTTAATACGTATATTATAATAAATAATAGATACTTCTTAGGTGAATTTAGCCATTGGTTTTCTTAGTAAGCGGACATTTGTTTCCTTCCATTTATCATTTTAAACGTAATTATTTATTTAAAGTGATTTTAAGACTGTGCTTTGTAACTTCCCTCTTTTTTGTACGTTCTATGTCATGAGCTCAATCCTATGTTTATTTACTTGTCGGAAACACCTGGGCTTGCATGGTCTACGAAAAGTTACAACTTCCAAAGTTGTACTATTTCAGCCTAAAATTACAACATTCCTTTGAATCACTGCATTTGTTGTCGTTGTTGGAAAAAATATATAAGAAATGTTAACGTACTATCCACATATCAGCGATGTTATAATATGAATTAATTTACAAAAAAAAAAGATGTTTATTGCAGTCAGTAAATATGTACTACTTATACTAGAAAATAACGTTAGGTCGTATTACCATATTAAAGCTGATATTCTTGTATTTTCAATGTGCTGCTGTATTGGATATTTAATCAATAGATCCGTGTGTTTAGACTTCCTCTGAATTAGACTGTTGAATTAGTACACGAAACACTGTTAGTATTTGATGTGAATATTTCCGATCTTATGACCAACCCATATGTATATAGTTTCTAAATTGTTGTCCGTACAATTTCGAGATTCCTTTGCTACCGTCTCGTTGGTCCAATTTCATCTTTGTAGCAAACCAAGTCATCTAAACCGAATATAAATATATGTACCGTAGGGAAGCTTGTAGGTGTTTTGTTTTTAGTAATGGTTAAACTAGTGGGCTTAGGACAAAAAATAATTCATATTAAAATTTAAGCGGATCGATCTCACTCTAAATGTGATTCATTGATTGAGTAGTGGATAAAAAGACAATTTAATATTTATTATTTTTTTTATGAGCTCAATAGTTCTCATCTAATTTCATTATATTATATTTATAAAAATGTCTTAGTACTAAAATTATATATTTTAAGTAGTAGCCGTTATTAATAACTAAATTAAAAAAAAACATTAACATTGTAATTTGTTGACTTGTATATTATACATAGGTGTATAAAAATGTATACAGAATTTGGAAAAAAAAATGTATATTAAATAAATTAACTAATACGTGATTTTTTTTCAAGATTTATTTATATTAATGTTTGTTACAATTTAAATTAAAGGTTCGTTGAGTGGATTGTCCCTAAAAAACAATTCGGACAGGATGTGATGGTCGAATTGCGCTTCGACGCGCGTGTACGAGATTTTCTTCTGGGTTCTTTGCATTGTCTGACAACCTCTGTCGCACAGCGAACCTCTGCTTTGCGCGAAGCTGTTCAAAATTTCCACAACACTCTTGAATTTCTCCTTGTAGTTCTTACTCTTCACTTTGTACGTTTCCAGATTGTCAGCTGCCTTGTTCAGGTGATCCTTGAACGCACCTAAATCGTCCTTAAGTTCGTTCATTTCGATTTTCATACTCGATTCGTTGCCGGTCAACAGTTCGATTTGTTTTTCGTAACTGTCTTTCTCTTTCAGACGGTCTTCGGACAAAGTTTTCAGAGCCATCTTGAGCTGGCTGATGGACGCGTCGTTTTGTACCAGTTTTGTTTTGCAAATCTCCAGAGCGGCCGTCAACTTGTTAATTTTACTCGACTTCTCTTGGTTCTCAAGCTTAAGCATCGCGTTGTCCACTTCCAACTTGTTTTTCTCATTGAGGGCCACGGCGTAGTTGGAGAGCAGGTTCTTGCTAGGTTCCTGTTTTTCTTTCAATTTTCTTGACATATTTCATTCGGATTTAGGCGACAACGGATCAAAGGTTACGTTTTTTTTTCTACTACATGAGTTATTCCAGTAAAATCTAGAGAGTCAATATTTGCATTCGCCATTAGCTGCTTATTTTAATATTAATTAAGCAAGTTCGAATCATCGTTGAGAAATATTGCGAAACATGCTAACTCATTATTTTATGTACCGATATTTTGGTGACTGGATTACCAAGAACAAGTAAAAACGTAACAGAACATGTGTCTTTCCATCTCCTGCTTATTCCTTTATTGCGTTTTGTCTTTGTTCTGAAAATAATGCTGTTCTGTTTCCCATTCAATAATTTTAGAAATGTGTGTGAAAATTTTACGTTTTAGATTATAGATTTAGCTTAATCTTAATTGCATTATCCATTTTTCATAACTTTGCTTATTTCTTTGACATCGTGATTATTAATTAATTCTCTTACAAAATAATTTAATATCTTTATATTAATTGTAATTAGCTGTAAGACCAAATATCTGAACTTCTTGTATTCCTTACTGTTTTTATAATATTTTCAACATCTTTATGTAAGTAAAACATATGATACTAATATTTTTCTCACCAAGTATGATTCAAAATCGTCTGTCATCGTTGTGTCACATTAAATGAAATGAAAGTCGTAATTATCCCATTCCGATAAAAGATGAATTCGTTTGGAATTACCATTACCCTGAATAGAAACAATACAATTTGTAGTAAAATCTTTAAGAGACTTTTCGTGTTTCGTGCAGGTACACTAAGGAAAACAATCAAGACTAATCTTCTAATTTGAATCATTGTAATGATTGAACACTTCAAACGACAAATGGGTAAGGTAAACTAATGAATTAGAACAACTCTCTAATCCACTCATTTCCTTCACTTATTTTCCAAAATTTTAAAATATGGAAGTCTGGTTTTGGTGAAACGTTGATATAATATAAAAGAAAACATTAAGATGGTTGTAGTAGATTTCACCGGAACTTTGCTTTGAATCAGCATCCCGTTAACCGTCACCATTTAAGGTTTAGATTTTGTCAGTTGTTACGTGATCGTTGACACGGATGATCTAAACGTAAAGTGTACATAATTATTAGTGCTAAGTGCATTTTCGAAATATTATAAATAAAATATCAATTAATAACTGTATTAATATAACAATTTGATCTCCTACTTTTTCTACAACTAAAACATAATAATTAACTACTTATTAATTAAAATTGTGGTTTTGTTTGATTACGATTTAATGCGTTTAATAATCAAGGTAGATCCATATATGCGTATTAATGGTATTCATTTATGCGATGACTCTTACATGTGACTCATGTTTTTTTTTAAATATTTCTTTTTCGTATATTTTAATAACGTGACGATAAAAGGTAAATATTTGTGCGAGTTTTAAATGCACGCGAAAGTAATTACAAAAATATACGAATCGCACTTAAAACCTATATAATTGAAGTGTTGATGCTTGCCGCAAAAAAATATATTTATCGACTGAGAGCACAAACATGTTGTTAGTAATGTCCTTTTGTGAAACCCGCAGATATGCTAATATTCGGAATAGGAAGCAGTTACCGCACTTAATACACACAAAATCCATTTGAGTGCCTCTTGAACTCCGTGCGCAATTTGAATGAATGGCAACAAAAACGTCTGCGATTATACTGGCATGTGTGCACGGAACGCGAATTGCATTACAATTTGCTGTTGCAATTAATAGCATAATGAGCAGAAGAAAGAGGTTGCATTAATACCTTGCGGTTATATTTCGCTCATGAATAGCCAAAGAGTCGTTCAACCTGTTACATATTTAAAGCATTATAACATGTAGTTGATGAGGTTAGTTCTTGTATTTTAATTTAAAAATGAGTATAACAAATTTTGTTTAGAATAAAATAGATATTGAAATTAATGTGCATAACAATATTTTGTTAAGTCTAACGAACAATATAGCCAAAGTTTGGCCTAAATTTGTTTAACATTAATAGGACGACTCACTGATATGACTATCATCATTTAGCACCTTATAAAACATAGGTAAACCCAGATATTATTCTCATATTTCCTAGAAATGGATATATCACACAGGAAATAACCATGGATGGAAAATTTCTCTTGTATTTGTTAAGTGATAATACGAAACAATTAGTCTAAATGTAATTTGTACTTATTTTTATCTACTTTCTTGACTTTCACATCTTTGTTACATTTCTTGAAATAAATAATTTGTTTTATTAATACAGTAAAAAGAACATGCAACATGAATCTGATTGTTAAATAAAAGTTGGTTTAAAGAAAAATTGCTAATAGCGAATTGATGCTAAAATTGTAAATGAAAGTAGAAATTACAATGTTATTATTGCATGGAGAATGTAAAACCAAAAGTATTATATTAGTTTGTAAGAATAATTAGAATTTGGTCTTTTTGTTAGCTTTGATATTAGAAATTATAACAACTTGATGATAGATAGTTGCTGTTGCAAATAGGAAGACAGGAGTTGCAGTTATCGTTGTTTTTACTGTATATTCCTAGATTTATTATAATTTTGTAGTCAATTTTAATCCAATTAGTAAGAAGTAGTAATTAGTACATATGGAAAATAAGAATTGCAAATAGGAAATATTACGTTTATATTATCAATTTTTTACTATATTAATGATATTTTTATAGTAGATACACATGATATTTATGAAGAAGTATTAGTAAGTAGTATTTTTTTCTTATTTGCAAAAGAAGGAGATAAATACCAGATGTTTGAAATGTATAAATAACAAGATTGCATACATTTTATCATAACAAATTTGTTCAGCAATGGATGAAAATTAGTTACAAATTGTTGATTAAAAAGTGATAATTTTATAACTTTCAATCTGTGAAATGAATGTATAAATCAGCAATTTTGCGCAGCTCAAAATAATAATAAGGTTTGGTAATCTCGTGAATGTAAACTAGGTGTAATAATTACAAAAAATAAATATATAAACAGGGTCATGAATGCATTACAAATTCAGGTTCTCGCTTGTAATTTCACTTTTTTTCAAGTACTTAAGTAGGTTGAATTGCGAATATCTGTTTGATACAATGTATTCATACTTTGAAACAACATTGTCCACACTTTTTGAAGCGCATGTTTCATTTACTACGTGCTTAGTTCTATCGTAACCAGTAACTGCGATCTGCGTTTATCACGAAGGAATGATACAAAATGGGATAGTAAAAACGATGATAAACCATGCGTATGTATAATGTATCATTAGCAAATTACCAGACAAAGCCATTACAACTAATGTCTGCGATTATCCTCTTTTGTTGCGAAGTGTAATGCATTCACTTTTGAACGATTACATTTCGCTGACCGTGAACGTACACACATTTATACACACATATGGCGTGCACGACACGAAATTAGTTATGAAGACCGGTCAAAATGCGAGATTGTGTTCCGTTAATTGAATAACAAATGTATGTTAATTAATTTTTCATTGCGTTCCAAAGTGCAGAGTTCAATAAATTCACAGTCCATAGTCATTATTGAATGTTTCTTTAATGACTTTATATATATTTTTTTCTCTCTTAATATTAGCATGAATATATTCATGAGAACATCATTCATTCATTTTAGAATATAACCAAAATTTATTAATTGATTTTTAGAGAATCTATTTTTTAGAATTTATATTTATTTTGATGAATTAAAATGTGGTTTATTTCAATATTTGCAAACTGGTTTATAATGAATCCGGACTGATCGAAACCACACAAAAAGAGACTACTACTAATAATAATAAAGTGTAACTTATCATTCATTTTAATATCTATGAATTAAAATATCTGAGATTCAAAATAATTATATTTTTTTATCTTTAACATAATCATAATCATCTATTGTTTAAGATAAAGGTAAAAATGCAATTTAGATTGTAACAAAATTTTACTGCATTGATTTATTTCATTTATCAATGTAAATGTAAGCACGATTTTCTACTTACATTGAATTAACAGTAAATATTGATACCTCTTAAAGCAACGGAAGTTGGTGGACTTTTCCTGACACGAAATTTCCATAGTCATGACTCATTTACGTCCTTCGTCTAACGCAAAAAAAAATCACATCAGTCAAGGATCGTACGACTCTTCTGGTTCAATGTTTATCGTATTGAGAACGATCATTCGCACCGGTGACTTTGCGAAATTATTGATTTTTTTTGTTGTTATTACAACAACAATTACTTGAGAGGAAGTATCCCAAAATGCATTCACTCGCTGTGAAATGGTTGTTTGAAATTAAATTAGACGCGCTTTTTTGTTTTAACAATGCAACGATAAGAATCCAGGCATGTGCAAATATGAGGCATTGTATCATTTGCAGTGGACAACTTTATTTATGGATAAACGCGATAAGTTTCGAAGAATTGTACGTATCGTTTTCATTCCATTGAAATTTTCCTTTATTTGGGAAATTCATTAAACATAGTGAAAATGATATGTAGCAGGGATTTTCCCATTTGTACTTCTAATTAAAGATTGTGTTTAAAGAAAATCATGTGATAGAAGATCAATTTATCAAAAAAAAGTCATAAATTAATAGCGTAATTGTTGAGCATGTTAAATGGAAATGAGAAGCGTTTTATGATCGTGCACATTTGGAATCGTGCGAGGCGATAATTTGAAGGAATCGAAACCGCACTATTAGAAAACATCACCTTAAATAATACATGATAAACCTAGTTTTCTGCGTTTCTTTCTGCTAATGGAATCGGCAAGAAAGCTTCAAGTGCGTTCCGTACTGGGTCAATAAAATACTGGTTTAGTAATTGGCATATTTTAATTGCATAATGCGCGTTCTTTTAATAGAATTGTATTTTATAATAATATATTGTCTAACCTTGAGAAGAGCCGTAAACGTTCAAACGATAGTTTTATTTATTCGATTTACTTTTACATTGTTTCTTTACAAAATGCCCCACAAGTTCGAAATTTGTTGTAGCTTCATTTTTATTATCACATTATTTTAACAAATGAAATCTTTTATTATGAAATGAATATATTTTTGTACAGAAATGCGGTATGAAAATGGGATGATTAAATGGTTATTAAATACAAATACAAGATACTTATAATGAGTGCTAAGTTAAGGTAATGATAAGTAAAGTGCTCAATCCTGAATCCATTATTAGGATTGAGTATATGAGTATCTAATAAAAGTGTAATTAAATGAATGTTAATTATTTAACGGATAATTTCCTTGTAACGGAATGGTTCGTATAGCATTTTCTAGAAAGCGTTGAAAGGAAGTTATTTTTATTGCACGTAGATGAAAATCCCAGGAAAAGTGGGATAAAATGTGTTCCTTGAAAGAAGTGGAGGCAGACGGGATTCACGTTGAGACGTGCAAAGGCGCCGCCCGCACCCGATCATCGATGCGCAAATGGCTGTGGACAAACTAATAAATGCTAATGCAAACATCGATGGTGGGAGATTTCAATGAATAGTGGAGAAAGTAACCTTATCTAAGGTAAACCGGCGTGTGTTGCGGTCACTCTTCGTAGCCTCCGTGGTCAAGTTCAGTCTGCAAGGAGGATTCAACGGCAGCGGTCTGGTGAAAATTTACGCACAGCATTCTTGAGAAGTGGAAGGAAGAAGCATCTGTTGTTACAACGTTCGTCTGTTTTTGCGTTTGATGTGAGGGTGTGCTTTGTTGTTGTTCTGTGCGATCGCGGAAGTGTCTTTTGCCATCGGAAATGGGCCTGGGAAATTTAACATCCCCCACAAACTTCTCCCTGTTCATCACCACGGAATTCAGGGAGGTCGCACAGGGAACAGATCCGGAGTATGAACAGTTTTTGGCGGACGTGTGGGTTGGCATCGTTCTAACCCTCATGGTTCTCAGCTGCGTCTGCTGCATGTGCTCCTGTCTACTTTACCATAAATTTCAACAATGGAAACGAAGCGGTTAGTATTCACCTGGAAATAATACTTATTTTTTGACGTTGAGTCACAACTTGCTACGAGTGATTTAAGACACAACTTGCACCGATTCTGAAAGAGCAATTGACAGAATGTTCATTAATTTACTCGTAATTTACAATGGAAATAAACCATGAACAAATGTCACAACTAAATTTCATAAATTATTGTTCAAATTTAGAGAATATTCATAAATTTATATAATTCGCAATTTGATAATAGATTTAATTATATTCAATAATATTTTTGTATGTTAATTACTTTAATAATATACTTTTTATGTTCAATTTTTTTTAAAATCTACAAAAAAATATTACTATCATTAAATTGTCAATAATACTCGTAACTATATACATTACATATTTCGAAAAAAAATGTTTTTAAATGTATTTTACAGAGAGAGAACACTGACAAATTTACTTAATTATACGTAATTTGCAAACGTGTGACATACGACAAGCGTTTTAAATTATATTTATTTTCATGTATGCTTTTATGTTAATAAATGCAATCAACCTTCACAATATTCCTATTATTGACAAATTGTTCTAGAATTTGTTACTTAAAAAAAAACGATGATTCAAGTTCGCTAAAACAAATGATAACAAAAATATATCACTTACAAAGCACTAATGAACATAAGATAAGCATTTCGTTTATTTTGTGTTAAATTTCCAAATAACAATATTGAATTTTAGAGAGAATTCGTAAAGGATTGTCAAAAGATTTTGGAAAAAAAATGGGATAAATTTGTTGTCTAGACTAAAATTTTTGTTATTTTTAGCAACAAGTCGATGTATAGCTATTGCTTTTCCATTTTCATAAACACGTACAGCATATTACAATCGCAGTCAAGGTTTACCTCTTCTTTGTTAATTGAAGTTTGCGGATCGCACCGAGCGACTCGAGCAGTTCAAACTGGAATGACAGGTGCATGTGCAGAAAGGCAAAAACATCTGGTTGCATGTCCCGAAGGGTCCGTTTGTTGTCCGCATTTTCTTGAGAAACCTTCGACGCTGTTTACTAACCTTTCTGTGGACGCGTTTCAATGCTGCACACGGTTCGTTCATTGTTCAAACGATCAGAGTAACATGCTTTTCACCGGAAACGATGGTTTCGATGTTCTACTGCTGATAACTTAGTGAACAAATCTTTCACCTTGCCACGCTCATCAATTCCAATTAAGATACCTGGTGTTAATTTTAACAGTTTACAGACATTAAATAACAAGTTATTCGATTATGATGATACGAATTAACATTTCAGGTTTCAATGTAATTTATGTATATACGTTGATTAGTTATTTTGTTGTTGTTTTGCTTTAAATTAATATGCGAAGCGCGTGATACGAATTCAATAAATTCCAGAAACTTTGAAACGATTTGCAATACTTGTTTTTGTTATTTTGTTTTATTATTTCTATGCGACGAATGCTTTAACAACACTTTATAAATAATTGCAGTGCGTATTTGTACAAAGTGCCCTTGCGAAGCAACACAATAACAAAAAGATGATATACGAAAGAAAACAATTTTAATGGTTATTGATTGACGTTGTTGTACTCCTGTTGCAGTTATCGAGGCTCGTCAGGCGGCCGAAATGGAAGGAGGGTTTCATCCAGATTTGGACACGTTGCCCAGTTATACGATAGCATCGGGCCTTCCCAGCTACGAGGAGGCCCTGGAACAGCTGAAGAAAGTTAAGGAGATGACGAAACCGAGGAAGAGCAACAACGAAAATAACGGGGCCAGCTCGGCGCCGCGTCTCAGTGTTCACAGATTGTCCGTCACCGAACTGTTCCAATTGTACAGATCCAGATCAAATAGCATCACCTCTGTGAACAATGGCTGCACGAGCAACAAATCCCAACTGTAACAAGGTATATAGATGTAAGTTAAAAGAACTTATTTTGTACCTGAATTACAACAGTTGTTTACTTATGTACCAGTATTTGTACTCAATTTCTAAGAAACCATGAGCACATTTCTATTCTATTTTTTTAATACTATTTTGAATACATGATGATTAAAATGACTGTTATTTTTTTCTCAGAAGAAACATAATATTATCATGGAATAATGCCAACGCATCCAGACTATATTATTAGCTGGTGCAGTATTTAAAGAACTATTAAATCCAAGATTTTCTCATTATTAACGAAATAGTTGATTACTATTTTTAATCTATCTTGTATTAAAATTAGATTTGCTAAGGATTGCATTATACTTTTAACCCAGATTTCAAAAGAAAAACAACTTGATGGGAGCAAAATATAAAATTCGTATCAAAATGTTCAAAGAATTAATATTTTTTAATTATATGTGATATAAATGTTAAGGAATTATATTAAATTTTTCTATAAATTAAACTAATGTTATTGATTAAGTTTTGTAAAATATATAATTTACTATGAAATTGGTTAGTGTATTTAAATTTATTGTGATTTGAATTAATATCTACTGATAAGGTTTTTCTATTCGTTTAATTAAAAATAAAATGTTCAAAGATTAAATTATTATTACATATTTTTTGTTTAGTCAATAGTAATGTTATTGAGAGTCAAATCACGTTAAACAACTTCTCTAAAAATAGATGTTTCCTCTGTTTCAGCAAATGCAAGAATATTAATTTGCTAATTAAGATGGATCAATTAATATTCATAATTATTAATGTGATTATTTCTATGGACGAAGTAAATTATTCATGTAGATTACATAATACATGCATTGCAATAGGATGATTGTTTTTTTTGTTCCATTCACGGAAAATTCTTATACTTTGATAAAAATAATAACGTGCTGATATCGAGGGTCTTTTTTTTGGGAAATTTTCCATTGTGCGGCACGGGTGGAACTAATGTAGAAAAAACAACAAACATCTATTATTGAGTTAAACGATTATCGTCGGTAATTAGCTGGAGAAATTGCGTAAAACGGTTTCAGTGTCGTAGAGAAATAATTGTGTTTTGCATTTACAGTTAAAAACAGTAAAGTAATGAAAATAAATAATATGCGTTCAGTTTACGCAACGGGAATGCCTTCATGATTTCCGCACTATGTGGCATGGGTCACGTCGGCAAAGAAAAAAAGAGAATCGGTATTTCCAAATTGGCAGTACCACATTTGGAATAATTAATTGGATTTCTAAACGAACGAAAGCTGAAATCTTTCTATATCTCAATACATTCGAAAATATGCTGAAATAATGAAATTTCAGCTGAAAATTTACAAAAAAGTACTCAATTTGACAACTTTAATTTTAATAGTAATAAAGTTAAGTTTATTGCAATAATAATTACAAAAAAAACAATTGCTGCAAAGGTATATTGATTATTCTGTGCGAAAAATTAATATTAATAAATTAAGTATTTCTAAAAGTTTATGAATGAATTATTTTTTGTGTTGAATTGAAAATTAACTAAACTGAAGTAATATGTGCAGGAATATTATAAAATAGCCGAATGTTTGAGGTCAATTAATTACAGGAAGCAGTTTTAATGAGATCATGGGTAAACTGAAATTTTAATAGCAGATTGGTGTCACGTTTACGAAGAAAACCTATGAAATATAGTACACCTCGCTCTTTACACGACACTTCAATTAAGGCACGTTTTCGATTTACGGCCTAAAATGTTTCGCTATAACGGCCAAACAAACTTTTTTTCCATTCGATATATCTACATGTTGGCAATCTTACGCAAGCGCAATAATTGATCCCTTATACGGCTTTTCGCTTTACGGCCGAGTTTCGTGGAAAGTATCTAAGCCGTACAGCGAGGTATGGGTGTAGTACTACTACGATTAATAAATAACTGCATGAGCATAATAAAGCAAATCATGGTAACATAATTACTTCCTTGTGATTCCAAGCGATAAAAAAAACAATGAAATTAAAGCGAAACAGACGTATGCCTGAATAATAAAGAGGTCCAATAAAATAATACAGTCGATGTATTATTTAAGAAAATCATGAAAGTCTTGTATACTTCTATTTTTTTTTGAACGAATTATGTAGATTATTCTTTTGTTGTTTCTATACAGTCATGAGCACGGGACTTAATGATAGATAGAAATAGAGGAGTATTTTAATTGATGGACTTTGTAATTTTGAAACCGCCGCGCGTTACGTAATTCGCCGTCGGATTATTTATCGATTGATTTTTGCGATAAATTCGTTCGCGATTCACGTGACTCGCAAACTGGAGGATGGATCGGAATGCAGCTCCTAACCGTCGTTGTCCTCTAATTAATCGATACAATTAAGTATCATTACCGTTCGTTGCGTAACCGAAGACCCGAACCGCGTTCACTTTGCCGACTCTAAAATCTCCATGGCAACACGACGTCAAAAAGAAATGTGATAATGCGCTCATTGAATAATGTCGTGTATTAAAAAGAGTTTCACGAAATTGCAAATTGGTTTATGGTTGTGCCAATTGGAGCCGAAGACGTTTCGAACCGAATTTTATTTACTTGCAAAAAAAAGAGCAGAAATGCAAACTGGTCCCAGCAAAGAATTTCAATAATTAACCACGTAAACAAATCGAGTTGAGCAAATTTGATCTTTTCTCTTGTTTGAAGGAATGCATTAGCCAAGATCAATAAGTTCGAAGCGGGGAAAATTTTGGCTCTGTCCATTCTAGAATCGAATGTCCGAAAAATTCCCGTTTCAATTTGCAACTTTTTTTTTCTTTGAATTGATTGGTCTACCATTTATCTAACTAAATATTATCCTTGTCTGTTTCAGAGTCGCTTCTGAAAGCTAATATTTAGCTTTCCGTAACCGGTAACCATCGATTCATTCATTTGCGCTGCGAAACGTGTCTGATTATGTGAGACGAGACGTGCGTTTGCTCTTCATTAGTGTGCTCGTGCAAATTAGGAAGAACGCTAACGATTTTTCTCCTCTCGTTTTATTATTGTTATTATTATGCATTGTGAAAACTAATTCATACAGGCTGTGTTTAGTATAAGTATCTTAATTGAATTAAACGCTGGATCGTGACGCGTTTCAGTCACCGTTTGTACATATTAAGTATTTTATATATGTGATAAATGTAACGTGTTTATTTTTCCTTTCCTTGTAAGTCTCTAGATGCTGGTCATCGTAAGAAATTAGGTTTACTTTCTTGACTATACAACTATTTGTATTGTATATTCTCTGTTTATAATTATTAATTAAATGCATATTCTATAATTCGTCTGACTACTTTATTTCCTCTAATTTTTACAAATAATCAAACATGAAAATTG
This sequence comes from Nicrophorus orbicollis, assembly GCA_018845635.1. NCBI lineage: Eukaryota > Metazoa > Arthropoda > Insecta > Coleoptera > Silphidae > Nicrophorus > Nicrophorus orbicollis. The sequence goes on from JAFMTC010000533.1 coordinate 622,789, forward strand.
TATTTGCTGTTGAACTTTTATAACTGTTTATTAATGTGGAAGTTATTGAGTAAAACACATAAAATAAGTCTGGTAGATTCATTAGTTTTAGTGTTTTGTCGTAAAGGTAATAACGACAAGATTTGTATCTAACACATTTCTATAATTCTCCAGTCCATTGATATAAGTAAATTCTCCTTGTCCATATCATTAAAAATAAATTAAATAAGATTTTCTTTTAAGTTTGTAAAAGGTTTCCAATTTTGGAAGGACTGCGGTACATTTGGACCTTTTTGAATTAAATGGTTAAGAATCCCTTCAACACAAAAATCCGATGCGAAAGATGGTGGGTAAAATCTCTCAAAAAGAAACTGACCGATGTTTTCCGGCATTAACAGGTCATAAATAAGGGCCAATAGGACCAAACATAGGCCCGTAACATAAAAAAAGCCTTTACAATTGGGAAATGCCACTAAGCTTACTACTGTTTAAATACAACATAGAATATCTCATACATAATGTGAACAACAACACTATTCAAAGCATTTTCTTGTCTCATTCATTCAATTTCTTCACGAACAACGTCCTTCATCTTCTCTCATTTTTGGTTGTATTCCATTATTTAAAAAAATTAAGAAATTCCTCTTTAATGTCAACAGATTTCGACATACTTCAACTATTATAACTGTAATTACACAATTTGTAATATAATTGTTACCAGATGTTCCGTAAACCTATTCAACAGAAGCCAGGCAGAAATTATCGCAGAATTTAGCTGTCCAGTTAGTCAGAGACACTTTCGTATTCGAAGAAGGAAGGCCAAAGTATACCTATTCAGTTCTTAGAAGTTCGGATACCTAAAAATGATCCTCTCCCTTTTCACAAATCTTATTATATATTCTGCCCATATTTTTCTTTCAATACTTGTATTTGCTATGTCTAATCTCTGTTTTTATTGTTGGTTTCTTTATGAATGTTGTAAAATACAATTATTTATCTTAGATCAATGTGCAACAACGTTTCTAAACCTATGGTTTAGATACTATGCAAAAACACCCATACCTCGCCGCTCTTTACACGGTATTTCGCTATAACGGCCCTCTTCAATTAAGGCACGTTTTCGATTTACGGCCAAATTTCGTGGAACGTATCTAGGCCGTAAAGCGAGGTATGGGTGTACTAAACAAACTTAAAGGAAATCAACTTAAACAACTTTGAGTCTTCAAATTAAACGTGTTATATCTAATTAAGGAATCGTTAAACGAGGTCATTCTTTATTCTGATATGAAAACGAATCACGTTAAAGTGGAAATTTATTACATTGGAATCATATTTTCCACTATTTCCATTATAAATGTATAAAAGCAAAATTAGTTGCTTATTTCATAAGAATCTACATATACATTTATCATAGAATTGAAATAATTAAAAAATATAATTTTCATTTATTTTGATGCTCAAAATCATGAAATCATCAAATTTAAAAGTTTACTTTATAATTTTATATGTTGTTTCTTTTGGAAAGCTATTTTGTAATGAATAATTATAAACATTTGCCTGAAAAGATACATTTCTTCGTAATTTATGAATTACTTTATAAAAGACAATCTATAATCATTATTAGTATAAAATTATAGTAACTTCTCAATCTTGTCTTTTATTGTTTCGAATTAATTTACTACGTAACTTCAGATTATCAATTAAATAACTTTGTACGTAGTATTAGTATTGCGATATGGAAATGCATGATATCTGCATTGATTTCTAATCGATGTTCTTACTTTTCACGTCCTCAATTATATAATTCAATAATCGAAGTGCTTCCTATGCGTTTCAAGTGACTTTCTTTACAGAAAAAGCCGTGCATTGTACAAACTATTTTGCATTATATCAGCATGCAATCCAAAAATAGACATGTGTGTGGTAACATGAAATTAACATTAATTTTTGCACGATATCTGCAGTCAAACCATGTACAGCTATATTCTATTTGTCGCGACTACTAATTCAAATTGAAATAGACTCTCTTTTTTAAACTATGTATTTGTTGTTTATTAATTGCATTTTAATGACGATGATTAAGCAATATGATAATATAATTGCAATCATTAAGTGATTTCTGTATAATTTATATATAATAATATAATTGATTGATAACAACACTTTCCAATAATTCTTAAAATAACAACTATTGCTCGTGCTTGACTATCAATAGAAACAGCAATTTTTGTTTTCAGAACAATCGAGTTTGTAAAACAATTAGATTTTTCGCGTTGCGAAAATTGATTATTACTTTTATCACAAAATTCTATTTTGATTTCAAGGCAATTCGATTTCCTACTGAAGCACTGCTGTCTCGTATATAGAATTGTTTAAATCCATAAAATATTGCCAGACAATTTTACATGCAGTTTACCTTGATGGAACGTGGTATTTTTGTAAAGTGCGTATGCAAATATCCCGTAAAATCTACACTTCCGTAAAACACTTGATGGCGCATACTGAAATGTGTAGATAATTAAAGAAATTTATAAGCAAATCATGTATATTTTGCGAAGTATTAATTTACGTTTTTCCATTTCCTATTCCACCACTTACAGCACCTATTAACGAAGATCGTTGTTGTTGTTCTTGTACATAATGTTGTTATGTAAATGCTTCTGGTTTTATGAAGCGTGTTGCATAATTCAAATGTTGGAACAAACATTCTGCTCTATTTGTTGTGATCCAACCACGTGGACAAGTTTCATTGCGTTTTAATTGCATACACATTCATCCTTCACATTTACTACCTACGTCAAATCTGCAACCTACAAGTACTCGCAAGTTTAATTCACACGACGTAGATATGAAAATTGAATTTCCGCAATACGTTTCATACGGAAAATGAATTTAATAGGCAATAAACATCATGGTGAAGGTTTTTGTATTAGCTTACCATTTCATGAAATTTTTCGTATGAAATTGATTGGCGGAAAGATCAGTAGCCCTTTGGAACAGATGTAGCAGTTGTTTAATTAATGTTCAAGATTAATATAAGTGAATGTAGTTTGAATTAGGGATGTTTGATTTATTGTCAAACCCAGATTTTTCTTCAACAACAATCTATTTCCTATAAAGTAGCAATCATTGAGCATGAGATCGATCCGGCACGTAAAGGTTACATAAATATATCAATTGTCATCTAAGGCGGTCACCTTGAAATCTTTAAAGGACATTTCTTACAAACAACTCTGCAACCTCAACGCACATTCATTTCGTTCTTCGCACATTTTCCTCGCTCGCTAAATACTAACTTTTATACAGCGGCTATAAGTAATATTGATCCTCGTTCCAACATGCAGTAATCCCGAAGCTATAACGTTACTCGTAAACAGCAGTTATTGTTTCTCGAACATCAATCATAGGACAATCGGCCTCGATGTAACGAACCATCATTGTGCAAACCTTGGCTTTCCTCTAAAGCGTTACAAATGCAATTAGGTAATGGCAATTACAAATGAAACCAGATGCGATTAGCACAAAGCAGAAATAGTCGTTTCGCAAAAAAAATCGTTGTGATAGGTCCAGAATGCCGGGTGATTACGTGAGCCGAGCGAATAACAAATTGCTACCGATTTATATATTTTTGCAATAACACGATAAATGCATGCATCCAGACAAAGTTACAACAATGCAGAATTTGTTGACGTTCATGTTTTACGTTTTACTATTCATTTCAACGAGAACGAGCAAATATTTTATGAACAATTAATGGTACTCGACTTTATTGCAACTGCACACAATAAGAAGTTTACTGAAGTATCGACTTATTTATAGGAGCGAATCGATGGGACAGTTATTAAACGACAAAAAAGGATTTTAATGATTTACGTAAAGAGACTTCTTGAAAATATTTACTCTTCGAATTTGCGCAATTTATTTTTTATTTTAATTGCAATCTGTGCTCAAGGTTTGCTCAACATAAGTTATATTTAGGAATGAATAGATAACTGGACATGGTATGATGTACTATAGTTTAGATAGATGTGTATTTAATTAACTTAATTTTCTTTCAAATATTTTAAATTTAGTGAATGATGTGCAAATTAATTGAACATTAGCAATTTTAATTACAACCTTTTAGTGTAGTGTATATGTTGACTCATATTGTAATTAAATTGAACAAGATTATAATTAAATTATTTAAAAGATACGAAATGTTAACAAATTTAAGATTCTGCTGGTGGCTGTGCTTCAGTTTCTGCGGGCTGCTCTGGTAAAGGAGACGTAGCTTTATCTTCGCTTTCCTCGACACCAGGCAGTTCACTGATGGGAGATTCCTCTGCGGGGATTTCCCTTGGCGATTCGCCTTCAACAGCCTCCACCGCGGTTGGCACCTCACCTTCAGCACCTTCCACAGCCGGAACTTCACCTTCCGGTAATTCAGTGGTCTCTTGACCTTGCGATTCTACCACGCCTTCCACGGCAGGCTGAGAAGACGATTCTTCGACTTCCTGCCTATCCGAGGTCTCGGATGTTCTAGACTTCTTCTTTTTCTTCTTTGGTTCCGGCGGCGCTTCCTCCTCGACGACTTCATCGTCCTGCACGTAATCTTCGGGAAAGAAGATCGCACATTCACGTTCTCCTTCTTCAATATTAGGACTTAAGTATGACGGTCCAATTTGAGCAAAAGCTAACATAGTGTCGCTATGTTTTCTCGACACTTTCAATATCAATTTCTCGCCACTAAAAAATGAAATGTTATTATGTAAGTGATTATACAAGTGTGTTTAATGCTCACTATGTGACTTTAGGCGCAACCTGCTCAAATTTAGATTTAGATTTAGCAATCAGTTTAGCTTCATCGCAATTCTCATCTGTGAAAAACCCAAAAGCCATCACGTCGACGGGATGTTCACTGACCAATCTTAGTACTTCCTCTTTCTTCCAAGCATCGAAAGCGACCACGATGTGCGGAGGGGTAGGTTCTGGTTCTGGTAGTATCAATGGTGCTGTGATCAGGGGGAAGAAATATTTCATGGCTGTAGCTTTGACCAAATCGTTGGCTGGAGCCCAGCAACCCCAGATGTCTTCCTGCTGCTCTTCCTCCTCCTCATCGTCATCATCGGGTATCAATCCGAATTGATGCATGGACTGCTGAATGTTTTCTATACCTAACACAGACAAAACAGCATACTGTGCCTTTTCTTCTTCCGTCATTTCTTTATCCTCGTCGTCGATTTCATCCAAAGTTTCCTCAGATTCTGGATTCTTGATTTCCGGCACCTTTGTTAGAATCGAAGCTGGCGTTTCGACATCACCGGGTGGTTGTTTGGATGCACCGTATACAAATTCCAGGACATCTGCATCTACAGGACCAGAGGCTCCACCATCATTTTGGGTCATCATGAGTGTCAAACATTTATCGGTAAACAGCTGTTTGCGTGAGTACTCTGGTATCTTGTATTTTGAAAAGAACTCGATGTCTTCCAGAGCCTCTTCGGTTAATGTAGGACGTTCTTTTTTGCTTATAGAAAGGTTGCTCTCTTTTATGTAAGGTTCCAAGATTTCTAGAGCACTCCTCGTCGCATGCGGCCAAATTAAGATCAGACCAACGTGAGCCATGGTATCCAATATATTCTTGGATTGAGCCATTTTGTGCTCTGTTAATGCCTTGAATGCTTTATCTTTAGCAATTTGCTCGCGCTTCCGAATTTTTTCATCTCTTTCGAAATAACGTTCCCTTTCTTCATCCGAATACTCTTCAGGACTTCTCTCCACTCGCTCCCTTTCTCCGCTCATGCATTCCTTTTCCTTCTTTAGTTCAGACAAAATGGTGTTTTGAATTAAAGGAGCGTTAGATCCAAAAATCAATTGAACCATTTGTCGTTGCTTAAAAAAATTGTTAATGTTTCATACAATTCATCAATAAAAATACTTACAGCAACGAACATCCAAGTAGGTTCACTTTTATCAACGAATCTTTTTAGAGTTGTTATACCATCCGATTTCGCCTAAAAACAAAATATGTATTAAATATACTGATATTGCGATGATGGTAAGTTTAACAAACAATTCCAATATGCATGAAATCTCCTCCAACTTCCATCTTGATTTTCTTCAAGTTCCCGTGCATCGCAGTGCATGCTCCGCACCATTCCGAAAACACGTCAATCACTAATCAATTCTCAATACAATTCCAAACGCAAATCACAAATGCATAGCATATTTACCCAATAAACCTTCTCTGTCCAAAAACTTTTCCCATTCCTCGTCGTTGTTCAATTCGGTTTGGATTTGGACGACCTGCCCTTTCTTTGCCATGTCTGCCAATTGATTGATTAAATAGTTGCCATGGTTGAATCGATCAAACGCACCCCTTTAAATGACAAGATTGTCGCTGCGGTTCAAAATATCGAACCCCTTGCATTTGTCCGGATCCCCCATCAGCAGCAACAAAACCCCATCCAAATAATTACACGTCTCTAAATCCTCTCTCAATCGAACGCATTCACGTATCAATTTCATAACTTTGATTTCTTCAAGCTAAGACAAAATCGATCATGAAAGAGTTAATAATCAATGCAATCCTTACCTTGAAGCTCTCTCGCAAATCATTTACTCTTTTTTTCATGTTTACGAAGTATAAGTAATTAGCATCTTCATTTCTATACAAACTCCGTACACTATCTTCTATATCGCTATGACATAAAACCATATCAGTTTTCGGCTGGAAATCGATAAATTCGTGTAAACACTCCGCTCCTATGATGGGACCTGCCTTCGGCTCCGAACAGTTTGAGAACATCACCATACATTTTACGCTCTCCGCACTCTCAATTTGAATATGCAAGTCTCCAGTTCCAAATGACCACCCAAAAATTGATTCGTTTTGTTTCTTGCGAATACTACCATCTGCGTTATAGAAAATCATCTAAAAGATAAACACCCTGCTTACACATAAATAATTTATTTTAAACAAAATACTTACTCTGTTTATGAATGCTTTTAAGCGTATATTGAACCTACTGAAGAGATTCACTGATTTTTTTTAGTAGACTAAAACCATGTAGGACTTCCACTCACGTTTCATGAATATTTGAAGCACTATCGGATTACATTCCGGCATCATTTTGTTCGATAAACTTTATCATTTGTTTGCGTTTTGTGTAAACGTTTAATCAAATTGGTCTTAATATTCATTTTAAGAGAATCAAATTATATAATTTGTATTAATATTTTAATAAAATTATTAGAAAACGTTTGATTATAAATGTTTAATTAAATATACTATATTTTACATTTATAGGAATATTGAACATTTCAAGTAATTCCAACTATTATAAAGGGTTTAGTGTAAAGATTTCGCCCCTAAATATAAATATTAATCAAATTGATATACAAATTTTGTCAATTGGAAATATGGCTTAATAAATATAGTTGTTTTCTTGATTTTAATTAAGAATAGATTACTAATTATTTTACATGTAAAAGTATTGAATATTATTTTCATATATATTACTGATAACATAGGGGAGAAGTATTAATAATATGTTGCCATCTGTATGTGAGTAAATTAAATAAAGATGATATTATCAACTAATTACAACGTAATCTTTATCTCCAAAATCGATAAAATAATTCCCTGTAAGTTTAAAAGTGAAACACATGAGACTTACCTGTTAAATTCCTTCGATATAAGCTATTCATCAGAACTGCAATGAAACTTTGTCGAAGTTTTCAGAGCTGTTAATCTTTGAAGATGAATTCAAGTACATAGAAAAATGTATTTCGAGTGCGGTTTTCGATACAGAAATCTACAATTAATCTGCTTTTTTATCAGCGTCATAACTACACTTAAATAAAGTATACCTAATCAATAATCACCTGGTGGTGGTCTCGGTCTACCAATCGATAACTTCTAATTGGAAATGAGGTATTCGAGACCCCATATAGGTGCGCAGTTTTTTGGTCCTTATCAAAAAATCGCATTGCATTTTTGCCTAATTTTTCATTATCAGTGCACAATGGCATTGATAAATAGATTTGTACGAAGCAATTAATTGCCTAATGCGAAATTATGTAAACGTGCGTGCAACGAGATTGTTGCTAAATTCGCAACATATTTATTGAATAAGAAAAATAATAAATAATTGGCAAAACAAATTCCATCAGTTTTTGCTTAGGTTCAGTGCGTTTCCAAAACCGAACGTGCCGTAGCTACAGCTCTGGATGAAGTAGAGGTCTTCGATGGATGAATTGCAGAAGTTATAGCTCTGACCATTCGGATAGGTCACGTAACTGAATCCGCTTCTTGTGTCGCTGTTCTCGAAGACGATGTCGAGCACGTCGCATTTCAGCGTGTCCACGTACTTTCTGATGTATTCTCTGTAATACGAAGTCCCTTCATCTGCATTCGCAGTGGACTCTTTTGCAGAAGCTGTGGATTCTGTTGCAGGCAAACTAATCTATAAGCATTCATTGATTTTTTTTTCTCTTTGACAAGGGGTACAAAATTAAAGCAGTTCTCATTTATTCTTGTTATCAGCTAAATAATATATGTATAGTATATATTCATATTAATTAAACGATATCACTTTGATATGGTTATAACACATCATAAAAGGAATGGAAAATACATACACTTCGACCATAAATATTGATCTCAAATGCAATGTTCATATAAATACCGCTATTACTGTATGGTTCTCATCATCTAATATCTCAAATAATTCTAATACAACATACAATATATTTCATATATATATATATAATATATTTATAATATGGGATTCTTAACTTGAATATATTTGTACAATATAATCTGGTGTTGTTTCTTCATATAATTTAATTACAATTATTATTCCCTAATAAACTAATAACCACGATCACAATCAATATAATAAAGATATAAATTATGGACCACATTTAGCTATATATTTTCAAATACATATTCTTGTTGCTGTTGTTGCCGTATTCTCCCATTAATAATAATTCTATATTCTTTGGTCTTATATATTCTTAATAAATATCTTTGAAGATTCATCTCCCATTCGAGAAAAGTTAAAAACGACGTGCGATCGATAAAATTCATTTGATTTTACTCCTGTTTCTGAAGACTAAAGGAAGATTTAGAATATACCGCTATTCTCAATTATTTGTTATTCATCTCTGGGAAGCATAATGTTCATTGATACAATATAATTTATATACACAATTTTTCAACTGATATTCCAACGAAACGATACATCGGGAAGCTCTATATATCCATAAAATGTACAAACAATCAACTCAACTTTGTTGCTGTTGTTTTTTGTTTTAATAAATTTTGAGATCTACTAAGGCACAACCTTACACATTAATATTAAGTTACATCCTGTATACAAGTTACTGTACAACAAATCATAAATTCCATAAATTAAACAGCGTTTCTAATCGAAAGTCAATGTCAAATGAACGCCGTTCAACGAACACAAGATACACATAAATAATAAATATATATATTCATTTTTTGTTTTGTTTAAAGATAATTTTTGGTCCCAAATAATATGCTCAGATTTGTAACTAATTAATCAACGTAATAACAACAATACAAATAAAACACTTTCATTTTTTTTGTTTGTTTTCTTTCAAACAGTCCTTTTCGAAGGCACAATTTCAATTTTGTAAATTAATATAAACAAATAGACATGCGACTCTCAAATTCAACAATAAAATCAATACGTTTCTTTTGTGTTTTCGCTCCATTTGTATTGATGTATATAATATATGTATGTATATATATATATATATCAATATCGCACTAAAAAAATTACATTTTGATTTCATTCTTTGGCATTATTTCATTTCCTTAAAATCTAAGTAAGATAATTTTTAATATATAGTTATCTACATTTTTCATTAATTTAATTTGTTCATTTTCTCGTTTAAATTCAATTTTTCAAATGTTGGCCTACGTTAATATATATATATATTTGTATAAATGTACATGTATATATGCATATACACATGTGTATGTATAATCATTTGGGCTAACTAATTGACGGTATCGTCAAGAATTACCTAACTAACTAACTGCTTATATATGGTAATCATCAAATTTGAGATCATTGTTTGTAATAAAGAAGTCTAAATATCCTTGTTTGGGAGGAAGCCGTGGATCGGGAGGACTTTGGAAGCGCCCCCGTTCCGTCGAACCGAAAGCTTCGTTGAAATCTGGTAAAGACTTCTGGGGTTTCGCAACATTATTCGGTGAATGCTATGTCGAACGAAAATCAATAGTTTAATCCTCGGAATTGCGTCAGATGCGTTGGTTAATGTGGTTACGGGAAATGCAGTGTATAGTTACCTTTTTGACTTTCTCCGTTTTGTCGAAATGGCTGTGAGCAGACGCGTTTTCCTGGTACAAGTTCATGAACGGCGCCTGCGAGACATTCGTGGACTCCATGAGGGGTTCTATTTTACCCTCGAAGTTGTTTTGATTTGGCGGCACGTTTTCGTTCGTATGTGGAGATGTAGCTGTGCTGTTGAGCTCTGTATATGTTTCAGGCCCGATCTTGACTCTCTCCATTGAAGACGAAGCTTCGTTCGGCTGATGCATCTCGGCTGCCTGTTGATGATGGTAATTCGGCATCTGGTTATTTGGCATCACGTATTCTGCAAATTGAAGTTGGAGGAATTTGTTCGAAAAAATGCTTTCTTTTTGCAATACCAGAAGGTGTCGGTCGCATGGGACTCGGACTGTGCTGCTGATATTGGTTCCACATGTCCGTCTGATGCTGCAGCTGAGCCATCGGGTTAGGCTGCGTACACAGAGCAAATGCAATCAATCGTGAGGTCAAATTATGATTTGTCGTTTAATTACCTGCAAATACCCGTTGTTATCATGCGAAATTAAATGCATGTGTTTGTTGTAGGAATGCATTGGTTGAATAAATTGTCCGTTTCCTACATTTCCGATGGGGAAGCCAGTTCCGCACATTGGTGATCCAACTACACCACGCATGCCATGGCTGGGCGTCTGCAAAATAAATTCACGTCAATAAATTGGCACCCCCCTCGCAGTCTGCCAGCAAAACATTGTGAACGAAAATAACGATCCGCTACTACCTAAATATCTCTTTCTGCCTTATCTTAACCAAATACATTTCAATGGAATTGATGAACGTGCTGAGGATGGTGGAGGGGAGCGGAGGACCATGATGATGATGATGGCGATGGGGGGATAGGCAGGAAAGGAGGAATAACAAAAATATATAATTGATTAACACAATTGAAGTATCCGATTCATAGGCCAAAGAGCGAGTGAAGGGGAGAGAAGGTCTGCGGCGAAATGAAGTTCTTCACGCTTGACATCTGATAGGAAATGATCAATCAATTTATGTCGTCCCTCCGTTCTAAATATATATATATTTATACTTTCAGTTATGTCAACAAACGGGGAAAGGGATAACAATCTCGAATTTCACATATTATTTGCATTTCCTCCACCTAATAAAAAGCTTCCAATCCAATTCAACTTTTCCAAATTAATAATAAATGCAGTCAACCCTTTGGCCCAACTTGATTATAGTATTACACGGATGAGATATACGTAATATTGAATTTAAAGTTAAATATTTTGGAAATCATGGTGAAAATTAATGAGTCAATAAAAAGCTGCGACTAGCGACGCCAATGGATACATTAGAGGTGTTAAATACTATCAAAATAACTTTGTGAATGCTAATTGGTAACATGGATCAATTCTAGTGGAAGTAATAGTTGTTATAAGAAACACAGGAACAAGTACATACAACCACCGTATAAGATGTGAAGTGGTTAACAAGGTTCAAGAATTAAGGAAATCCCCTATATCAATGTAGATGGCAAAATTAATACATTTAAACACAACAACTTGGTTAAACAATTCATTTTGAAACTAAATCTTTGAGAAATTAACTCAATAACATAACTTTATATAATTCGTTCTTTTTGTTAATCTAATGATTGGTTTGATAATTGCTCATATAGAATTACACTCATTTAAAGATGTTTTTGTAATATTTTTTGTATTTGTTAGATTAATATAAACAAAGATTTCATATGAAATACATTAACGCATATAAATTTCTCAACTAAAAGTCGCAAATTGAAAATGTGTTCATAAATGAGCCTGTAAGATAATAAATGGTATGCAGAACGGTCGTAATGAATGAGTGAATGGCGCACAGTTTCCATTCATTCGCATTGCGAATTGTATTACATACAATACAGAGTTAATGAATTTTATTTGCAAAGAGGAGACATTTGAGCTTTTTGTCGGCGTGCGTTTTCAATGCGTACAGAAGCAGCCTCCGCACAACGCACTGACCTATCTTAACATTATGGATCGCAAACTTGAGGAGGGTGCAGACTGTATAACCCGACGCCTGCCGCACGCCGTTCTCCCCCATTGCCATCGCTTCTTACGTAATACACTCCGCCTAAAATTCCATCCATGATTAATGGATGGAATCCTCCAACGAACGTGTTCATTAATTGCACACGTTTAATATAGATATTTCAGTTAAGTTCAATTATTTAAACTTGATTATAATTCTAAGTAAAACATCATGCAAAAATTAACATATTATGTAAAAATTCTGAAAAGCATGTCCGTTACGAAGAACTTGTTTGACATTGATATTATAATAATATGATTTTTAACATCAACCTTGAATTACAAGATTTAATTATTAATTAAAAAAGTATATAATAAATAAAAAAACTTAAATTATAATCAAATTTTGTAACAAAAAAAAATGTTTTAAATCATTTTAATTGACATGACGTAAATAAAATGAAATTCCTAAATAAGTTCCAAATTCCACATACGTAACATAGCCTTCTACTATTAATGTAATTGCTAATTAAAATTAATATAGTATTTTCATTATCCTAATAAATTTTATACAAGATAAACAATATAAACATAGAAAAAAGAACAACTAATTAAGCTAAATTTAATTCAATAATCAAAAATGCAAATATAACAAAATTACAACTATATTTGTTGTGTTAATTAAAACTAATTAAGATATAAATGTGTGTTTTCGTTTTATAATTAATTAAATTCACAGTGCTTGTTAATAATTAAATTTTAATAACGGGACAAATAAAGTCTAACTTTATTATCGTAATTTTATAATGCAAAGTCGATATATGAGTTCATTGTCCAACAAGTGTTTGTATTACTGTTGGTACTCGCTGGATCATTTAGAAAATTAGCGAAAATGACGAAAAAAATATAGACTGACATTCGGCTTTCAAGAAATATGAAGAAAACTTAAAATAAAATTGCAATGTTGCAAAATGCTATTAACCATAGGTCTTTCTATCCATTCAATTATTAGTTACATTTGAGTTTCTATAAATAATTATTTGTGTTATTGTTAAAAATGCAGTATTTTTAAGAGCTTTTTCATTGTTACTTTTATTAGTAATATAATTAATAAAATATATTATATTTGCAATAAAAAAAAGCAGTATTTCCAATTTCTTGATCAATTACATAGAGTTTGTATATGTATTCTGTCCAACAAATTACTATTATTATTAATTGCCAAATGTTAATAGTTTGGAAGAACTTTTTCAAATTCATGTAAATAATAAAGATTTGTTAATTTAATTATAAGTAAATCATCGATAAGTAATTTAAATTTGATATAAGCGAAAAAGTTATCTTCTGTTTTTATTATTATTAAACATATACATTGGGCCAAAGGGCTATTGACCCAGGTCTTTTTGCACTCATTGTTGTTGTTGTTGTTATATACATAATTATTTGTTATATAAGTCACAAAAGGCAAAAATAAAAGTATTTTTGTGTGTTGTGACTGTTACAATGAACTTTTGATGAAGGATACAGATAATGTTGAAAATTTTAAATGAAAATATTAAGTTTCTTATTCTTGACTATTCATAAAATTTATGAAGTATCGTATGTTGAAAGATGTATTGATTCATATTTTAAAAGTAAATTTAAGAGCGAAACTTTGGTGTATTGTCAGAATGAATATATTTGAGCAAGTATGGAGAGTAAAGTTTTCGCTAATGATGAGGGGTGGTAGGTAATAAGTCGAAAGAGCGGCGAAAATAACCTATTGATCAGTAGGTGCAAATAGCGGCACCCACCGAGTTGCATTTCGAGGCGTCGGGATTCGGCGTCGGCGTCGGCGTCGACGACGTCGTCGTCTATCGCAACATCGCGCACACAGCATAATGCAAATGCGGATGGCAAAGGGCGGGAGGGCGTCTGTCCTTAGTGGGTCGTATCGATGGTAGTATCGGCTCCGGCGCGAAGGCGAGCACACCGAAAAGCGCGCCGAGCCGCATATCGACGGCAGGACCACGGGCGCCGCGACGCCGTCGCCTTGGCAACCGGCGTCGACCATCTCAGTTACTAGGCGACGCATCATCGGATATCGATGCCCAGCGCGCGCGATTTTGCGAGGGAATTTCACGTTGTAGACACATAGAGAGGCGGCAACGACGGAGGCGGTGGGGGCGGCTGCGAATTCGCTCGTGGCGGCAACCAGTCGACGTCTAGATAAGGAAGCCCCACCGTACCGCAGCTGCTGGCCAATATATTGATTGCAACCCTACAATACGCTTACTGTCATGCACATATAGCTACGGTTTCAAAAAAAAAATGTACATGTACGTGTAGCAAAGAGAAAATCCATCACGCGTGCACCCAGCAAAACGGCTTAGCTTTATCCGATTAACACCGCCCCCTTTCTTCCAAATATCCAATATACAACTTCTACCAATATACAAGAACCTCAGCAAACAAACGTCAATACACGAAGCATAAGAACATAATTTATTAATAAATAAAACAAATTATCACCAATCAAATTGACTTGTTTTTATACGTCCAAGTTTGAAAACTTCATAATAATTAGGATTCAATTATATTAAGCAAATTACAACTTTTGAAATATATAATTTGCTGTCGAACGTTTATCTTTGACATTTACGATCACGTTTTAAATGATACAAAACATCGGGTTAGATGTGCGAAAATGACAAAAGAGATCAAGGAAAAAACAGATATATGACAAATACAAATATTCTTTATGTTATGTTATGAAACTAACCAACGACAATAAACCACATGTTCTGTTTCGTCAATATTGTTTGTTCTTAACTTATAAGTTTTTAGTGATCGTATTGATCACCATTTTAATTCCTTCCTTTTGAACTTCAATGTGTATTGAAGGCAAACTTTATTTCATAAGTTAAGACAGAAATAATGTTCAATAGTTCTTTGTATCTAGTCATACAATACATTGTTAATATATTAATTGAATATTTAATTGTTTAATATAAACACTTTCAAATCTCTTATAACACTTTTAAAAAAATATAACTTTTCGTTACGATCCTAAAATTGTTATAAGTAAATTATTGTAAGTTCATGTGTTTTAATGACAAAGTTTACTTATGCGTTTGCTTAAAATATGTTTTATTTGTAGTTAATTCAAAATTATTATTTTTCTTTAAAAAAATACTAATAACTTTTGCTGTAATAAATCATTTTAGTGTATGCCTTGCAAAACGTTCATCATAAAACAGTTGAAAAAGTTATTTCAGTGTTTTACATGCCTGAAAGTTTTGCGTTTCCACCCCTCTCTGAATGAAAATGTATATTCAAGACGTCTGGTTATAAACTTTCTTTTACTGTTGCTGGATTAACTCCGAGCCATCCAATTGAACAGCGAAACCAGTTCCCGTTATTCCTTTAGTGCACTTTCAGCACTGTTCCTTGAAAGAGGATCCAGTATTGGATACGGCCAATAAAAACTTATATAGTTTTACCAATACAAGAAAATTTCCAATATATAATTAGAAACAATTGTATTAGGCCAACTTTCCAAATACGCATAGGGGCAAAATTGGAAACGGAATTAGCATAATTCAATATTTCTGAGAATTGCGTTTCGCGCATTTTTCTAAGAAACTTCTTTTAAGGCGTGAAAATCCGCTGACAAATTGTTATTTTATTTCACTTGCTCCTCGTAATCGAAATTTAGTGGTTCTAAATTTGCCGAATGCAGGTTGCAGTTAATCATTGTCACCTTCGGCACACTTTCTAAATAGAACACGAAAATGTGTAAACGCAGCAGTCCAGCAATTACCAGCGTTTTCGCTGCTCGGTATTCCTACCTCAAAGCTTAAAGCAGTCACCTACTTTTGTTCAGTCAAAGTCACTGCGAAGATCATGCGTAACAATAACATTTTACGTAATTTAACGAACGGCAGCAAATTTTGCAAATTACTTTTCATTTATTATTGTAACAATAGTGTCATTTGTATATTTTGAATAATTTTATTTATTTTTTTAATAATCTGTGGAAAGAAATGTCAATGATTCATGCATTATTTTAAAATTTCATATTTGTAATTTTATATTTGTTACAGCAAAAGTTACTGTTTTTCATTAATAAAACTTGTTCTAGTTTGCTAAAGTTATATGAATTCATTGCAATTAATAATATGAGAAAATTTTCCTCTTTTATTTGAGTTATAATGATGTATTTGTTTTGGAAATATATTGCGAAAGAAAGTATCGACTTTCATTTCATTTCAAACAAACATGTGGGCTTTGGTATACAAATTAAAGGAAAATGAAACAGTATCCATACATATTTATACCAAAGTTATCAACCTAACTGAAAAGTTGTGAATGCAATGATTGATGAAAGGCTGATGTTTTTTTATATATAAAATAGATTTTGGAAGTAAATTTCTTTCTGACGGAGCGCTTACCATCATGAAATGATCATCAGTTTCAGGATGCACCCAGGGCTGCGAGCGACGCCCACCTCTGGTAGCGGGTGCGACACCCATGGCCCTTTCCCTATTGGCGTCGCGCATGGCCTTGCGGATCCTCGCCTCCTTCGGGTTGTATGTGTAGTCTGGAAAGAGGAAACTTGGTTACACCCACCTAATATTTACATTCAAAAAGCTGGGAACGTACGCAATGCTATTGGGAAAAAAATGTCTAGTTAGTTCACGAATTGTTCTCCAAAACAACGGTGGGATCATGCAAACAATTGATGAAAATTTACATGTTGAAATAAACTGAGAAAAACGAGAAGCTCATTAAGATAATTAATTGGTTTCGGGATCGATTGTTCAGCAAGGTCGGAAAACGGTGCCGGTTATCACCCGAATCAATTACATCAATACCAATCCGCACGCAATCCTTACAGGAATCCATATGACTATTGCTTATGTAATTTAATTTAGTTAATCACAACGAGGAAGTACGTTCGATTAATGCAATTACAGTTCATGAGAAGTATGAAAAGTTTGTCAGAAGTTTGCAGGATGTTTAAAATGTATATTTGATGAGCAAAAACTACAACAATATAAAACTTTTATCGATGATTTCGTACCTGGAAATGAAGCGGTATTGCAATGCTGCCAAGGATATGACGAATAGTAGGGGGTGTTGTTCCCGTAGTACTCAGAGTAAGGTGGATTGTTGTAATATTCGGCATGGTACTGCGGCATTTGTTCGAAATACTGCTGAGTACCGTAGTAGTGGTTCTTGTACGACATGTAGTTGCAGCAGTCCATCGCGGAGCACTGGGATTTCTTCGGTCCAGCTTTTATGTTTAAACCAAAGAAGAGTTGATGATTTTCGTACCGAAAAGCACGTGAATCAACGAAAGTTCCCAGAGCCCCGCTCGTATGGAAGTTGCTAGTTGTTAGTTAAACGGCGATAGTTAAGTTACTAGTGTCGCGCGTGTTGGTACACCACCAGCACAGGAAACGGAATTGGCACTGATTGTATGTAAAGAGTGTGTTATCGTTATCTTAGAAATTTTAGCTAACGCGAGTGTGGATGCATTATGCTGACTACTCTTAGGCAGGCAGCGCGCGGAACTCGAGTGGCGACTGGTAAATTTTCGCGCCAAACGTTGGAGGCGGTTTGTAAGAGAGTGTGTTAAAGTGTGTGCCAGTGTTTGGGGGCTGTAGAAGTGTGAGTGTGTGTGTGTGTGTGTGTTGGATGCGAGAGCGCAGCGCGACGCCGATAGCCGCCGCCACCGCCGTCGACTGAACGCGGCCTCCCGTGATCAATACGTGGGGGCCTCACCTACCGGCGGCGGAGCGCGTTTGAGTCTGCAATGCCCGGACAAGTGGGTCAGAGTCCGCCACACGACCCACGCAAATGTCAGCTGTTTTTGCCATCTCTGTCCGCCACCACAATACATTGATATGATGTTACGCACACACCATACGAATTTCCTATCTTCACCTCATCCTGCACCTCCTAACCCTCCCAGCGATCAGAACCATCAGTACAGTTCAAGCAAAGCAACTGACCACAAGAAAACAGTCTACCAAAATTTATCACCTTACCAATTTACCAACCAACCCTGTTGTTGGACCCATCAATATAAGCATTTCTCAAGCACAAAGACGAAACCAAACTATAATTTTGTGGTAAGAAAACTGGCGAAAAGGAAAGGATCATCAAAAAGATACTTTACCATCAAAACTTTACCGGTTTATCAACCTACCCTACAGTCCAGCCCATCAATATAAGTATTGATTAAGCAAATATCCTGTGGGCGTATACCGGTTAGTAAAGTGTCTAATCTTAGACAAGAAGATGCATAAGTTCTTGCATGCAACGGCTTCTAATTTCCAATGTTCACACCAAGTGATGATGAATATGAGGATAAGCAGAGTTCATTCTCATTTGAATCGTCATTTGGCGTGAAAGTTACCCTTCGAAACTCTGCTAAAAGTCTAATCACAGTTGCAGATCTCCTTAGTTTTTTCATCTTCATATCAAAGATCACAAGCGCTAGATCACATAAGGTCTTACACCTATAAAACATCAGAATATCCAACCTACCAAAAAAGTTACTGTTCGAACAAAGATTTTGCCCAATCTTTGACTTAAAAGTTGCCGCAATCTGCGACTTGTACACCACTTCACAAGAAAATCAGTAATTAAATTCTAAGTCAGTATACAATAATTAATAAATGCGTTTATAAAAGTTTGCAACAAAGCTATTTCTCAAATCTTTTATTTTTTAGCGGGAATCAATAGAATGTAGTAAAGTAAATATTAAATGCTTATAGTATTCATATTCAAAATAGACAAGTCTAAAATTATTAACATTGTAATAATATTGTTTTACTTATACGCCCATACCTCGCTTTACGGCCTTGATACTTTCCACGAAACTTGGCCGCAAAGCGAAAAGCTGTATAACGAATCAATTACTGAGCTTGCGCAAGATTGGCAACAAGTTTTTTTGCCGTTATAGCGAAACATTTTAGGACGTAAATCGAAGACGTGCCTTAATTGAAGAGGGCCTTTATAGCGAAATGCCGTATGGCGAGGTGTGGGTGTGTTGTAGTGACTAAAATTGAAAGTTGCGCGCAAGAGATATTCAGAGTCATATATAACGATTTTTGATATCGATACTAAATGCACAACACTAGAGATTCAGTAGATCAGCCAATGTGAAAGGTGGTGCGCAGACAGATGATAAAGATATTACATGAAACGAAAGACATTGAACAAGGGTTTTGCCAACTTTACGTAAATCCTGATTTACATTTAAAAGTGTTCCATGAGAATTTATGAGAAAAAGATTAATTACTTATTTCGTTAATTTGATTTCAGGTTTTCACGGAACTATATTTCATTATTTGGGAACCGATCCTCAACTGTCAAATATAATCAAAACAACTGAAATCGATATCTTTAAATAAAGCTGTCTTTAAAATATACAGAAAATACAGTTTTGAATATTTCAATCAAATAAAATTCCATATTAACAATAATTATTAATTGATTTCAAAACGAGAATCAATATATGTTAAAATGGATAACAAAACAATAGAACTGCAATACAAAAAACTGTAAATGTTGCATTGTTTGCATTTTATACATGAATTAAACGGAATAAAAAAATGTTAAAATATTCAGGATAACAGTATTTCTTATCTAAAAAGAAAAGGGAAAAAAACACGAACAAACAAAAATGATTTCATAAGTATATGGTAAAGCACGTTGTATACAAATGGTAATTGCATTTACATGTACATAATTGCTTTAATTAAATGCGTATTGTAAGTTCAATGAGGAGCTAATTTGAATTTTGGGATAATTGCAGGCAACAACTTTGTGTGGTAATTAGTGAGAATGTTATACATAGGGAACATAGTTGTCAACAACTTGTTAAACAGGGCAAAGGGACGTGTAATTCATGTCACTCCGTCCAATCGCAAGGGTCATTAAGATCATAAACATCCGTGCGTTCGGATGAAGCTGAACATTTTAAATAAATTACACGCAGACATATCGCAATTTAAATGCTTATTACCTTACTTTGTCAACTATATATAACTGCCTTTAAATACATATTATATAATTTCAAAGTTTTCAATTTCATAATAAATTAAGTGTTATTCTGGAAAACTATAATAGATAGAAGTGATCCGAAAGATGTTTATGAAACTAGGATTGTAATGGAATGTAACGTAAATCTATTTATTTATTTGGTTGTAATTTCACTGTCAAAGTTGAAGAAAAGAAAAATTAACGGCCGAAAAAGCAATGTCTTCACATTTCAGAGATTTTCTTGAAAACTATAAGAGATACTATTGATCCGAAAGACTTTCATGAAACTAGGATAATTGAGGAATATAACGCATATTCATATATTGTTGTGACTTGAGCCGTTTGGCTGTAATTCGATGTCAAAGTTGAAGAAATGAAAAACTAAGTTTAAATGGAAAGAAATTACTATTGGAGATCTTATTTGCATTTTAATTATTTTAATCATCAATATATTAATATTTGAATTATTAATATTTTCTGCTAAAGTTTATTTCTCTTTAATGTTCCAAACTTTATTAATCGATTGGTTGATTGATTCACAATAGAAACTCAAAGGACGTACCAATACTAAGATTTTGGTGGACTGTATTCAATGTGATTAGTCTAATAACATCCTTTGATTTTCCTAATGGAAATACTTATCAATACACATATTGACATCAATACACCTATTCATATACATTTAATTGGAAATTAGTAAATTAAAATTTAATTATTTAATTAACAATTGTTTAATTGTTGTCATATTGGCACTGTAATGTTTATCGATTGTCCAAAAGAGGGAGACTTATTGGCAGTGGTAGTGTGCGCATGTCCGCGGAGTGGGACGTTCAGTTTTGCGCGTCCCTTTCTTAAGCCGACATCATTCTAATTAGAAATGCGTAATAATTGGCGAAAATTCGTGGTATGTTCATTGGTTTTAAGTGGTAATTGGAACGACGCGGAAATCCATCATCGGAGATGCCGGTACAATTGAATTTTGGCAATGAAACGTGAGTAAATCGCTATGTTTCGCCCGAATATTTAGCATTAGAAACGGCGAAGCGATGCGTTCCCCCTCCACATTTGGAAGCAGTGCTTTTTGAGATAGCATTTTTATTGCGAAGAAATCGCTGTTTTTTGCTGCAATTCAACGACCTGAACATAACTGCACGTTTAACTATACACGTCTCTGATTGGTCCATACAGAACGTCCGATCATTTTCCCTCGCAATTGCGAGTTGTACGGCGTTAAGACAGCATCATCTCCCAGCGTTCCAAAGAAAATTCAATTGAATCTCTTAATCCACCGCTGCAATTAAACAAGGTTAGTGCATTTACATAATATTGAGCCTCGTTCGCCAATTGCTGTTATTTCTAATCATGTACAATTCTTCCTTTGTGCCGCAAATGCGATTTCGAAATGACGCTTTGCGTCCATTTTGAAATTTTGTTGCTATTTCCCTATTACATTTATTTATAAATTAACTGTTTTATATGGATGCAAGGTATTACAAATGCCAGGCCATTCTATGTTAGTCATGTTCGCAGTGATTAGCATCGAATGGCAAGACCGTCTGTGCGAAAACCTTCTCGAGGTGCATCCGTTGAG
>JAFMTC010000533.1:647056-715974 GCA_018845635.1 Nicrophorus orbicollis
ACCCTTTCCGAAGACTCTCCATCCCCTCCCAGAATCGCCGAGTCTCCGGTTCGAACATAACCTTATTCCTTCTGTGTATCCTTATTTTGCCCTTATGTATTGCGCCTGAGGAATGAAATGGGTCGTAATTTATATATATTTGTAGATTGTTGTGAATAGCTTAACTGCGAAAATTAGCCTATATTGTGCAGCATTGCATTACACTTTGTTAATATGAAAAAAGAATATAAAAGAAACCAAAAAAAATAAGTAGAGGTGTATTTGCAATGCAATTATTATCCTTTATTGTAATGATTGCCTTTTCGTATATGTATATGTTTGTGTTCTGTTTCAGGTGTAGTTTTATTTTGTTTTTATTTTTTTCCTTTTAGTCACAGTATTCCTTTCTATTCCAAACTTTCCTTATAATTAAGGTGACCACATTTCGGGATTCGGGACGCTATTAAATATTTTCTCTTTTTTATATTTTTAAATAATGATATATAATATTTTCCTTTAATAAATCAAAACGTAGCATTCATTTCTAACAAATAAATATATTCATTTCATACATATGCATTTCAATCTTTACGTTCTCAAACTACTGTTTTTCGAGACGAATGTCACTTATGGTCACCTTATTTAATACCCCGTCCGGGTGTGCGGTCATGCGTTTGTTCTCATTACTGTGAATGGGAGCAGCGACTTCCACGTGGCCGCATGTCCAGGTGCTAGAGGTATATCATCTTTGCTTCGAAGATGGTAACCAGGAATCAATTCAAGCGCAAAACAGAGCCTCTGGATTGATGTGCAAGAGCGTACGTACACATATACCTTCACGAGGGTGCACCTGTTTGTAATCTGAAAATGTGGCGGATGGCTTTTTCATAGTATATTTAAGTTTGCCATTTACAGAAGACGTAACTTACAGATAATCACGTAACAATTAAATAATACAGTGTTATTGGAAAATCTGTTTAGTTACTTCTTCGGAATTGGTAACATTAAATGTACTCTTTTAGTGTAACAAATTAATTTATTGCTGTGTCTAGAACCGTTTTGCTACAATTCCCTGTCAAAGTTGAAGAAACGAAAAATTAACCTCCGAAAAAGCAGTGTCTTCAATTTTAACGATTTTCTCGAAAACTATAAGAGATGGAATTGATCCGAAGGATGTTTATGAAACTAGGATATTTGCAAAATGTAACGCATATCCATTTATTGCTGTAACTTGAGCCGTTTGGCTGTAATTCGCTGACAAAGTTGAAGAAATGAAAAATTTACGGCAAATGATGCCCGAGATCTGAAAATATTATTCACCTTTACCCTAAGACGAAAATGATAATAACAATTGAAAAGAATTGATATAAGATTTTAAAAAATTTTCAGAAATAAAATCTTTATATATTGACGGAATAAAAATCGTATTGGATCCAAGGCGAAATAAATATGCGGGTTTTAAGGAAAGCGAATAAAAGCTCTGAATGGGAATATTAAATAGGAGACGTTTACGCCATCATATAATTTGATGGAAAGCGGTTAATGGCATTCCAATTCAACAAGTGCCTGAACTGTGGGTAATACTGCTATAATTTTATGATGAGTAGTATGGGGGTGTGGAGGAGGAGGAGGAAAACTTTGTGTATCGCTTCCAATGCGATCTAATATAATTCCACGAGCAACACGTAGTTGCCGTTACCATTCTGAATCCGAATGCCCCGAACTTTGCGGGACGCGCATAGTTCACTTCGTGAATGGAGGTAGAGAGTGAGAGAGCGAGTTTGTACATTCACATAGAGAGGAAGAGGATCGTCCCATGTTTGCAGGATGGGTGGGTGCGTTGTCTGATTAAACAGAACGGTTCCAGCGATTGCGGACAGGCCGTGGCCCATCAGCAGGACGGCATAAGGCTGCGGCAGGACAAGAGTCCTCGTCCTCTCGATCTATTGACGAGTGCCGCGGCGCGCACTGGATCCGTCAGGCTTTGGGGGGCCGAATGAAACCGCTGCAGAACCCACCGATCGGTTTGTCGGTCGATTTACCGACACCCACCCACACATGCTCCGTTGCGCGAATTCAAACCACACCGCATCAATATACCTATATCACACGAAAAAGAAAACCCCAACAAACCTGCCCTAAACTCTACTGAACTTCATGCAATGTTCGACACAAGTTTTCAAAATACATGTGTTACAGCGTAAAATGTTAGCAAATCGTCATGAAAAAGCTACAAAATATTCAAGTATAAATCATTTAACTGTTTCATAATTGAGCTTTCTTATAATCAGCATAAAAATAGAGATGGAAAAATTATAAAATGACTAAAAACTTCTGGATTTCGAAGTGATGAACTGCAAATATTTTATTCTAATTTGTTAATTTAGATTTTCTATACTTTAATAAAAATATCATTTTTATCCTAAATCATATTATTCAAGCGAAGCTGCAACGCTTCAATTTAATACTTTACATGACGTTATTCAGAGTACAAAACATTAATCACGGATGATCACTATATAGGCTAATCCGGATCAACGATATACACCATTACATTATAATTGGATAATTGATCCGGATTATTAATTAATACATTGCTTCTCTCCATGAAATTAATCGGATTTAAGTTGATTCCAATACATTATCACAAATAATAAGACTATTATAATAATACAAATAACTCAAGTTATATTCTTTAACATGTTTGTGTTTGAAATGATCAACATAATAGTGACATAAACGTTTATCCAAAGATGAATGTTGCTTGTAGAAGGTCAGTATTTAGACTAATCCGGATCAACCACATACGCAATTCTATTACATGTACATTTTCGATCCGTATTACAGCTTAATGCATTGCTTCGTCCTGCAATAAATCCTGTTTAAGTAGATCCATTACATTGCCATTAATAATGGGTCCTTGCAATTCTGTTAGAATAGCACTCGTAAATAGTCCCGGAGAAAAACATGAATTGTGACACAAAAAGTTTATTGGTTAGCGGTATTTGAACTAATACTTCAAAGGTTTAAAACATTTTAAGAGGAATTAATTTTAGTTCACGAATATCTAATCTTAAATTACTTCTTATAAGTTTTAATTAGATATATTTTTACATTATTAATAAATAATAACATTTCAAGTTCAATTTACCATTTTACTTTACACATTAATCACTGCTGATCAGACTAATCCGGATAATCTAAATTCAGCGTTACATGGAAATTGCATAATTGATCCGGATTATTATTTAATGCGAATTAACATTGACGGAAATATTTGATTGCTATTTTCTATAAATTGTTATTATTAATTTTAATGCATTTATCATACGTATTGAGAAACTCATAATAAATTTATAATGAAATGTGTAAAATTTGAGTGGAGTTGTTTTCATTGTGTGAGTTTGAAATTAGTTTGAAAAGTTGAATTGTTTTATTTTTTGGAAAACAAAAAGTTTTGAATTTCTAGGAAACATTAATATTCGCATTGTGCAGCAATTAAAAAAGTGTACTTTCGAAGGGCGTATTTGCACCATGTGGCGTTTGAAGCAGAAGAAGAAGGCAAAAAAAGACGAAGTATTGAATAAGGATTTCTGCTGCCGCATAAAATTCTAGTACTTCGTCCACGGACTTGACGACTCGCCCGACGCCGCAGGGCTTCAATTGATTTACATCAATTCGCAAGGAGCCTTTCAGTCGAACACGTAGCAGACCCTAATGATTATAGGGAGGAAGACCTAATTTGCACAATTCTTGTCAACCTGAATGGGGACCAAATCTCAATCATCACCATCCCCTGCGACTGTTAAATTGCCTCTCGAATAATTAAATTCGCCCGTATTTGCACACCGAGTCGCACATATAATTAGCCCTTCCGTATTAAGCGTGGGTTTGTTCGAAACATTTTCAAAAGAGCGCCTTATCGATTGGACAGTGTTAACCGCGTGGGCGCAAGTTCGAATCCAAAGAGGCCATACACACTCGCACACAGCGAGCGTACAATCGATAAACACTGAATATCTACATAAATTCCGTGCAATATGTTTTTATGTAACAAAATTATTACGTGGGGCGGAAGCGATGCGGTAATTTGGGTGCGCGTCGGACGTACGTAGGGGGGTAGAAAAATGTTCAATTTTACAAACCGGGATATTTGATTTTGTGCTCGGCATCCACTTTCTTCGCCATCGCATAATAAAAACTTTTTCGCTCCTGATCCAATTCCTTCCAACCTCTACCCAATCGCTTGCTAATTTCCTTATTCGAGTCCAGAGGAAACGCTCTTGCCATTTTCTTCCTATTCTCGTTCGCATAAAGCATGAAAGCGTTCGCAGGACGTGGTATCTTCGGTTGAGAAGACTGTAACTCCACATGCACCTGCTCTATAATCACACAAGACCTCAAATACAATCTCATTGAGACGAGACAACAACATCATCGGCAATTCACAATACTGAGCGCGCTCAAATGCAACTTATACCGTTCAACTTACTAGGCAAAATCTCGCAAGTAAATTCCATTGTTTCGTCAATTATTCGATCAAATTTTTGTGCTCGCCGATTTTGATTGTCAGCAATATTGTTTATTTGAATGTTTACATAACCAGGCAACGGTTGGCGCATTTGGCCCTGTCATTTTTCATAGGCATCATAAATAAAATCGCAATTTTATTGTTGATCATCGCATCCAGCGAATGCACCTATGTTCTGCAAATCGCACGTGGGCGAAATCCATACTGCGCATCCGGCGGGGTGGCATTTGTTCGGTCGCGTTACGTAATGGCCATTCAATTCAATTACGCAACAATTTACAAGACGTCAATGCGCGGCTAATACGGCAATCGCACACCGTCGAAGTGACAAATTGCAATTGCTTCGTGCATACATTTCATTTCCACAATAAGCGGATCAATCACAATATCGTAACAATTTGTAAAACCATGTTGACAAAAATTCGCATGTATTAGTGTGTCACAAGACTCAAAATATGCACTGTTGCTTTTTATTCTTCTATTTTCTATTGTGATGTAATTACCGTAATTATTAAGTAATAATATTAATAGTTAGGGCATAAAGGTCTATGATCAATAGCCCTTTGCTGCAATGGAATTTTATGTTACTTGTTGCAATAAATATTGTTAATTATTATTTGTATTAGGTGTTAAACAATTTGTGAATAAAGTGCAAATTAGCATGAAAAATAATTATATTCTTGTATAATTAAGACAAAGCATTTGAAGAACTTAATCAAGTCACATTAGTAGAACTTATGGATGTAAAACCTCTCGATAAATGAATGACCAAGAGGAACACTACAGTTAATATCGACAAATTTCGCATGCGGCTTTTACGAAATTAAATGAACTTAACCTAATTAGGGTAACCAAACCCTCAATTAATTTAAAATAAATTGTACATAGCTAAAAATTATGTTCCATGTTAAATGATATCTATAAACGTCTTCTGATATAAACTATAATTATATTGGTTAATAATTTCGGAAAGGACGAAAAATTAAATTTTATAATTCATTAAAACTGTTCTTTTGACGAAAGGTTCAAAGGAGGGGTTGATGTTAACAATACAGAAAAATAGTGTTTCATAATATTCGTTGATGACTGTAATTAATAATTGTTTTACTTTTTAATGAATAGGAGTGTTGACAGTTGCCTAAATCGGACCGCATGGAAATTTCTGAATTGGTTTTTCTCAAGTGACCCAAAATTTCATTGTTACAACACAAAAAAATTGTTAGAAAAAGTGCTTTACTTGTTACTTTCATCTATTTGCAAAAGGGCTAACCGACCGAGGTAGTAATTCTACCCAAAGAAGTTGCTATTGAAATGCATATACCTTCTTTATACTAAAACCAATTAGTTACTTTAAACATAAGAACAGTGTGTATAGTTTCCTAAAGAAAAGTGAAAATGTTTTAAAACTGCCTCAATCTGCAAAAATTGAGGTAGCATGCAACTTTGTTCCATGCTTTAGAAACAGTTTACGGTACAAATTACCATAAAATGTTACATAACATTAATTGTTAACATTCGTTAACTTTCTACAAGTACATACAGCTCCTTTTGAACATGCTCCCTAATGAAGTATTACCAAAATATCCCTATTTAATAAAATAATTTTGTTTATGTTAAATTGCGGCCCAACTTTCGTCGGGCACTCAAAAAATTGAGATTAGACTCATTTGAGTTGTTCCCCTCCACGGAAATCTTTAGTAAAAGGCGAAAGATTTATTCGCTTTGAAGGGAAACCAGAGTACCTTTTACGGCCGAACTTTTTTTCTATATTCCTATGTACCTAATCAATTAAGTACACAGAGCCCTGTACAGCGCCATCTCGTATACATACATAGGTTATGTAATTGGACTACTTTTTTGAGTAAAGTTTACATAATATGCATTTACTAATAACTTAAGTAATAATTTTCTACTTTTATTAAAGAACAAGACTATAATACTAATATTGAACAAATATATTAAATATTTTTTGAATAATTCAGTTATTTTGATTTTAATTATTTACCCCTCACTAAGCGATTAATTAGTACCTCGTAAAATGAAAAAATGCGTTACGAGAAATTCAAGTGCAAATTTCTGTACAGATTAGTAATTTATAATTCTTTACCCAAATCAAACACACTTTTAACATCATTCAAATTGTCGATTCATTCTTCATCTTACAATGAATTTGAGACAGATGTATTCAGGAGGGATATTCAAATATTTTAAGTACAGTAAAAATCGTATAATATTTTGATGTTTTAAGATGTACGTAAAATTTTAACAAGTCACCGTTTAATGTCTTCAATCCCTATTTGTTTAATCAGTGTATCACAACCTTTTTTGTACCTTGTTCCAATCTAAGGCTTTAAAATTCTCATGTCACCTATAACAAATTAATTATAGGATTAACAGTTAATCGCCGTATACTTAACTTAAATTCTTGATGTGTCCATTGAAAACATAATATATTACCAATGGAAACATTCAAAGACAGGCCAACATCAATGTTGTGAGAGATGAATGAAAGAACATAGTACCAATTATAAACGTTTCTAATTACTAACTCATATAGGCATTTGAAGCATTGATTGAAATCACTTTTGTTCTTTAAATTGTTTCAAATACGAAACATTAAGTTTAAAGAATGTAATAACAGACTAAATTTTATATATTTTTTTATTGATTAGTAAATAAAATAACAAATAAACTCAAAATAAAATAATGACTAACATTTTAATTTACATATACATATTGATTCACATCAAATAAACAAAAACAATTATTTAATTACTCAGAATGCAAAATGTAATTAGCCAAACCAATGATTTGCCATGCATTCCGTTGTCCATGGTATCTGACAAACCCAACACCAATGGAAGCCGCATCCCGCTCTCGTGCAAACCATATGCATGCAACCACCTAAAAACAAACACTCAAGTTATTTAAATATTTTATAACAAGTACAAAACTTATTCTGACCGTCCCGTTCTGTGGGTGTTCTGCATTTAGGGCAAGGCTTAGTTAAGACTTTGATGGCCACTTTTGAAGCTTCATCCCATCTAGCATCGGCTGCCCTAATTGGGTCAACGTTATAACTGCAGTCGCCGTTCATATTAACGTTCTCTGCAGCCTGGCATTCTCCAATATGATATCCTTGTAAGCACATTCTACAAAACACATACTAAAAACGAGTGAACGAGGTTCTCGAGCAGTCATTGAATAACTTACGCCGCAGCCATTGAGGCACGTTATTTTTGTGCAGTCCGGGTCAGCTAAAATCCCCATACCACAACCAGGTTGTGGACATAGTACACCACCGGATTGTAAAACGTATTCTTCTGTTGCAAACCTTTGGTATTGGGTGTACTGTAAGCATATCTGTGATACACTGAGATTTAATGAATTAAATTAATCACCTGTAGATCAGTCAATAATCTAAAATGGTGTATTTCACTTATAAAGGAATCAGCACATCCAGTGGGACATCCTAATGTATATCCCAGTTCTGGATGCTGCCAGAATTGTCTGTCTATTAAACGAGTAGTACAATATTGTCGGAAACAATCTAAACATGTTACGTGACGTTCGGCACATGGAAAAACAAAAACCGGATCACTAAAATATCAAATTAAATTCATTCAAAATGTTATGATCATCGACGTACCATATATCAGCACAAGCTAAACAAGGCACATCTCTCAAATTAGGTCTAATTAAATATAAAGGTACAGCTTCATCAGTTTCTCCTAACGACGTATGTTCGGAGCACTTGAAAAAGAATTCTGCAAACGTTGGTTCCTTATTATCTAAAATCTATAAAATAATAGTGAGTACAACCATATTAACATTCAATAAACAATTTACATCAGAACATAATTGTGGATTATTTTCACATAATCCAGTTATTCGCTTTGGTTCCAACACATCATCCCAACTTTGAGGATCAGAGTGTACTGTGAATGCACCACTTTTACAAAAGTGACACCTCACTCGAAGTTTACCAGACTTCAGAGATTTACAAGTTGAACAAAACACATAGAAATGCACTTTTAAAGTTTCCTTACCACCTGAAATTTGCCAATCATTATTACAATAAATACAAAATATAAATATCTAACTATCATTTAAATTTCCAGATGTGTCATCATCTGAAGTAAATGTTAAATCAGATAATGTTTCACACAATGGTTTAGATCCTGAATCTTCCTCATTCTCCTCCAACAAACTATTTGACTGACTTGGCACTTTGATTCTTTTTTTAATCTTAATTGCATGTAACACACTCCGTTGACCTAAATCACATTCCTGAAAATGTAAACAAAGATGCAATTTATTACATAATAACATGATGTGTTCACTTACAGCAATTGTAACAGTATCACCCAGTTCTTTGCCAGCGAATATTATTTTCACTTCCTCTGGTTGCAGCCCAAGCTTTGGGGCTACAAAGTCTTTTACATTCTTGATATCCCATTGCGGATCCAAATTCACTGACAGAGTGTTACCAGTGTTCGTCTTGATATAAATGTTCAGTGTATTACTGATTGTGTTTTTGCTAAACGAAAACAACTGCAGCATGCTGTGCAGAAAATTCCTTACTAAATCAATTAAAAAACTCATATTTACAAATTGTTATGGTAACCTACAATAAATTACATAAAAATAAAATCACCTGTCTTCTATTTACAGCTGAAACAATCATTGAAAACATGATGCATAGGCAACCAAATATACACAGCTGCAATCAATATCTATATATTACAGATTCCAATTATAAACTAATTGTAACCGAGTTTATTTGAAATTATTGTCTTTTATCAAATATTGTTAATAATTCATTACATAAATAGAAATAAATTAATAATTCAAAGTCACATAAACATTTAAATGTTATACATTTTTAGCTATATAACATATTTACAGAGTGCACCATAAACGGTACCTGTTAAATATTGTTTTAAGAACACAATATCATGTAAATTGGTCTATTGATGCTTATAATTGTCAAATATTTACAAGCTTTATTATTTTTACACCGAATTCTAACATTGTATAACTTTCATAAATATGAAAAAGTCATAAGCAATAACAGTATTTTTTTAAATTAAATTTATACGAATTGATTGAGTAATTTAATGTATTTTTAGAAAATGGATCAGTTTCATTTTTCATTTTTTTTTAATAAATATTGGAAATTAATCTATTCCAATAGTTATTTTTTCAATTCATTGTAACTGTTGCAAACTATTAATAATCTATTCATTCATAAGACCATGTTATACATTTTTTTAGGAATTATTGTTGGTAAATTATTAAAAGAATGACTAAATATTTTTAAGAAGTGGATAGTTTTTGTGCATGTAATTGATTGGACAATTATTGCTGACCTCTACGATTATGTTTGGTACTAATAAACTCGATGTTGCATCAAACAACTGCCTTCGTTAATCAAATGTATTTTTTGATTTGCAAGTTGTAGAAATAATCGAAATAAAATTCCGATTTTAGTAAAGTGAATTTATTGTGTAAAGTGCAATATTTATAACTGATATATATGCAGTATTAACATGATGAAATACAGAAAAATATATTGTATATTGTACTGGAGTGCAGTAGAATGCGAGTTCGTCAAGTAGTCACGCATTGAACTCTCTGCGCATCGTTGCGTCTCTTGGTCCACGTTCTTCAATATTAAAGAACTTAAGACTACCTTCAGTCTGGTAACAGTCAGTAACAGGTTGTCTTACCTGGTCTTACCCTCTTCCTGTCAAAACAACAGGTCGATGATATTTGACAGATCTTTTATACACAGCAGCTTCAGGAAAGTTATGAGAAAAAAGAGAACTAGCAATTAGTTGAATTAAAACAATGGCATTTTTGTGTCCAGTGCGAATTCGAAGGGGTAAAAAGAAAAAACGTGAGTATTGCTCGGTCCTATCGATAAATTCCACAAGTGTTTCGTTGGTTGGATAAAAAAAATATAGGTCAAAATTAATTTGTTTATTGCCGTCTTTTCGATATTAGGCAATAATGACATTCTGCATCCTGGCAGCTCAATGACGGAAGTAATATACATTATAATTTCAATTGTGCACTGTGGGAATGGTTAATTGCCAATGCCCATTGTCTTAAAAATAAACATTTTAATTGAACCCTGTATTAAAATTTAATTTTATTGCTGAATTAATATGATATTCTGCTTGTAGCTACTGGCGCTGATATTGATAAGGAGTTGATGAAAACGAATTCTGGACTAACACCTGGAATGGGAAGGATCACAGGCTCTGCAAGTATTGAAACTTTAGTGAGAGTTGGCATTGAAAAAGAACATGGTTTATCTCCAGATAGTAAAATGGTTGTTTTACATGATTTCACACCCTGTGTGGATGATGAGCTTGAAGTTAAAAGAGGACAAGTGAGTTATTTGACTGAAACAAATATGTAATCATATTGATGTTACGATTTCTTTAATGTATTTGCAGATTGTTAATATTTTATACAGAGAAAATGATTGGGTTTATGTGATAGGCTTAGATACAAGACAAGAAGGTTTTATACCACATTCGTATTGCACACCTTATAATAGCCATTTAGCTCAATTAGCAATTAAGAAGAAACTACCCAGAGACACACAAGTCGGACCTGCAGAGCACACACTGCAGAATCCGGAAAATACTACGGATTGGTTAGATTAGCGTTGTTAAGTAATATTTCAAACGTCTTTAACTTGTTTCTTTCTTCTGTTCAGCGAATTGGCTGCACCAGACACAAGCGATTGTGATTCATTAGGTAAAAAGCAGGGCGCTGTGGCTAGTTCCCCGATTAGCATACAC
This sequence comes from Nicrophorus orbicollis, assembly GCA_018845635.1. Taxonomy (NCBI): domain Eukaryota; kingdom Metazoa; phylum Arthropoda; class Insecta; order Coleoptera; family Silphidae; genus Nicrophorus; species Nicrophorus orbicollis. The sequence continues at coordinate 658,385 of JAFMTC010000533.1, forward strand.
TCCGAACCGGACATGCTGCCGTTTGCGAAAGATCCTTCTGGAAGGTACATAGTACTATACACTTTCATTGCTAGAGACGAAAACGATGTGTCTGTGGAAAGAGGCGAATTTGTGACTGGTACGAAGTTGAACACTACTAATGTGTACCTTAATAATAGTTGTTCATTTCAGTTTTAAATAGGGAAGATCCAGATTGGTACTGGATAGTTAGAAGTGATGGACAAGAGGGATTTATTCCATCGGGCTTTGTGTATCCGGCTGATAATGTTATACAAGGTAAATATTGCCTGAGGTCTTTGAATTCGGTTCCCCCTCCCATTTTTTTTAGACCTTTTGGTTTACATTGAAAATATGCTCTTTAAAAAATCGAGCACTCTAAGTAAAGGCAAATATTCATATTGCCATGATATGTCATATTTGATGCAATTTTTATGATATTTACTATTTTTTAAGCCTATTTATTAAGAAAAGCGGTTACCAAAAATTAAACTCATTAACAACAATTAGCATTTTTTCTTAATTAATGTTGCTATGAACCACAGATTGAAGAACAATAATTTACATAGAAATTATTGATTTCAAAAAAAAAATAAAAACAAAGTTAACAATATATGGCCCATTAGCTCAGTTGGTTAGAGCGTCGTGCTAATAACGCGAAGGTCGCGGGTTCGATCCCCTCATGGGCCACTTAGTATTTTGTTTTTGAATATTATGTAATAGTATATTTACAAAATATTCTTAAGAAATTTTTGAATATGTAAATATATCAAAAAAAAACGCATTCAAATAATATAGAAACCTATGCTGACTCGGAACATCTGGCCCATTAGCTCAGTTGGTTAGAGCGTCGTGCTAATAACGCGAAGGTCGCGGGTTCGATCCCCTCATGGGCCAATTTCTTTATTGCTAACAATATGTTTTTTTAAATTTATGTTTATTTAATTGAAAAAATAATCAATTGCATAAAATTACCATCAAAAGTGTAATACTGGTGATTTTTATTTTGTAATTTCAATATAATTTAATGTGTCCCATAATAAAAGTACAAAAGAAAATACAGTACGCAATATTTATTATAACAAACTGGATTAAATTAAACAATAAATGAAAAATATAACTTGTAAGTTTTATTTTGAGAGATCAGGTTATTCAATAATTTCTGCATTTTGAACGTATTTGCACCTTTCTGCAATTTTTCGTTTTTCTTTTAATGCATCAAGACAAACGAAACTCTACCTTTGCTAGAAAACTTGTTTTTCATTTTAATTTCACAATGGGTTGATATAAAATAACAATTAATATTATTATGTAGAAAAATCTTCACTAATTATTATTAAAGTAAAAGAAGACAATGTTTTGTATATAACTAAATTCTTCAATTTAATAATATACAATAATAATAATGACATTTATTGCAACAACAATTAAAAAGAATATATATTTAATACATTAGTTATAAAGAAATACAAAGAAAATATGATGCTATTGCATTCATCTTGTGTAAATGAAATTAAGAAAAAATAAGTAAAAAGGATATACATAGTAACATAAGTGGCGTAGTTTGCTCTAAGATTTCCTAATAGCCTACTGATATTATTACGGATGCAATAAAACGAGATTACGTCATATCATGATTTATACTATCATTACAAGAGAAACAACTTGTACGCAGTTTATCAGATGACTTTAACACACGTGTTTATGTAGTGTTATGTGATAATCTTTATAAATCTATTTACTACATTCTATTATTAATAATTAACACTATTTAATTGTGCACCTTTACTTTTATTTGTTAATATTTGTTAGATTTCTAAAATAATTAACTAGTTCATTGATTTTATTTGTTTTAAATTATTTGTTTGTGATTTTAATATAATTCATGCAAATATTTGATTATACTTCATTAAATATTTAGTTAAGTTAAGTATATTTATAATGCTTATTGTTTGAAACTGCGATTTAATAATTAAAGGTCATCTGAATTCTACGACCAATCAAAATGGAACATCGAGCTTTACAAATACGAACGTATCTCATCATATGAATTCGCCAAGTGCCGATGATTTGAGATACCATGGAACCGAGTTGGTTATGCTCTACGATTACAAGGCTCAAGCGCCGGACGATCTTTCGGTGAGAAGAGGAGATTGGATATACGCTGATCTGAGCAACCAAACTGTGGATGGCTGGCTGTGGGCGTACGCCCCCAAAACGAGGAAGTACGGGTTCATACCAAAAGCCTATGCGAGACCCCCGGCGATGACCAGCTTATAAGGAGCATCCGTGCATATATCAAGGAGTTATTCTTTAAAACGTTATAATTAATAATATTACGAAACTGTTGTGGAATATTTAAGTGCCTTATTTTTTATTTTAATTTCTAAGTTTTATATGAATTATAAGAATAAAATGTTTTATAATATTATATTATTCTATTCTACACATAAATAAAATTAAATTATTAGAAGTTAGTTACATTTAAATCCTATATTTATATTAAATATACACAGTATATATCATCTCCTTATTTACGCTTCACTTTCGTAAATTCTGGTAGTAGCCGGACAGTATTTTCCAGGCTTTCGGAGACATGAATCCGTGCGGAGGATTTTCTCCGGATTTAGCCAAACCTGCAGATTACATTTGTTTTCATTTTGAGTACAAATTCGTGATTTAAGCAATGTTACCTCTCATCCTGGTTCCTGAGATGAAATCGAAATCTTCCTTTCTTGATGGATCGAAGAAAGCCATCTCTTGGTTCTTTATGTCATAAGCCGCAACTCTGAAGGGTATTATTTCCAAAGATTTTAAACCTGGTGCCATTTTCAATACTCTTCCTCCGTGAGTTGCTTCGTAAAGGTTTCCATCGATGGAACCTTTTGAACCCAATGGGTGTGGTACTCCGGCTGGATCACGTCCGACGATGTAGTAATTAGCCCCAGCGCACATCCTTGACTTCGCATGCCATTGAACCTATTTGATCATAAAATTGAAGTTTGATACTGTAACTCATGTGGAATATGGAAATTTACCTCTGTTGGTCCAGCGTACATCATAGGACTTGGGAATATGGCTAACACGGTGCTCTTAGCATCCAAAAGACCATCATCTAAAACAGCTTGGTGCTGTTCCATACGTACAGGTAACGGTACATCATCGTCCTTTGTCCAACCTCCCAAGGGATGCAATAGAAGCACCGGTTTTCTGTATCCCTTCCTTTGAAGTTGCTTCTTTGTGTCGGTCATTAAAAGTGCGTGTCCATTGTGAATCGGATTTCTCAACTGAAAATGTTATTTTGGTAAGAATATTAAACTAAATTAAACCAAAATATAATACCTGGAAAGCAAAAACAGTGTCTGCTTCCATTTCTTTGAAACGCTGTCTAAGCTCCAAAGGCGTTAACCTGTATTGGTCCAATCCATCGTTCCAATATATACGTTCCAAAACTTCGAGATCTCCTCCAACAATCCAATCACCGCTATCATAAATCATCTATAAAAGATATATTGACAATACTGAAATTTACTCTATCTAATTATAATCATTACCTTAGTATACGGGTGATCTTTGTCTGTGGTTCCAAATTGCCTAGCACATCTTTCCTCCTTCCTATGATGATAGAATTCGGGGTTTCTCAAAATTGCGTAGTTTTTGCCTTTATGCGTTAAAGTAATTGATGTGGTTTGGCAAAGTCTCTCTTTATCTTCAGTAGAAATTGTTAATATAATGGGGATGCTTTGATTGATCGAATCATTGTTTGTTGTCGACGAATTGAAATGAAGAACTTGCAGATACTCATCTTCGCGCATGAATCCCTTCAAAGGACTGGCCCAGCCCTCGCTAAGTACTTGCAACCATTGTAAATCTACTAAATTGATCTCCAATTTAACCAATTTATCCGCCTCCACTTTCACCGCTTGCAAATTTTCTACTGGTACAAACAACTCCTTCACTTCAATATTATTTAAAGTCTGCTTTGGTATTATCGCCTAAATCATCGATGAATTATTATCTTTTATCCGAATTGTAATATTAACTAACTTACGTTTTCTTCCAACATTTCCACAACGTGCATCATAGATTCAGTAATCGAAGAATCTACAGTTTTGACGACCAAATCAGGTACCTCTGGTTTTTGGTATTCCTGATCAATTCCAGTGAATCCTTTAATCAAACCCTTCCTAGCTTTTTCGTAGAGCCCTTTGATATCTCGTTTCTCGCATACGGAAATCGGTGTGTCTACAAAGACTTCGAAGAACGGTAGGTTGCTTTGATTGTGAATCTTTCGCGCCATTTCCCTGTCCTCGGAAAACGGAGACACAAAGCTGCACAAGCAAATGTAACCTGCGTCGGCGAAAAGTTTTCCAACTTCAGCCACTCTTCTGATATTCTCCTCCCGGTCCTCTTTCGAGAACCCTAGATTCTTATTTAAACCCGTCCTCATGTTATCGCCATCCAAACTGTAAGCTGGAATGCCTCTGGATACCAGATACTCTTCCAATTCGAACGAGATTGAGGTTTTTCCAGCGCCCGAAAGTCCGGTGAACCAAATCGTGCAGCCTCTGAACACGTTACCCAGCATCTTTCCGCGCTTCGTTCTGCTCACATGATGATTTTGTTCGGTAACGTTCGTCGCCTTTTGGATGAACTAAATATACAAACATTATTACAAAAACTTCAACTTTAACAATACTTTACCTTCTTGTCTTGAATGAAAGCCATTTTATTACAAGTATTTATTTGGTGACTGAAGAGTAAATGCGGACACCACTTTCTAACTGAGAATCTTACACTGGAATAAAAATAAAAATTTCTAAGAGAAAGCCTCGCTTGATATGATAAATAAGAAAAAAAAGATACCGAGGATAATATTTGGTTTATACCACACATTGAAATAATGACTTACATTTTAATGGTCGCCTGAGAACTGAAGCACTTCCATAGAATTGTCTCTTATTTATATAAGTTTCAGCGTACCTTTTTTTTACCAAATATTTATCCTTGCGTAAATTTAACCTTGGATTCACGTTTTGCTGAAAATGTGTTTTGTTATTTGATTTAGGATTATACAATGATTAAACACTATACTTAATGATTACACTTTTATTGTTATTGCGTTTGATTAAATAATGTGATTGTGAATTGTCATTATAATCATATTAAAAACATATTTTGCGCTCTAATAGCTCTCTAATATTTATAAATAAGTTTATCGGCTGTAGTTTTAAAAAACGCTAAAAGTTGATAAACTTGTTATGCAGTGATGACCCATTTTCCTGTTAATAAATATATTTGCAACAATAAATTTCGTGTACTTTGACTTACATAATTATTGGCATTCTTTTCACAATAATAATAATTGTGGTTAATGCTTGATTGCAAACTATTTTTGTTTCGTTTTCTGCTGACTTTGAAAATGAAAGGAACAGTTATAACAGAATGATAATAAACAGAAGTAAACAACATATTTTTGTATATAAATTATATAAAGTTAAGCAATGATTAGTGAATTTAACGTTTTAATCTTGTTTTGATTACAGTTTTTTAAAATTTTACAACATGACTTGTTTCATTCCATCTTAAGTCTTCGTTAATCGATAAAACTTATGGTGGGGTTGGATGAGATTTAACTTAGTAAGAAGCAAATTGCTTGTCATTGTTCCGTTTTTGAAAACGGGACATGGTGATTAATAAAAGTAAACATTGAGATATGAATACTTAATTTACATAGAGATTTATACAAACACTTACAATACATGTTTTAACTACTAATTAACAATGCTTTTACCCATAATGTTGATATAATACAACTTAATAACAATATAAATCTTTAATTACGTATATTATTAGTATTATCTACTTAAAAGATATTAAACAGTATTTTTTTGTCCATCATCAACTCTTTATATGGAATTATATTCTTGCTAGAGTTTTTATGAATAAAAATACACACACCTTTCTTTTCCTTGTATCCGTGACAATGAATGTTTTGTGGATTTATCGAGGCATGTAAATGACCATGATTACAGTTGAGTTAATCCGATATTAGTCTAATATAATTGAGTTATAAAAGAAATTAAATAAGTCCTACAAGACAAATATTATATAAGTAAATTTTGTATTATTATGATTCAATTTTGAACTTGAAAATGCTTCATTATTTCTTAATCTTCGAAAAGTACTAAATAAGTTAGGGAAGAAAGATCCTAATCGCATGACAAAACACAACAATAAATAGATATTTATAACTTGTGTTCAAATAAATTTAATATATTATACATAAGTACAAGTATAGGGAAAAGTTTCTGGAAATATTTCTATAAACAATATTTTCCATACAAATATTCACAGTACTGTGAAATTATTTAGTAAATTGATTTTGTATTAACTTTTGCAACTTTATTTTATATTTAAATTCCGAGTTCCATTTTCTAATTATTTTCTGCATTTTTCAAAATTGATTAATTTAACAATTGTAAAACTTAATTAATTTATTGAATAATTTATAAAGACTCGAATAATATTTTGGTTAAAATTAGCCATAACAAATATATTTTTAAAAACAATATTGTATGCAACTAAACGTACATGTATAGATTATATAAAATTAAAATAGGAAAACAGAAGGGTTATAAATTAATACGCAACAATTACTTATGTAATAAAACAAAATTTACTCTTGTTTTTTTTTTAGAAATAGCACATTGTGTATAATATAGAAAGCATTGTCTCAAATATTACATTTAATATATAGCCCTACACAAAATGATTGATAAATATTACAGGTAATATAGAATACACATACAAACTTAATGAAATACAATTATTAATATATTATAATACTTTTGTATCAACATTTTTGACTTTTGGTCTATTCCATAAAAAAAAATTAATATAAAACACAAAAATCCCATTTTCTTTTATGCAAAATATGATATGAATACACTTAGTTAAACGAAAATGTGATCAACGGGCCTGAATCTGTTTACCAACTAATGCATCTAAGAGTCTCAATTTGGCTTTGGCTTTCTTGTACGATATATAGACGGTCTCCATTGGACTTCGATCTTCCTTCTGCAATTTCCTTCCAGTCGTGCTCTCAAAATTCGCTTCAAATTCCTTCAGAGATCGCCGCAGCTGTTTCTTTTCTTCATTTGTTATTCTCTGCTGCATTGTGAGCTCCTCTAAGCTCATGGCATGCAGATTCTCACCAATAGATGTGTCTGTATCACTGTCGGTGCTTCCAGTCAATGTCAATTTTTCGGATTCCGTCTCCACCGTCTGCGTTGGCAAAGACACGAAATCCATCGTTTCATGCTCGTGGATTGTAGCTAACTCAATGATGTTGTTAGCCTGAAAACAAGCGATTGCACAAGGTTACATTTTAGATTTGCTAAGATTGCTGAAGGTGTAAAATTTACCACTTACCATTGTTAATCTCGCGACCATCCTTTTTAGACTTCTGTATCTGTCGTAGAGGGGCCGTACTAAATCTTTATCTTCTTTATTTGTCGGTCTACCGTGCACTGATTCTAAATAAAGGAGACTCTTTTGAACTGCAATCTTTTCTTCCACTAATTGTTCATTGGACATCTCTTCAATAACAGTGGTTCGCTCAGACCCAATTCTTTTCCCTTCCAATTTCTGTGATTAGAAGAAACAATGAATTAAGACTTGATTAGAGTGAAATTAAGCAATTAAAATACCTTTTCAATTTCCAATATTGTATCCTTAAGTAAAGCGGTTGATTTATTATCACCTACATTGTTTATCGGCACGCTAAGCAAAGACGTGGCGTCTTCTTGAAGCTGTTTCTGTTCCTTCTTAAGCTTCGACAATTCTGTACACAGTTTCTTAATTGATTTTTCGTTTAATTTGTCCGCGTGCGAAGGTTTATAACCATAATTCACTTCGAACTCCTCGTCATACTTCTTAATTTTCTTCTTTAAACTATTGATTTGCTTGGCAAGCTGTTTTAGTCGCTGTTCTACAGGATTCTTAGGATCTTCCAAAGTGTGCTGCGGCACGTCAGGATTCAAGTATATGCGCTGCGTTATGATTACTGAATTTCTAGGCGATGATAAAAGACGGTTAGGAACAACGGAGAGACTTGGGGCAGTTTCATTGATTTCTGTAACATCTCGGTTCGTATTAGATGGAATAGGATCGCAGCAGTCGATTTCCTGGTGGAGAGTGGTGAGGTCTAATGCTGGAGAAACCGGAGTGTGAACGGGACTCGGAGATCGTTCCTTTTCTACCGCCATTAATTGCAGGAAGTTGCACGTGTCTGTTTCCACATCTATCGGTTGTGATTCCTCAGCAGGCTTTACCTTTTTGGGTAGAGTCTTATCTTTGACTGGTGCTTTAGGAAAATGCTTCGTTTTTGGTTTGCGGGTTTGATTGTATCTGCCTCCTCGCGGCAGCAGCGGTCTGGAGAAGCGTTCATGCGATCGACGCTTCTCGAATTCCCCATCGTCGATTTCGCGATGTGAACTTATTTTAATTGGACCATCTTGAACCGCAGGGGTTGCAACTCCATCGTTGTTATTCTGGGTTGTCGGTGATTTCTGGAAGTCCTCATTGCTGGATACGCGTCTTATATCATTTTTGGTGGTGATTGGACGTTCTTCCGAATTCGATCTGATGACTTTGCGCTCCTGGGAAATGGAGCCTATACTTTCTTGACGCTCTTTTCTTTTACGGGCCTTAACGGACGCCCTAGCTTCATCGTAGGTGCTTGGCAATTTGGACTGGCATGTTAACATCCGTTTAACTCTAGCAAACTTGCTCTCTCGGTCATTGGATGTCCTCTTAGTATCTTCTAATGTGTGTGGACCTTTCATAACGTCTGGATCTACCATACGACTACACTGCAAGAACAACAATGATTAGAATGTGGGTCCAATTTTCGCGAACACCTAATGGACAGTGCCAAAAAGTGATGGTGGTGGGGGTATCGTGGTCCAGCTTCTACTTACATTACACCGCCTTAGCAGCGAGCACAATCTTTGGAATCGCCGCTCAATGACGAAGGAATTTGCAATGAGAGTAAAATGAGTGTATGTGAAACGCAGATGAAAGATGCTTGTTAATTAATACTGATTATTAATTTATTGTTTTTGTATAAAATAAACGCACTTGTACAACCAAGAGCTATTATATTGCTAAATTCACAGGTTCATATCCCTATCGCGACACATTGCAGATTTATGGCTGCTTTAGAAAATGTGTAGAAACGAGTCGCAATTTTAGCATGTGGATACCAAAGGTCCACGAATGAGAGAAGGTGGAGAATTCACCACTTAATTGCCTGCAACAAAACACCATACGTCACCAATCAATGCCTATTAAGATCAATCAAAACAGTGTAACAAAATTTATCAATTTACATAATTCTTCTTCTTCTCCCCTTTTCGCACCAAACAAAACAAACTCTGTATTTACTCTTCTCGGTTTTTTTTTACTGCTTTCAGCTCTCACACCGATTTAACTCTAATGCGGTTTAAAAATATTCCCTGGCAACTTACCAATGATATTTTTAAACTACATATTTACATCCTACAAACATAATATGCCAAAGACGTCACTATATTCATACAATATTAATTGCAAACAAATATCATACATAATTCCACCTTTTCTTTTTCGAACGGAATGTGCGTTCTGTAGAAAAATCAATTGACCCAAAAATAAAAAATAAACGTAAAGTTCATAGACCTTTCAGACAAACACACTCTCACGCACATTTTCATCAAAACATAGTTACGTAATCGGTCATTTTTGGCGCAGGCAAAACGTAATTAAATTATTTATTTACCTTCCACGCCTAAGTGAAGCTCCATCGGCGAAAAAAAAAATATTAAAAAGCAATTTTTTTAGTTCACGGTCACACGGTTCTGCACGTGCCTCTTAATAGTCTCTACAAAATTTCTCGTTAAGAAAAAAAAAATCGAATTCTGTTTACGTACTAAATTTAAAGGCGGACCGCAAAATATGCCATCGAGCATATAATCTCGCCAGAATATCCTTGGACTAATCATTCGATAAACCTAAATAATATTTAGGAAATTTTCCACTGTCTTAAGAGTGAATTAAAAAAAGAACATATAGAAAGTTGTTTACGGGCTACAGTTTTGTATTCTTACGAATCGATCTTTTAGCGAAACGGATGAAAAAAAAATAAAATAAAAAATTTAAAAAAATGGGGAAAAATATTCTGGAAATTCAATTACGAAAACTTTCTAATTAGTCTAGATTCGAGCGTTGGATAAATAATGTCTCTTTGCTACCATTATTTTCTGGGCAGATCGCAGAGAGAGAGCAGCAGCAGATTTAAAATTAAAATTTTGCCTTGTGGAAAATTTCCAAACGCCCCAATTTCCGGCACGGGGAAATCTGGATGGGCGTTGAGCGATAACAACTAGGAGACTGCAATCAAGCCTCGTTCCATACAGAGAGTGTTATGTTTATTTAATTGTACTTTAAACAAAGTCAGTCCTCTATTTATGTCGGAATTGTAATTAGAAAACGCAACAGTATTGAAATGAAAGGTGCGATTATTATTATGCCTCATGCTACGCACAGAATTTATTTTGCTTGGCGAGGAGAAAGAGCGAAAGAGAGCTAAACACATAAAGAGAAACAGAGAAAGAGAGAGACAGAGAGGCAGATAGAGACCATATTGAATTTGCTTCGAGAATGTTCTCCTGCAACTTGAAACTCACCCTTCGTACCAGCCATAATATCGGTCACTTTGAAATTGGGTTTGTTGTTCTTGGTTGTGTCAAAAATCAATGAAGACTCGGATGGCAATGCACTTAAAAGCCGGCCGGAGTAATGCACACTAGCGAGTGAGTGAAATACCTCCAGTGAGTAACAGGACGAACTTTAGTACCAGATCACTAGTTCTTAGAAGCGGCTAAAACCGCGCGGACTCTGAACGAAGTCCCGCGACTTCGCGGCACGAAGTTTGAATTCAAACCAAAATTACCCAACGACAGTTTCTAATGAAAGCCAATTGCTCAATCATTTCCCTGACCGAATGCAACTCCGATTTATAGCACTTCCTTTGACCAAAAATAAAGGACGCGTCTGCAAAAGAAAACATTTGAACAAAATAAAAGTGGAGCGCATCGAGCGCCAAAAGTTTAATATTGGTCTCCGTGTCTCATCCCAGACGATCTGATGATCTTATAATGCGTCAACCTGTCTGTCGTAGTTTGGCTCGTGTGGTATTTGTTCCTTGTTCTATTTGGAGGAGCGTCACTGCTTCGTAATACATGCTAATTTATTTCTTTGCTGTTTCAACTCGTAATTTTTACTTTAATGCAAATTACTACGAATGTTACAAAACATTTAAACTATTTTTAGCCATTTTAACAATATAATTCGAAAATCCAATTTAAACAAAACTTTATTTTTATACACTTTTTTGCAATGTGTATTTATCAATTCTGATCTAGTAGTATTAAGAAAACATTTTGCGCAAGAACACGTGTTGATAAAGTTATATAAAACATTTTCGTATTCATATCGTATAGTTGTGTAAAACGCTCGCACATTTATCTGATTTGACGAGTGGAAAATTCCACGCAGTTCAAAAGGATTTCTGTCCCTTCATCAAAACGTACCACTGTCACAATCCACTTAAGCTATATTATACTAAATTCATGTAGTAATTTTGGTATTGAGAATAAACTTTACATTTTACTCAAAATAATATAATAAAAATAAAGTGTTTAATTAAATAATTAACATCGTTTGAACGAAAAGTGTTGTTTCATATAAATTTATATTAAGATACGATAATTAGTTAAAAGTTATTAATTTACTGAAATCAATAAAAATAAGAGTATGTAGATAAATATTTTCATAAATAACAAATGTCTTTACGAGCATAAATGAAAGTTTTAAATTCTGAATGTAATTAATGAAAATTTAGTTTTAGTAAATGAAAATAGTTACTTTGTCAAATGTTAAAATTCTTAAGGAAACCAATAAAATATAAGAGTATTTAGATACATATTTTCGCAAATAATAAACGTGTGTACGAGCCCAGATGAAAGTTTTGCATTGCGAACGTGATTATTTTAAATTTAGTTTTTCCTCTCGAAGTCCTTGAGGGTAAAGAAATAACATTTTCTTGCGTCCGCAAGTGATTTATTTAAGGCAGAGCAGAATAGTGCCAGGGAGAAACAATATAAAATGGAATCAATCAGTCGTGGCATTGACTCTTTTATCCTTAATTCCGAAACAATTACAATGCAAACAAATATATATTAAATTCAGATATTCTTGCAAAAGCAAACTGCACTAGTTTATGTATTTATTATTATAAAACATGTTTCGCTTTTGCAAACTGGTTTTCTAGCAAACAATTTTAGTAACAATGTTACGTAATTCCAACAAGTGACAAGTTTCACTTCTAATCTTCCGAAGATATCGGCATTCCATTTTGCATACATATAAGTTTCGTTGTTGTTGTTGCTTTTACTAAGTTAAAAATTGGTATGTTCTTTGTTGATTGTAAACGCGAATTTAGTCATAATCCGCCTTTATACGATGATTTCATTTTTTTTTTAGACCAAACAAAAATATGGAAAGCAAAATAAATATGCAGCTATTTATAATCCCTTCCGAAGGATCCCATTTTCTATTTTCATATAAAACAAAATCAAAATACGTAGTATAATTAATGTCTTGTTTATCGTCGTTCGAATTTGGCAATAACATAAGAAAGAACGTTTAGTATCGTCATTGTTGATTGTTCACATCTGAAGAAAGTTATTACATTGCGATTTTAAAATCGACAAAACATAATCTATTAATTTGTATGAAAAATGCAAGATATTAATTTTAAACTATCTTCGTTAAAGTCCATTTATTAATAGGAGTCCGGAAACATAGGAATCGGTCAGAAATAGATGAAATATTGCAAAAACTGGTATTCTTTGTTCATTCAAGCTAAAAATGAAATGATTCACGTTGTATGTAAAAAAAGTAATTATGGAAGACAATCTCATTAACATAAACTAAACGTATGTAAAACAATTCAAATATTATACAATATTACCGCAATTACCATATCAAATTATAAGAGTGGTGCAGATCTACCGCAAATCGTTTTCGGTACTTTTCCACGTTCTAACAACAATTCCGAATGACTTGCGTTTCTACACCTGGTCGAACCTGGTATAAACGAACTTTAATACATCTTATTTAACGAAAAATCAACTTTTTTTTGCCGCTCAAATTGGAACCTGTGACTAAGACCATTCATGGAAATCGCACTTTGGATTCACATCATAAATGCATGAGTTATTAATATTGATAGATATGCTTTTCGGGTAATTTGATGTGTAATAATATAAATTAAAGATTAGGTGCTTATTGTTAACACCCACCCTCGCCGCTCTTTATACGGCATTTCGCAATAACGGCCCTCTTCAATTAAGGCACGTTTTCGATTTACGGCCCAAAATGTTTCGCTATAACGGCAAAAAACCTTTTTCCTTATCGATATATTTATATGTTGCCAATCTTTGCGCAAGCGCAATAATTGATTCCTTATACGGCTTTTCGCTTTGCGGCCAAGTTTCGTGGAACGTATCTAGGACGTAAAGCGAGGTATGGGTGTATTGATTTATTAAATTCGGTGCGGAATATGCTGGAGTTTTGGTAGTTATGCCAACTATTTGTTTAGTCAATAAAGAAGTTAATTTGCCTTCGAAATGTATTCGGAAGGAACATTTTATTATGTGTATTTAATATATTGTTTATCTGCTTCCGAACAGCGTATTTATCGACTCTGGAAAGCCTTACGTGTTGCGATGAAAACAAGTCAATATACTGCGAGTCCATAGAAATGTCTGGATATTTATAAAATGTAATTTGCGGAGAGAGCATTGTGGAAACCTTACTAGATTTAGCAATTCAAATCGAAACCCGAAAATAACGCACGTAAGTAAGTATGTACGTTTCCGTTTAAATATATACGCGGAACAGGAGAGCATTCGATACGTCCGAAGCGTTACATAATCCATTCTAATACGCAAAAGCCAACAAAATAAAAAGTTTAAAAATAGTCATCGAAAGCATTAAGATCTTTAATGCATATTTGTTCAATCATCTAAAAATAGCTCCGGGTTTTGTTCATAATATTTAGCAAATACACGTTGTGACAGATTCGGGTTACTTTTTTTTTCTTTCAACAAATTGTTATCCAGTGCGAAGAAACTGCGAATAAGGCTTCGCGTCCTTGGAGGATGTACATTTGTTTTTCCTTATAGGTTTTCATCAATAACTTCGGTCTGTTCTCCTGATTGAGGACGTTCGCAAAACGCGAACCGTAGCCGGTAAAACTGAGGATCAAAAGCTAAACGGATTGAGTATGAGCATGGCATTCGCTGAGGTCAGGGGCTTTGCTTTTCGAACGAGTCTGCTTAGCGCGTTATTTATTACTCATGTGCCAATCGAATTAAAATCTGTAATTTGTCGAATCCGTTTCTGGCATGGAAACAATCGGTTTCGTAAAAAAAAACAATATACACTCGTTGACTAATACTTTGCTGCACGTATTGAATTAAGGTCATTACTGGCGGCACTATCAGCAATTAGCAATAAGCTGTTTCAATATCTCTAAAAAAAAAACTGTTTACACGTACAAATTCTCGTTTAAGATTTCCATTGCAGCAGTTTCATAAATTATTTTGCTAATCGCAATTATTTTACGGTAATCATCAATAAAAATGATGTGTAGCACATTTCCGATGCTTTAGTTTAATTTAAATAGTTAATAAGCAATAATTGTTCCATAATCTATGGAAGAAATTTTGTTCTAAAGTTTTACAATCATTCTAAAAATTTCATACAATTTAAGCATTTGCTATTGAATATATGTATGAACATCTTCTGTTATATATCTGTTTTTAACTCTTACAATAAATTTAATTATTATATAATTGGATTCAATTTTTGTTAATAATGATGATTATATTGACTTAACTGAATACGTACCAATATAGACAGTGGTTCCAATTGAAAAGAAAGTTCCAATATCCAAAATTGGGAAATCACAAATGAAAACAATGATTGGATGTAACTTCTATAAGCCGCGTGCCGTAAACTCACTCGTTCACAACTAACGCATTACTCAGTGATTGATATTATAGATAGGCCATTTTTTCTTTAAATATTTACATTGATTCTCGATAACAACGCTTTCGTTCCATTCTGTTTACTAAACTCTTACACCTCTCATTAGTAAGTTTATCAATGCACTTAGTACACATTGGAATTTTTAATCTAACATTCTTCGTTTCTTCCTCGGCAGCGTCAAATTGACACTAATACAATTAGTTAATGTTATTACTTTTCAGGGTCACTTTCCATTACGATTGAAGCATCATGTTGTTCAAACTACGTAATAACTTAAACGGAATATTAAAAAGAAACGTATGTTGAGAGATTTATTAAATGCTAAACTTTGGTAGTTAAGCAATTCAATTTGAATGGGTGACAAATAAATAGGAAAATAGTGAGAAGCCAAATACATTGATATTGACATTAGTAAGACATTATTTCTTAAAATAGCATTTATATATAGTTTCTTATTAAAAAATTGCCATGATCCATTTCGGATATAAATAATTATTGTGTAAACATGATTTTATTTGCAATAATAGAAACAGATGTTACTTAAAAGCATGACATCAATGGAAAACCAACAAATTATAATAGCATCAACATAACGATTCTCGAAAATCTGTTATTAATAATTTTCAATTCACAATAGAAGTGGGCGATTAGTAGGATTTTGTTGTTCATTTTATTGTAATTTAAATTAACTTTTGAATCAAAACTTTGAACTTGAAATACTAAAAGTTTTCTTTTACAATTTTCAGGAAATACATTACACGTCATATAAGTATTCCGATAATACAAGACTGGTACGAAAAGCTCCCCTTAATGGATGATTCATTCCTTGCATACATTCATTCTATTGATTTTTAAATTTTTGTTAACTACGTCCCATTAGTTACAGACTAAAAATACACATGTGATTAAATGAATACAAATAGCATTATTTGTTCGATTTGATTCAGAATTTGCTTATTTATAAGAAAATTACAAATTGAATGAACACAATCTAGTAGGAAGGAATTAGTAACAAGCAATAGCACTTTCAACGGGTTATATATTTTAGTTTTATTATCATGTTGATGGTTTAAAATTTGTTTATTTTTGATGTGACAGTTACAATAAACATTATTGTGTATGGAAATCGGACAAAAAACATATTTATTTACACATACCACACAAAATTAGTTTTGATCTAATCTATTATTATCTGAATTCTAATGATTGTTCTAGTTCCATTTATCTTAAACTTTCTTAATAGTGTCTATTACCAATAGGAATTATACTATTTGATTTAGTTTTCATTTAAGTGATTTCAAAACAAAAATAGTCAATTTACAAAGAATACTAATTTCGCTGCTTGATGTTTTGTCTATGTACTTATTACTATAACAAATTGTTCTACCAATTGTCATTTCAAATTTTCAAAAGAAAATTCATTAAAACTATATTTCGATTTCTTTTGATTCTCTTATTTATTAATCATTCACTCTTATTTGACTTCATTTTTTTTGTAACCGGTTATAAAAATATGTTACAGAGTTTCCAAACCTTTCTGTAAGTTTTTGAAACTATTTGAGATGTCATTTCACTGTCTATTAAATATTTGAATCACTAAATTTTTGGGTTCAAGAATGCAGCTATGTAGTACAAATATGAGTGAAAGAATAGAAATGGGGCCAAAATTACATTTGGACAATGTCCCATCAGGTAATTCCCGGAAATAGTAACATAACAGCAGCTTCACAATGAATAACAATCCAATGTGGCATTCTGTGGAGACATTCTTACGCATCGCCCACGATCGAGACATTACGAAACCTATTG
Organism: Nicrophorus orbicollis; assembly: GCA_018845635.1. Taxonomy (NCBI): domain Eukaryota; kingdom Metazoa; phylum Arthropoda; class Insecta; order Coleoptera; family Silphidae; genus Nicrophorus; species Nicrophorus orbicollis. Next base: position 675,353 of record JAFMTC010000533.1, read on the forward strand.
TAAATATTCTATTTGTGGTTGTACTATACTAACATCGTTTAAGCTTATGTTTTCCAAATGGAAATATGAATAAATAGTGATGTATAATTTCAAGATTAATGTAGAGATATGTTTGGTTTAAGTTTATGAAGTTTTATCAAAACTACGTGTATCTAAATTATTACTAATAAAGTAGTTTATTAGTTAAGAAAATAAATAATATTAAACTTAATAAACAATTATACAAGGATTAGATTAGAGAAATCTTTGGACTTCTATAATGAAGTTTTATTTAGTTCAGCCTACGTTAGTTTTATTTATGAAATACACTAATTTTCTTCGGATAGAGCGGATAGTTGTTAATATTGTTTGAAACCGGACTATTCAAAAACTTAGATTTTTTTGCTAAGTGACGTATTGCTGTAGTTGTAATATTATAATCAATATTGTTAAGATGAGATGAGAAAACATATAACATATTTCTTGTGGTTTTAATTACCTTTTCTTACCGTCACGTGTATAGTAATTAATCAATAAATATTGTTATTTGCACTGCGATTTCTCATGAACAAACACACCGTATCAGCTTTAAAACAATCGTCGAAGCTCACTTGATAAGACCACGAGCAACTAAACACGACGACCCAAGATAAAAGTGCCATTACCCAAGTCATGTGTATTTCAGCAGAGAAAGACTGTATGTTTTTACTTAATTAATTCGCAGCTGATACAAGGTCACCGTTTCAAAAAAAAATACACGTTTGATTCGTTTTTCGTACTAAATAGAGACTAGGCTTCACATAATTGTATAATATAGTGATTCCGTCGCATTTGCTATATCAGTCACGATATTTCGTTTTCAAACAGGATAATCTCACTTAGTGGTATAAAAAAATATATATAAATAAAAATAAACGACTAATGTAATAACACGTGAATAAACTTACATCAAAGGAATTTCCGTCTTTTGATCTGCAATTGTTATCCAATTCGTGAAAAGAAACTATCATTGATATATGCATAATAAGATTTATTTTTAACTCGATTGGAAAAGACGCAGTTTGAAAAGATGGTAAACAAGCAATTAAGAGAGAGAAAAAAAGATGTAGTAATAGTATTTAAGGTTTAATAATAGAGCAGCTGAACAGGAGAGAAAGAGCGTCGTAAATGCTTTTACTTCATTTTCTATATCGAAGTGTGCGATTGCACAATATGCTAATGGTCAATTTAATAACAGGTTTTATTTAAATTTAGCTATTAGCATAAGCAATAAGTTAAACGAATCTCGTCCCTCGCCATTCGTTGATAAATTAGTGGAAAACGCCGATCAATCTTTGAAACTCGCGCGAATTCGTAAACAGGATAATTGCTGAGATAATGGGAAAAAATCGGTAAATTTCCTGCGAAGTCTATGATGTTAATGGCGCAGATGATGTTAGTAAATAACGTGTCAGCACTTTAGTGGATAGTTTATAAAATCAATACTCACATCATAATTGCAAGAAAAGCATGGATGTGTTGCATAGAGGATCATTGCTGTGCGAATGCGGCGTTATCAAGTCCGGAGGAGCACGGTGCATGCAGGAGGCATGTAAATAATGCTTTTTGCTTGAAGTCCGCTTCGAAAGTGGCAACAGTAATGTACGACAAATCGCCTTTATAAATTTCGCGATTGCACGTCGTTTCGCATTGTTTTCCCACACGCAGACAAGGTGACTCTCCTCATCAAATAATAATGGGCGCGCGATCAGTTCAAACTAGTAATGAATAAATAAGTGGATCGCAGTCTCATATGATAAAGAGCCCCCCCAACCAAAAAAAACGACAACACGAAAAGTAATAATAATAATGAACTCGGTATCAGGATTTGGTGTTGCGTAACGCGTTTAAAGCCTTTGAGCGCCTTTGAGGCCGCGTTGAATTTGTTTATCCAAATATTTTGTTGTTACTTCCGACTCCGAATCGTATTGGTTGTAATACGTGTTCCTGTTTTTATTTGACGTCTCATAAATAAAGCAAAACATGATTATTACGAAGGCTCCTCAACTCGATTTGTTTTATGCGGCACGTTTCGCTTATTCCGAGTTTACCTTCGCTTTTTGTTAATAAGTTGCAATAAACTTATTCAATATCGTTTAAGGGCCAAGGTGAACGTATTGCTTACCTACATATAATTCATTAATCCTCGTACAATATTACCACAAATGGAAATACCTTAACTACACATTTAATATAAACTTCATATCATCAATTTTTATTGCATCTATTTAAAACTACAACCTTTATAACAAGCAAATAACTTAGCAGATATTACTACTTATTATAAATAAATCAATTATATCCTTGTATTGAAAATTTACATTCAAGAGCAAAAAATAAGTAAATATTTACCTTTATAAATTGATTTAGAATTGGGTATTACATAAAACAAAATCTGAAAGATATTTAACAATTCTAAATATATTCTTATGCCTTTTTAGATTTTTCCAAAATTGGGTAAGAATTTTCAATTCAAAACAAAAAATGAAATTTCTAGCTTTTGTTTCCTAAAACGCACTAGGATTATATAATGTAAGAAAATAAGTCAATTTATTTGCTACAATAATTGCATAAACTTTCCATGTAGACATTTGTCATTGTCATTCATGTATGAAAATTGGCTTAAGTCATTACATTGTCCTGTAGATCTCCTTGTTAACTTTATGATTATCAAATCAATTTAAGTTTAATTTCCTATTGAAATATTTGCATAATTATTTATTAGAAGATAATTTCTTCTAAAATTGCATATACATGTGTTAATATTAATTTCAACAATATTTGCAAAACAATAAAATACAATAAATAGCTATGTTAATCTCAATAATACATTTATAATCAAAATAGTAAACAATTATAAACTTTCTGTAAACTATGCATAATATACATGCTCTGCATCAGAGGTCGGAAACCTCTGACCCACAAATAATTAGCTAAACCTAATAACCAGTTTGAATTACAAATAGTAAACTTTATTATGAATCGTTTTTATCAACTTTATTAATGAAATTACTAAATATAATTGTACCATATAATAAATTGACCTACTGCATATGATTAAATTGCCTTTTTTTTGAATGAGAAATGAGTAATTTGTTTACTATTATTCTATCGACAAATTATTTTTCAATCCCAATTAAATTTTAATATTTCAAATGTAAGATGTTTTCCTTCATTAATTTTATTACGTCGTGTGACCCCAAATGATAATCTAGTATATTTCTATTGATAATTTGAAATTACTACGTATATAGTTATATACATATAAGCATCTCTTAGTATTTGCCATTGGTTTTGAGTTCAAACGTAATTTGCGTATTTGTTTAAGATTTCCGACTACTGGAATACTACGAATATATAGCTTGTTTACGTTACCCCACCTATTATATTTCTATTTAAGTAGTGTATGATACATATCTTAAATTACACTCAAATAAACAAACATTATAAATACAAATATTAGTAAATTAAATAACTACTACTTAGTTAAAGTTAATAAATTTAATTGAATTAATTATCAATAATTAAGGTTACATTATTGTAAATATAAGTACAATTCAAGAAATACAAAGGAATTATTGTTATATAATTAAAATTCCATTGATATTTATTGAGAGTGTGAAAGGAAGAAAGTTTTGAATGTTCAATATTTACGTAATACTACACATTTTTTCTGTAGTCTGACATCATTCTCTATGTCTGTCAAATCAAATACAATTTAAAGCAATTATTCCACTTTAGCTTTGTTAATATAACGTTGTGTTAATATGCATTTAAGTGCAGTGTTAGATGGTTTTTACGAGTTTGTTCATTTTTCTTTTAAGTAATAAATGTTATTTTTCTAGACTTAAAATTTAATATAATTACAGTTTCAGTTTATAATTACTGTTTTCATATAAATAATGTGTAACTTGAGTTTAAAACTATATGCACATACAAAAAACTTATATAATTTTGCATGCGTACTATTTGTATGATTGATATTATATAATTTATTGATACAATGCTGAAACGTGTGAAGTAATTTAAAATTGAATTTTACATTATGTTTTGGCATATATATTTATGCTTTGTATAATGTATGGTGCGGATGTTCCACTATATAGAAAGGAAGGATGAACTTGTTTCTTATTGTTTTATTAATGATTTCCATTGTTATATGATTCTTTTGCACTTTTTTATATCTGGCCCATTAGCTCAGTTGGTTAGAGCGTCGTGCTAATAACGCGAAGGTCGCGGGTTCGATCCCCTCATGGGCCAATTTCCTTTTAGCTCATCTCAAACTTAATATTTTTGTTTAAAATTTAATGATAATTTATATAGTACACTATATTAATATTTTATTTATTATTATACTTTTTGTATGAAATTGTTTATGTAATTTTAACAGTTGCAGTAAATGTATATTATTTAAACTGTTCACAAATTTAGTATAGAAAAAATGTTTTTTCTAAAAAAATCATATTAACTATATAATATTTTATTAATTGTAAATGTATAAAATGAGAAATTTGCTGTAGATTATTCATTGTTATTTAAATGTAATTTTTCTTGGAATAGATAATGCTATAAATTATTAAATATTTGTTATTAAACTGTGTTTTTATTATATATTGTGATAAATCAATATTATTAATGAAAAAGCTTAGAAAAAACATAAGAATTTAGTAGTTTGGCAGTGTTCGTAATCGATGAAAATGTACGGTACAATTCGCACAGTTCATTGATTATTTGAGCGTTCGTGGAAGATGAAATCACCACTACAAATATTGCATGTGCGTTGTAAATCGTAATGATTAATCCTTCAGATAAGTGAAACGCTTCACGGCGTTGTTTTGCTTTCCCGCAAAATGCGTCTGGAAAATGTACGTCTTGTCTTGAATTCTAAACTATTTACATATCCTGATAACGGGCTAAAGACATCGCTGCAATGAAAAGTTATAAATATTTACGGAATGCCTGGTATACGCTCCAAAGCCATGAGCAATGGATATGTAACGCGGCAAATTTAGTAAAATGTTACAACCAAATACGCATTTTGCATGCTATTTATAAAGAGCTAAGTGAATATCGAGCCAAAAAAACCAGGAGCGAAATAACGTCAGGATGCGAAAAAGCAAGGACCTGCTGCAATTGTCGCAGAAAACGTGACTAACGCTGCTGGGATTACATAATTTTGCAGGAAATACATTTGCGGATTTTCGTTTTCCCAATCGTCAAAGTCAAGTGGATCCTCCGCATAATTGAACAGCTTTTGCGTGTTTTATCTGAAACGCATTACGCAAGTGATTATCTCATTGTTATTGTTAAAGCATTAACATAATTGGGCTTGTAGAACAAACATAAACATTCGTTAAACGATACTAATTATGATAACTAATTGGCGTGGAAAGCGATAATGGTTGAATTACCGAAAACCGAAGAGCAACAAAAAGCGAAACGCATCGACCTTGCATCTGCTTGCATGAATAATTCAATGATTAATGGTGTAATTTATGCATGATCCGTAACACTAATTAGTTTCATTGTTGTTGTTATTATTATTGTTTCTTCGCTCCCGTCGGTTTTCATATTTGAGCGAACTATGTACTGCGTTTCATTTTCAGGTAATATTGTGTCTGGAAAGCAGTGAATGTGCTCGGAGTCACGTAATCGGGAAAATCTAATACGTGAAGCGCAGTTCGGCACGGCTGAAAAACGGTGCCGCTTCCTGGTTCGGATGCCTACAGCTAAAAGCTGAGCGCGCAGGTTTCAGGTCGCCTATTGCCAACGGAAAGTTGCAATTCTGTAAAGCTCATTTCATGGTTTCCAACGGGTACGAGCTTCGCCTTTATTGCTGAACAAATCAATAGTTGCATTTCACGAACGATGGGCGCAAGCGTCGCTCGATTTATTGACCAAAGGAAGCACATGCTAGCTAGCATCCAATAAACCCGCGCTTTACCTATTCCCATTTCCACCGATGATGCATGTTTTAATCGAATCATTTAAAGTCAACATTTCCATTTCAATGTCAAGACGAGCTCGGGGTTTTGTCAGCCTTTTCAGGACATCTACCCATAATCTTGTAGGAAACGCAGCCCAGTTCTCGCTTCCTAAGAGATAATGCTCAACTTGCTATAGGTCAACGGGGAAAAATTGTATCTACACAGTTCATGTTGCGCACAGCATGGTTCGAAAGGGAAACAAAACCTCGTGCTCCGCATTTTGCATTACTTTCAATGCTAAACAAATAAATACAATTAAGAGATAATATCGCTTCTATTGTTGATACAACCAATGCTACTCTCATTAATATCCGCAATATATGCAGAATTTACACAAAAGAATTATACAAATAATCTTCCTTTCTACACGTTGCAAAATAATATTTTATTTGTTAAACTTCCTTCTCGATGCGATGCTCAATTGTTACTTTCTACGAGAATAAACAAGTGTGCGAACAAATTCGAATCATCATAATGCAGATGTTATGCAACGTATCTCATAAAATTCATACTTTGAACCAATTAAAAAATGATAAATAATTGCATCACGAGGATCCAACGAATTAGTGTAATGTTGTTAATTCAATTTGACTACCTGATGATACCAGTAACTTATATTCAAAATGTTTTTTTACGAAAATATTTACTATCCAATTTTTGACGTAATACAATAACGAAAAAATAAAAATCATACATTTTTGTTGTATGATATTACAAATATTATTATATAATATTTTTTTTTAATTTAATCATTAAACCATTATGTTATTATATATTATTTTTAATAAATATGTATATTTGAATAAAGTATTTGCAAATATGCAACTAAAAATCTTCGTCATTGCGGTTAATGAACTGAAATAAGTGATAATAAATTTGATTGCGAGCAAATATTTTTCAATATGTACGCATTAAATACTTGCTGCTATTTCATCAAATTTCTCAATGATCTGTGAAGAATTACTAAGGCGCAGTTAGTAATCCTTTATCAAAGACGCAATTCGATGAAACCAGATTTCCAATCTACATATTCGAAATTAGGCAACTAAAATTACGTGATTAACACAATTTTTAATTAATTTATGCAATTTTAATTTATTAATTTATTTATTTTAATATAAGTAATACAAATACTATTGTGATATACAGGTGGATTTTGGATACATATTTGTATTTAACATTTACAGTTTTAACGAGTAAAATTGTACAAGAAGACATGTTTATTATATTGTGGAAAATCAAAGGAAAGTAGTTACTTTTTGCGAATTTATAACATATTAGTAAACCGAAATATGTGCATTTGGTATAGGCAACTTAATTATCAGATCATCAGCAAATGTACATACAGAATCTATGTAATAAGTACCAAGAATAACAATATAATTGCAACTGAAAATTGTAATAACATAAAATAATTGGGGGTAAAAATAAAAGATTATAAAAATTAAATATTGTATAGTCTATAATATATTTATTAAAATATTTATGGTTATTTATACATATACCTACTACGCATTATTACATTTTTTACAAAGCTTAATCATATATAAAATACGAGTACATACAAAATATTGTTATAATAACATATAAATATTGTCAAAACTTGTGAAGAATGAAAACACAAAACTTGAATTGAAACAAAACAAAAAAAAAATAGAAACACTCCAGTCTACGTTAAATTGTAATATGTAATTTAATATATTTAATCATTTTATATTATATTTATTTATCTTCTTGTTTTTCTTTTTAATAAGTCAAGAAACTAAGTACTTAACGCCAACTTTTAGATTGAAAAAAGTAGGAAAAAGTACTCCCTCCACTAATGCATATTCATACCAAACCAAAATCGGTGTGTACTATATCACAATTATTTTGCTTCTCGGAAGTTGCTGCCATGTTAAGTTCAACCAAAGTATCAATACTGTTAATGCTAACTCCTTTCAATATCTTTTGTGCAGCCAAACTGGTAAAATTGAAACTCAAATCGCTTAAACTGGGAAACTGGTGATGGCTGTTTTGTCTGGTCAGTGCCTTGAGGTCCTGATCTTTAACACTAATGTTGGGCTCCGAGCCCAATATATTCTTATCCAAAATTGATTGATACGATTTATCCAATGACGTTTTAGAATCGGCGAGTTGCTTGTAAACGTTACCGGCGCTTCCACCAATTGATTCGAACGGTTTCTCGCAGAAACTGTTTCTCTTGAATTCCTTGAAGCTATTGTTAATGGGAGAGTCAGGATTGGAGTTTGATTGGAATTGATCGTGAGAGGTCGAGGGCACGTTTTTGAGGAAGTTTTTATAGTTCAGATCTCGCGATGGCATCTGGAGGGAAAGTTTTCGGCTGTTGTTCATTTGCTCGTTTTTATCATCCGGCTTTGCTTCGATGTTGGTTATTGAATTGTTTAAGCTGCTTTCGTTGTTCGTCGTGTTGGTATTTTTAGACCACACGTCACCCGCTTTTGGATTAATTTGGTATCTGGTGGGCTCAAGAATTGGATCGGATCCATTTATAATGACCAAATTCGGGTCTGCATGTTGTCCATTCTCGAACGTTATTACCGAACGCACAGGCGAATTTTGCACGAATATCTTGGTATTGGCTCCGTTACCGCTATTAATAGTAGTTGTCGTTGTGGCGTTGTTCGAAGAATTTGGATAAGATGTGCCGTTCTGATTTGTTGTTACTTGCAGGGTGAACGAATTGCTGTGCGAAACTGAAGATTTCACTTCGGACTTTTGCTTTACGTCCTTGTCTCTCCGTTTTGGAGACCGCTTGACTTTGCTTTCGGCTTGCTGGACTTGCGTAGGATTGCGAGATATTACGGTTTTGTGGGACTCTAAGCTGGAAGGTCCACTGGTCGCGGAGCTTCCAGTCTTGCTGCTCTTGTGAGATTCTATGCTGGACGGTCCGCTGTTATCAAGATTAACCAATGTTTTGGTTGATGAATCATCGGCAAAGGAGCGCTTGGTGTCGCCTCGTTGACTAGTCTTCAATGATTCCAAACTGGAAGCCTTCGAGTCCTTAAAATTAGCGTCGAATGGTTTCTTGGTGCACTGTATCGGTTTCGTTTCTAGCGATTTCACTTCTTCTTCGTCGATGTCGTCGTTTGCCGGACAAACTTTAGTTAGACTACTGCGACTCGTTTTCCTTGAGCTTTCTCGACTTTTCATTGTATGCAACGGACTTCGATTTGGGTTTCTGGGCAACGTACTGGATGAAGGCGAACCGTATCTTAGACTGGGCGACTGATCGCGGGATTCTATGTAAGAAGTGACATAAGTAGAATCATTGGACAGTTGTCTTCTATGTCTACGAGGTAGCGTAGCTGATTTCGAGGAATTCGTTTCTGAATTCATGTAGTAATATGGCAAAGATAAAGTAGAATCCTCGTCCGCTGTGGATGTTTGAGTGCCAACGTTGTGTAGATGAATAGCTTTGGAATTGAACCATTCAGTGGGTGGAAATTGGGCGCTGAAGCTGCTTATTTGGCACTGGGAGCGTTTGGATCGTCTGAATATTCGCGATAGCAGCGATTCCTTCTCTGTAATCGAATGCCGTTAATTGAAGTGCAACGAATGGAAATAATGTTAATTACTTGGGGTTGGAGTGTGTGTAGAGTCACTGCTGTTGGGATATTCCGTGCTACTGCTGCTGTCCGCGTAGTGTCTAGCCAGTGTCCTTGTGGAAGCCGACCTTCTCAGACGTCGACTAGAGCCCCAAAGTCTGAAAGAACCTCGTCTATCGGGGCTCTTCGGCGACGGGAAAGAGGCTGAACGACGCTTGTTGTTACGAGCGTACATTATTTTATCGCTTGTATTTCCTGAAATAAAGCCGTGATTAATTACTGAGTGAAAACTTAACAGATTAGATGCGTGATTATTTGACAAGAAAATCAGCCCGATTCATATAATTGCATTGGTAAGAAGAAAACAAACGCAACAGGCTACACCTTTCACCTGTACGTTGAAGTCAATTGACTGCTGCAGACATCGTTCGAACGTCCTTCAAAGAGGGAAGACGGAGAAAGGATTTTCTTGTATATCAATGCACTCGTTATAAATTATGAAAGATATATAATACCCATTATTTTAGATCGCGCGAAAGGCGACGGCAATTAGCACAAAACATTGTGCTAAATGTTAAATAACCTACCTCCGCAAATAACATCCGCCAAATTGGTTTGGATGCACTGATGAGTTACATCTCCGTCTCTTATTGTAGCCATATCTCCGTGAACCAGAACGAGCGCTTCCTCTGTTGACATCAGCATAGTCTTGCTGCAGTTTTCTTCGTTCCTTCTGCGACCCCTGGAATGGCTTCGTGATCTTCTACGCCTGAAAGAAAACCAAATGAGTACATTCGTCATTTACATATGAACATGCAATTCTTTAAAATTACTCTGGCGTGACGATAAAGTATCCTCTTGAACTGTGATACAGTTTTCGCTCTGAGGTGAGTTGCACGAGGGTGTCGTATATGACCCGTTCGCTCGGTGGCGAGACGTGAGGGAATGCCATGATGAGGGCTTCTCGGATGGTCGGGATTCCAGCTGGTCGACCCTGGCTGGAAAGCCTCAACACAACCGCACAGATTGCTTCCGGTAGTGGAGTCCATTGAGTCTGAGGCACACAAGTTATCACGCTATCTTCGATATCCTCTGAAAATTGAAAATAGTATCAGGTTACGTCGAGCAATATTTCCTCTCGGATACTTCATAACATGCATAAACGCGATTTCGCCGAACAAGAAAGAAACTAATTTGATAATTTGATACCGCACGTAGAAAGTACGTTACATTGTGACATTTGATTAAAGCCGCAAAAAGGAACGGTGAACGTTGATAAATATTTTCTTATTAATTTAATTAACTGATATTTATCTTCAACTCGTATTTCCCAGCACACTCACCATTATAGAAAACTTAACGACCACTTCTCTACTTCTCTGTTGCGACGTATGTATGTGCGAGTCTGTGCGTGTACACATAAGACATCGAGAAAAACTGTTAACATGGTAGAACGTTTAAATCCGCGAAGAATGTCACGGGCTTGTATTTATTTCACATTTTAGAACAGCCGTACTAAATACAAGACGTATACTTTTAAGTCAAGTTTATTTCAACCTAGACGAAATTTATAAGATGCCAAGCGTGTCGCAGAATATCAATGATTTGAAAGTTGATATTTTCGTTACACAGTTCCAGTGCATCGAGTTTACATATCATTTCATGTTATTTTTTACTCAATTCTCATTGTGATCAATCCAAACAAGAGGATGTATTCCAATTTTATAAAATCCAATAAACCTATGATAAAATTAAATTTCAATATCACATACAATTTTTTAAAGAAATGTTACAAATATTAATTATATTATGTATGTAGTTATGTGCTATGCTTAAGTTTAGTAAATCGTAAAAAAATAAGAATTTTATATGTACCCTTCTCTAAAATGCTCAAGAATTAAACGGTGTTAAATCTTATGCTCGTCATCTAACGTTAATGAGTAATTAAGTATGAAATAATTACATAATTCCATAGTTGTACTTGAAAATTATACGTATTTCTTTATATAATCCGATATGGTCTAGTGGCTAGGATACCTGGCTTTCACCCAGGAGGCTCGGGTTCGATTCCCGGTATCGGAAATTCTTTTTATATACTCACATAATATGTAGATATTCTTTAAAAATAATTAAAATTAATTAATTTTACTGTTGTATAATTAACATATTGCTTTCACTATATAAATAATTTAATGCAACTTGAAAATATGAATTTCCATGTATTTTCATCTATTTATAGTTTCAAAGTTTTAATTATAGATAATCTATTATACTATAAAGTATAATTTCTTCCAATTTAATTGAAATTCAAATAAATCTATATTTAAGTAACAAATTCAAAATGTAGATGGCACCATATGATTTATTTTTTTATATCAAGGTTCCATGGTGTAATGGTTAGCACTCTGGACTTTGAATCCAGCGATCCGAGTTCAAATCTCGGTGGAACCTGCTTTTTTTAACTAATGTTTCAAAAGATTGCAATATAATTAGGAATGAAGTTCCATTTGCGATGTATTTACATAACAAGTGTTGTTGCTTTTTTAAGCAGAAAAAAGAAAGAAAATTAATTGAGTCGTATAATTTAGTAACGTTCAAAATTATAAATGTCTAGTCCAATGATAAAGGCAATAGATTTACAATAAACTTTAAAAAAGAAATGATTCTAAAAATAGTAACAAGTTTTCATTTTATAGATAAATACGTTAAATTAGTTAAGAGTGTAAACTGCTTAATAATTTTTGTTATTTCTTTTGTTAAAATATAATTAGAGCTTTTGTGAAAACAATAATCAGATAACATGTACATTCGTAATCGATATTTAATAATCAACTTGCAGAAAATTATGTGGTTAAAGCATCTTTTTCTGAATAAGTTCAAATTGATTTTGAATTGGATGCAAATGAATGCCTCATATAAACGGCTATTAAAGTGCATTTGTTGCAGTCGATTGAGCCGCTTCATTATCGGACATAATAAAAATCCGTCATTGCATATTAAATTACGTTTCTAATGCAATTCAATTTCGCGTTTTTATCTGAACGGGCCCCGACACACGGCAATTAATAATCAATACAGCATGAAGTCCGTTTATTATTATCGTACGGTTGACATGTTTATTTCGTGTATTGGATTTCGTATCCAGCGTGTTTCCTGGATATCAATCTTACAGAACAGCCGTAGACAGAATTTTAAGCTACCTCGGCTTTCGAGCCGTTTATTGGACACACCTTGAAAGAGAAAAAAGGCCGGATTGTTTTCAGATGCCGACAAATGTGAATTGAAACGTTCGTCGAGGAATTATCGATGTATCATTACTACTATGGTAGTCGAGTACTCCTTCGGCAGCAGTTCCGAATTAGAGGCACAGGAAAAAAATGGCCGATAATTACCGGATCGTGGCTTTAAATAATAACAGAAGTAAATGATGGTAGTCTCGTACGTATTTAGAGTCGACGGTGAGTAAAGTTTATGTGAAAGTATCTGTGTACAGGAGTTGTCCTACAATGGAGCATCATCACGAGGCCTCCCATCTTCATCTGCGGATTTTCATCCAAACAAATTTTCCACGTTCGAGTACACGACAATCGTGCATCAATTCATATATAATAATTTAGTTTATGGCATTGTTTACTCAAAGGAATATGATTTCCTCGTGCTGATATTTCTCTCGAGACGATATTTCAGCAAAAGGGGAACTTTCACTATTAGCATGACCGTTTATCCTTTTTACAATGCCCTTCATTATGCAATCGATATTTATTAATCGGCGCAGTGCAACAATTACCCGAGAACTGCACTTCTGCTTTGTTGCACTGCAGCAACAGCATGTTCACAAACAAGTGCCGTTTAGGAGCATGCTTAAATAAACGTCATTATGAAATACTGAATGAAATATATTGCACGTGAATTCACATCGTTAGGTGGTAATTGACTGTGCATTGAAATTCGAGCTTGTTTATGGCTCGACTCCCATTAAGCAAATAACTCAATGTGTAAATATCAGAAGTGTTCCTAATTATATTTGTTTCATCATGTTTTCTTCATCGCACATCTCATTTATTTTCAAAAACATGACATTACGTAACGTGAAGATTCTTATTAATGTTAAATTCACCACATTTTGCGGTCCAAAGGGTTAGTACCAAGGACAGGGCCCTTTTTTTATATCCGCCTCAAAATTATTTATCAATAACGCATTTAATTGTAAAACCCACCCTCCTTTCAGTTCACTGTTTCTTGAAGATAGTTTATTACAGTATAATAATAACGAATACATAAAAAAAACAATTTGCTTAATAAATAAATAATCAATATTTAGACTTGTTCCTGATAATTGGAAGTATCAAATTCTGTTATAAAAATATAAATATTTTATGTGATTGAGTATGGATATATCTGTCCAAGCAGCATTTTAGTAACAAATCTTAGCAATATAAGTACCTAAATTTAAGTTAAGAAACTTTTAATGTTCATTAAATTGTAAGCATCAATAATGTGAACAAACAATATGTAAACACGGATACTAAATGGAAAAATTAATTGCAATTCACGGAATTTACATAACAATCGTGCGCCGCTTCTCGATTTCGATTCCGATCGACATTTGAAACTAATAAAATGTGTGTTGCAGTTTTTTTGTTGTTGTTCGTCGAATGTTCGCCACATATTTTATAGAGCAATTCGTTAAATGGTGACAGCAATATATTAGCGGTCTACACGTTCGGATCATGTATGATTGTGCAAACGTGGGATGATGCAATGACGTAAATGGAATTTGCAATTCAGGTACAATTTGTGATTCAGCTAAAGTCCAAAGTTTCGATTCGTCTGAATCGCTAGACGTAAACAATTGTTCCTGTTGCATCTCGTTATGTTATACAATGGATACACGAAAAGAAAACCAATCCAATATCTGTTTTATTACATGTATTTTTACTGATATTTTCTAGCAAACGTATTAAAAATCTGACCTAAAAAACCAGCGTTTCCTTTCCTTTCTTGAACAAAATAATAATATTTGCTACTTAAACACTACATTATTAATAGATTTGTGATGTTGAAAACATGATAAAACCATATTTCGAAAAGATTATTTGTAATTATTATAATTTGTGCCCAACTTTTAACTGGCAATTTCTAATTGTACTCTTTTATTTATCGTGACTCAAGCTGCTAAAAATAATGAATTGTGGTCTAATAATAAGTTTTGAATGGAATTAATGTAAATCGTGATAAGTTAAGAAACTTGCGAAATTTTGTAACCTCCGATTGTTTCGGTCGATTGAATAAGGGGATCCAGGAAGTTATGGTTGTTGCAACCTCGACTTTTCCTACGTTTATTTCGTGTTGTTTTCGTTGCGAATAAAAGTCCTGCATCATTATTAAATATGGAATTCGGCGATACGATTCATATCACAAAGGTCAATAGCATGCATTATTCAACAATTTTTTAACAATACTTTGTCCAAGAAATAAACATCAATCTTCAAATTTCGAGTAAAAACGTTTTGAGAAATTAACATGAATGACTCAATTAAATTCAAGATGAAGTGAATAAAAAAAAAGAGAATAATTTAAATAATATGTTAAGTGGAATTAATATTATCAATAATTATACTTGTTTTCATGAAAACCTTATTATTTTTTTAATCAAAAGAGATATTAGAAGTGTGTGTAATACGAACCTAATTTACAGTCATTTTAAAGTACTTTTGAAATGCACATTTTTTATTGTTTAATTGTTAATATGAATTGATAGAACAATTTTATCTTGGAAAGGAATTGCATGCATGTATATTAGATTTTGCTATGTAATCACGCAACAAATCGTATAATAAGCATGAATTTAGACATATTATATGTGCCTTTGTTTAGGATGTAAAGTGCATTTCATTCATACCCAAAGACGCATACGGTACCTGATTTTACATTTCCTTTCATTTTTTTCATACCAAACGTGGAACAATCGGAGATATTGTTTCATAAACGAAGATGGAACGATATACATCCAATTAAATTTAATACTAAGTCATTGTTTTCTTGAATTTAGAAGCTACATGCAACCATTGACATAAGTAATGACCGGAAATATGAGATTTGAAACAGATTTTAAAACAAAATACCTATTTTGTTATAATCTTAAAAGTCGAAAAGATGTTTATATCAAAATATGATATAGGTTTTAATGTAAATTACGATATATTTAGATTATTTTCTTTGTTACAAAGTATAAATTTATCTAAAAACAAACTTGTATCTATACACTTAGAGAATATTGATCTGTTTTTGAAGAGATATAGTGAATTAGTACTAATCCAATTTGCACTTTTGCCTTGGCGACGGGCCGAAAGAAACCCCAGTAAATTAAGGGGTGAATCCCCTGTATTCCGCCAAACAATGAACCTCTCCAAGTCGATAAACATTAAGATATCTAAATGCGAATCGTATAGGAGAACTTGTTTCGGAACAGAAATTACAAAAGCAACGTATAATACAATTGCAAAACTTGTTTTCGAAAACTGGAGAAAAAAAATGTGACTCACGATTTATAATAATAATAATAATGAGCCTACAAACGCAGAAACACTTCTCCGTGCATTATTTCACGATTCATTTACCATATGATGATGGCCTTGAGCGTCTTTGTCCAAAATTTCGTGTCTTTTTTTGCGCAATCGTCTTAAAAAAAACCAAAGATGCGTTCATCTTGAGATTTAAATTCTGCAAGAGCAGGTGCGAGAAGGTGTTTTCGATGTACACATGTACCTTTTAATGAAAGGCAATTGGGTGGTTCTGTGCCACATTCTTAAGATCCTCCGATCCGATGGAACAAGAATCCAGCGGATTTTCTTTCCATTGTGTTAATAAAGTATTCTGGCCAAGTGAAAGCTTTTAATGAAACTTAAAAATATGTATACATAAATTACGAAAGGTCAGTTAATCGGTATTTTGTTTTTATATTTATATATATATACAAAAAATGTAACATTTAAAGCAAGGCGGAATTCGCATTTAACAAGCTTACAAGGGACTTTATTCAGTGTATGATTTGCAGATGCCGACCAGGATGTGATTTAGCGAAACGCTCTTGAAATAATAACGTATGTAATAACTTGTTATATTATTAACTTGAAATCTTTCTTTCTAATTTTGTGTGTGTGTGTGTGTGTCGAGACGCCACCCAAGACGAAATTTCTATCAATTTCGTGCGGATAGCTCGTTTTTATTACGCTCATTTATACACGTAACAGCGCTGGGAATTAAACTTGAAAATAAAATAAAAGAACACAATGAAAGAAACTGTGACACTATCTGTATATTCGCTTGAGCAATTTTATTTAACCACAAGTTTGAAGCAAAGAAAATTCTTAAACGGAATCTATTTAATTTCAAGAACAAACTTATTTATTTTGTTTGCGTTTGTTTGTTTTCGAAAAAGAAATTTCTAGTGATGCTCATTGCAGGGAGAGGAGACTGACATCATTTATCAAACATGAGCTTTTCAATTTTAATTAAGACAATTACCGACTTGTTCGCAATATTTCCTTTATATAAACATTCTCGAAGTGAACGAAGAGTACGCTTTAAGTGGGACTATGTAGATTTAAGAGAGATAATGAGGTTTTCGGTAAATTGCTGGTTATTATTCTTTATTTAGGGCAGAACAGCCGTGGTCAATAGCCTTTTGTTCGCTGCACATTTCTTCTCGTTCTTTAATATTCTTATCCCGAAATGTAATTATCATTATTTATTATATCGCCAAGTCACTTTTACCAGTTTCATTTATTGTTATCATTATAATGAATTAAACTTTATTTCTGTAACATACTTTACATAATAGCATATTATTTATAAAACAGTTTTTAGTTAAGATTCGTATAAAAACTTTTCTTATCATCACTTTCCATTTCCTTTTAACCACCTCAAAGCAAAAACAGTCTATAAATATCTTGGGTTTACTTAATAGAATACAGGATTTTCCATTAAGATCCGACATTTTTAATTACATGAAAACATAGAAAATGTCTAAATTCATGCTTATTATACAATTCGTTGCGTGATTACACAGCAAAATCTAACATATATGCATACAATTCCTTTCCAAGATATAATTGTTCTATCAATTCATATTATTATTTAAACAACAAACAAAATATTAAATTAACAATAAATTAAAAATGATTGCTCTGTAAATACTATATTAAGATCACTAATCTTGTTTTCTGTTGAATATAATATTCCAAAGGGTTAAGATCATTCTGATTAATAATCCTAAATACTAGATTAATTTATTACCTGTATTCCATTAGACTATTTTGAAAATTTCATCATTTTCTCCAAGTTTACATACTAATTATAATACTTATAACAAATATCAGTATGTAATTTACTTATGTAAATAATTTACGCAATCTTCACAGCTTTCGGTCTTCACATGGAAAATTTACGAAAATGTACGCTTAATTCATGACGTATACATACTATATATGTATATATATATATTAGATTTGATGAATTATTTATTAATTACGTTAATTCATTTAAAATGTGGAGGTGAAATGTTATACATTATTTACATAAGTAAATAAGCGAAGCTAATTTTATTTGGTAATTTATTTTGATAAGCACGTTAACTTTGAGCTCTCACCGAATTTCTCAACACTTTAATTAAATTCTGGAATATATATTCATTAATTAACCTATATATTTTATTCGTCAACAAATTATCATTTCAAAAACTTTGCTTATATTTTGTAAGTCTCAATTTAAATTTAATGCTGCTCTTTCATACTATTCGTGGTAAATGACATATGAATTGTAATACACCCATATCTCGTTTTACGGACTAGATACATTCCACGAAACTTGGCCGCAAAGCGAAAAGCCGTATAAGGAATCAATTACTGCGCTTGCGCAAGATTGGCAACAGGTAGATATATCGACATTGAAAAAACGTTTTTTTGCCGTTATAGCGAAAAATTTTAGGCCGTAAATCGAAAACGTGCCTTAATTGAAGAGGGCCGTTATAGCGAAATGCCGTGTAAAGAGCGGCCGTATAGCGAGGTATGGGTGTATTGTTTTGTTAATTTTGGTATCATAACCATTTGTAGTTTCAACTCCGGTATAGTGCAGAGGTAATATCATAATATTACTACTAGTTCAGCTCTTCTATAATTTGACACTGACATTCAGTCATAAATTAAGAAATATTGTATTTCAAAGTTTTATGTTTTTTTAATTAATAAGTAAAATTAAAGACTACAGTCAATAGTCCTTTGTATTGATGAAATGCAATAAAATATGTTTACTATGTTTATTAATTATGATATTTTACCTTCGAACTGGTCGTTGAAATCTCTTTAGCATTAATAAATGTCTGTCCTATTAAGATTGTTTACTCAAAATAATGACAGTGGAAATTATTGTTTCCACGTGTTCGTAATAGTTAGTTAATTAAAGTATGAAAACACGCCGATAATGTAATTACGTGGAATGAGCAAACGATTCTAAATGAACAACTAAAAATACGCTCGAAGGTTAGATCGAATAATTGCGCAAATCGGCGTAAATGTGCGCAAATTGAATGCAATTTATTGATATTCATTGAGAACGAAGGAAGTTGCGGACGTCTTTCTGTGCGTTTTCGCCGTAAATTCGTGGCGTGGCGTCGATGTATGGAAATAATTGGTTCGCATTTAGAATGCAGATGCAGGGGAATTTTCATGCGGTCATTATTTTATTAACTTTCGCGAAACCTGTAGCTCGTGTGAATTATATATTTTTGACCGAAACCAGTTTAACTAATGCGTCGCAAAAGTTATTTTTATTCCTTGCCTTCTTATTTCAGAACTGGTCTCTCCTCTCCTCTCCAACCACACATACAGGTATGAAAGTTCATCGCGAACGCAAAAACACACAGTGAGACCGTTTATCGCAATCATTAGAGACGCACCTTTTTTCACCTTTTCTCCCTTTCTTCCAAACTATTTATACATTATGCATTATTGTACGCTATTATTCACTAATACATAATTCAGTAATCATAAAACAATCTATAAAATATTACCGTTTCAAGTTTATATCTTAATATATAGATACATTCCTGATTTCTTTCAAGTCTACATAATCAACGTCAAGTTCATTAAACGAAAGTTAAGCAATCATCGTCAAGGATAGTGTATGGAATCCTATTGAAGGCAGTACTTTATTTGAAACAAGTTTATAATCTGAAGTTTATAAAATTTCATTTGATTTTGATCTAGCTAATTATTATAATGAAAATATTATATTTTTTAGCTGTTTTGGTTCTAAATTCTAAATAATAGTATCCTATTTAAAGGTGACAACTTTACATAACGATCTTGACTAAAAAATAATCGGAAAAAGGAAGCAAAGACATCAATAAATATCCCTTTGCATTAAGAATACAATACATTTTGTATATCAGAATATTCTTACTAAAAATATCAAGGAAATAATACTGTATACTTGTATGTAATATATACACACACATAATAGCAATTATTTTTCCTGAGTGAATAAACATCGTAAATACAGACATATGACTGGTTACATTGATAGAGCGTTGCAATGCCATCAACTTCTTTTTTCCGGTATTTAAATACCGGTATTTATTTAATTTATTGGCTGCAACTATTTTTGCTCGTACAGCAATCAAATTAGCTGTAAACGCAGGGAGATTCTAATCCCGTAGCAGGAAATGTAATTTTGAAATTTATAATCGCTACTCTTAACGAACGA
This sequence comes from Nicrophorus orbicollis, assembly GCA_018845635.1. Classification (NCBI taxonomy): domain Eukaryota; kingdom Metazoa; phylum Arthropoda; class Insecta; order Coleoptera; family Silphidae; genus Nicrophorus; species Nicrophorus orbicollis. Next base: position 695,691 of record JAFMTC010000533.1, read on the forward strand.
AATTGAAAAAGGAAGATTTATCAAATTATCCCTGAACGGGGATAATTTCATACTGGTTGTATTTTCTTATTTGTCTTTTGCAATGACTTTATCGAAATGAAATTATATTGAATATAACTACTTTTTTAATAGTTAAATAAGACATATGTAAATCCATATAAATATATTATGATTGAAATATAGATTTGAACTAAAATTTACTTTACTAGTTAAGTAAACAAATGTATATCAATGCATTATCAAAATTATTGTATAGTTTAACCAGTTAAATTATATCGTAACCAAAAGGAAAGTTAATTATTTTCTTAATTAAGGTATATAAAATAATCAATTTCACGCTTGTAAACTAATAATATTAAATTATATATATACCTGTTACAGCTTATGCAAACTATTAACATAAATCAATAAACAATAATAAAAGGGTCAGTGTTTCAAGGATGCAGTTTTCAATGTTAAAAATGTCAATAATTGCAACATATTATGAAATAAAGTTCACGTTTTTGAAGTCCGTAACCTCTATTTAAGAACGATTGCACAACTAATTACTAGTCTGTTTTAATTGACTTTGCAAACTTCGTCTTAAGAACAAGTCTCAATATTACTATTCTAATATTATTATTATTTTAACCTTTAATATGAAATTATTTATGAATCATTCTATGATTCTATATAAATATTCATATTTTTACTTGTAAAAATTCGTTATAACATCTGAATTAACATAATTGAATCAATCAAAAGTTTTTTTTTTGTATTTATAATCATTATTTTAGGACATTGATTGATGGTTAATACATCAAAAAGTATTCTAAATATAAATAATTATAATGATAATAATTATAACCAAAACGCTTTTTTAGCCACAAATGTGACCAAAGTGCTATTGCCGTAAGTCTTTCCGCCTAGATTAACTATTATTCTGGATTATCTAAATATTTGCTTTACAATAACAAAAGTTTGTAAAACTTTTATTAGGATATTAGAGAATACTTATAAAAAATTCACTCATTTTAGTAGTACCAATGAAGTTTCAGTATAATTGGATTCATGAAACTATTATTTATTTTTTACTAAATCTTATCCTGGTACCTTATGTCATAAATAGTATGGATAACAAATGAAATGTAAAGAAATATGAATAAAACTGGACAGACAGACCTTTGTTAATCTAGGCGGAAAGATCAATAGCCCTTTGGTCACATTTGTGTCTATAGTCCTTTGCTTTTTTAATAAAAACCTGTAATATAAGTTGATTTCAATAATGTAGATAGAAATGAATTTATGTTATGAGCTCAAAATTGTTAACATTTATGCAAGGTCTGTAATATTCTGTAATTGAAAAATAAATCAGTTGAAACTGAAGGCTTATGATTACGTATGAATTGATGGGGTGTAAAGTCCTTTGGTAATGATTAAAGCTGACGAACGGTGAAGGTATTTATGCATATACTGAAAATCACTGATAGACGATGATTCTCCTGAGAGGTTATTAAGTTATTTATCAGAAAATCTTGAAGTGTTTAATCATGAAATTGCTTCACGATCTGCAAATTATAGCACATCGTAATTTACACGCGTTATTCCCTCGTTTGGGGCACGCTCTTCCTTCGTACACGGCAAATAATTGAAGCCAATTTTCACACACACTGGTGTAGCTTACCTAAACTGACGATTTGATATCCAGCTGGAGGTTGAAGGACTCTCCTGGCCCAAGCCCCACGGAGGATCTCCAAAGCGCAAGGCTCTGATGCGACGAGAATTGCTCCGGGGTTCACGTAACCCCGGTACACCAAATTCTTGGTGGCGCCATTCAAGGCACTGTTCCACCAGCATACGGAATTGGCTGATAAAAGACCCTGGAAAATTTCATAAATCAATTAGTATCCCTCATACATTCTTAAAATATTCGATCAAAATGCAGTTCGAAATTTCGAAGGCATAAAAATAAGAGGTTAAAAAGTGTGACACCGAACTGTATCTCTTAAGTTGACTTAAGATGCACGGAATGCAGTGAAGAAACCAGAAAAGCTTTTTTTTTAGTCGGCGTGATTAATTTACATTCATTATCGATACTGGAAATGCGGCAAGGCACTAACGTTGCGTAAACCGCATTGATGGGTTAAGTATGAAATATATAGCCGATCATCTGTTATTTCGTGGCTGCGATGTGTTTGCCCCGACATGTGAATATGAGCTTGCAATGATTTATTGATCAGAAGATTATGTGCAGTGGCTGCCTCCCTTTCGGGAAGCATTATTTGTCCCGGTGGAAACTGTACAGCCGTCTGCAACGTGGAGCTTCTTCCCCTAGTCCCAATCGCTTTATCTAAACTTTCACATAAAATAAATGTGGGTGGTACGTGGTTCGTGCTGTTCCATTCAAAGCACGATTCCAAACCACCCCAGACATAAAGACAAAATACGCTCCCATCCCTAACAACAGCACGACTATTCACAGCAGAACATAAGCATAGGATGAGAATCGATCGAACGTATTAATTAAGTGAAAATGTATTTTGTAGACGCTGCGCAATACATTTATTACACTTGCTCTCAGATTCAGACTATCTGCATAACTATCCACATTCATTAGTTGGCGCACTTTCCCCTATATTACTTCAAATTATATTATATTATAGCGTAAACACGTATAACCAATTTCCTCTGGGAAATTATTTAGATGTAATAGAATTAATGTATTCATAATTCATTTTAGAAATACCTGTGACTATAGAATGCTGAGCATTGGATTTCAACATGTGCTTTCTTTCACTCACTTCCATATTCAAGAGCAGATTTATGTATTTCTCTTTGTAAACACTTAAAATTATCGTTTCTAATTTACTATAATAAATTATATAGAAAACGTAAATCATTGAATACTTTAACATATTTCATCATAAATTACAAGTACGAAATAAATAATTATTATCTTATATATATGTTATAGTTATAATGTCATAGTTATTGTAACTTATAAAGATTTGAAATATAGAAAATGTTAACTTCTAAATTACATTAACGTAACAAATTAAATCATATTTCTTAAGAATGATATATTTCACTCATATAGGGTGGATTATTAAGCTATACATGGATAAATTTTCTTTTAATTTATTTTAGATTAAAGTAGATGAATCCACTCACTGTTACTTACGTTATTAGGTGGTGTATGTTCATGAATGAACAAAGATCACACAGATGTGCTTAAGTGTTCAGATCTCCACTTGCAAGAAAAGGAGTCTTCTTACAACCTTGATGACACAGATTCACACGGTCAATGGCTGTCAATAATGGCTGAGATCGCATTAGTATCACAGCACCCCAAGATCCGTGCACTTCATTCATTTAAAAAAATCGGATTTCAGAGCTCAAGTTATAATCTGATGTAATCTATTTATTACATAATAAGTATAGTAATGTAATATATTCAATTGTAGAAAACTGAAGTGAAACACCAAATATAATGTTGCCTTGGAAACTGCCAAGAATCTAGCTTATCATATAATATTTTATGTTGATAATAGTGACAGCTAATTATCAGTCAAATTTGCACATGAAAATAAGTACCAACGTAGAAACATTTATTTTGTAAACAAATTTTAGTTGAAGAATGATTTCCTTAAGAACAAGATACTATAAGAAGCACCTTAATGTTAGAATCCGAAGTTTTAAAAAAGTGTTACAGAATCACTGCATAATACGTACATCCGATTTCAAACACCAATTTTTTAGAAAAGATATGCGTCTTATAATTTGGAAAATTCTGTATTTCTAGTGCATTTTTGAACAGAAAACTTCGACATTTATGTTTCTTGTTATTCATAAAGGAATCAATCAGAATATCGTTAAATTGTATAATGAAGAAATCACAATATCTAATATTATAACAAATTAACTAAGATCTTGACCACTATGAAAACTATACCATTTATTAATGAACTAACTTAATTTTACTTCTTAAATGTATTTATTAAAGAAAGAGATGACGTATCTGAACGGATATCAATTTAGGTGTGGTAAATGAGGACTAATATATTCGATATGTATGATGGACAGGATGTGATTTGCATGTGGGAAACGATCATTGGTGGTATTTCTCTGAAAGTTCACTTTCATAACTCTGAATAATTAATGCAGGTTCGGGAATCTCCTACGAGTCCAAGAAATTTTTTTACTGTTTCAAAATTCATCAATATATGAAAAATGCGGAAGCTTTTTCAATTAAGTTAATAATTTAGTTTATGTGTGAATGTAGAATAAACACTGAATAACGATTAAGTGCTGGGATTCAGTTACGAATGACAGCTGTTGACGGCATGCGCTTTATTTATTATACTAAAAATTGTATTAGCGCTAAAGCAATATCGAAATGCCGCTAAACGCAGATCTCGAAACGCGATTTACACAAGCTTAGAAACTCTAAATAAGTCTATTACAACTTACGTAATATCGGATCAATTTTGCGCAGCTGACACTTTCTTGGCGTCAGATGGAGTAGCGATTATGCTGACTGAAGAGTTCAAATGCATGCGAAAATAAACAACAAAACAAAAAGAAGATCCTGAGAACCGGATTCCGAGCGAAATCCATTAAGAGTCTTAATTTAAGGCTGGGTTTTCATCGGGCAAATTCCTGACGAATATTATTTGCCATGGTATGCGAACTTGTAAACATTGGGAGATGGATCCATTCATGCATTCGTTTTCTGAAAGCGTTCCAGCCGTGAAATGCGCCTCGGAAAGTGCACTGTTTACACAGATTCATCTTCTGACTTTTGATGCGATATTTCATTTGCTCGAACTTTTCCAATTATTTATAGAACATGCATTTCGAACTGCTCTGCAATGTCTCTGTATGTGGGCAATCCAGGAATTGGAAACGCGGCACTAAAATAAGCTGCTGTGTGTATTAATTAGGTGGAGCCGTTGAACCGTTTGTGTACATGCCGAAAATATACCTAATCCTAATCCCGCATCGACACACTTCTGGATACATTGATTCCGTATTTCAACACAACGATTTTCAATTAATTGAATAAGCCATGTGTCATACTTAAATTTGTTAATATTATTAATTTGATTATATAAAGTTACAGCACGTCAAGTTCTTACTCAATTTTATACATTTTCCATAAGTTAATTTACATTTATTAAGACATATTTCAAAAACTTACAAAATAGTATAGTTTTAAACATGATTCATTGTATATATATTTGCAATAATTACATTCCTATTCACGTAACTTGATATATTTTAATATAAATGAAAAAAGTGTTACAATTTTTAACATAATTTAATTAAAAAAGTGTAATAGTACAATAGATTAAACAATTTGATGTTTAAAATAGCTTAGTTCTAACAGATATCTTTCATTGCAGTTTCTGAAAGATCTATGAAATATCCAAAATGTGTAAAGTATATTTTCTGTATTTGTTGCAATCATATTGTTATAATTCATATTATAAATATTTCAATCAAAAAAACATATCATAATGTGTAGAAAAATCAATATTATAACCTTAGCTAACACGATTCAATACGGTCGCAAAAATAATCAGGGAAGTAGTAAAGCGTTTCACTTTGATGTTTTCACGTTACATTTTTTCCCTCGTCGTCTTGTTCCTGCTATAAAGCAAACGACTTTGTCGAGGTTCTTAAAATATTGAAGAGCTTTTAGAAAATGTGCTATTCGGAACGCCCGATCGAATTTCTTTCCGGTGGTCTACTAAAAGCGATGCTGGTGCGTTATCCGAAGAAGTGTGTGAATTCCAAACCGGAGATCGCCGTAAATAATTCCTATTCATTTCAGAACTTCCTTATTAAAAAAAAATGTTCACACAGTTGGATTCTCGTGTTTCTTCCTCCAGGATACACTAATAATCTCAATTATAAACAGATATTTGGACATCGTTGCTTTCTTTTAATTAAAATGTAATTTCATCGATCACTTCAGGGCATTTATCTATGTATAAAGCGATTATATGTAATATTTTTCAAATTATTTGTTGATGTATGAAGTATTAATTATCTTGACTCGTTTTATGCATATGTTAATCTGTTTATTTAAAATGATGTAATTTGATTTTTGGACATGTCTCTCTAAAATTGGAAGAAAGAAAAATCGAAAGAAACAAAATTAATTATTATAAGCTATGTAAAATAGAAAGTTCTTGAACTTTAATTACCGATTTCATGCGTTATGCTTCCAATAATGTGGTACTAAATAGCCGATAGTTCCAGAATCATAATTACTCATGTCGAGTTCTTCGACGATGAAACCAATCAAACAAATTATTCGGTGATTAGTTCACATGTAATGGTAACGATTTACTCGGAAACGAGCTAATCCTTCAACTGTTGAGATTATTAAATTACTTTAAGAAAACCGAAAGGATATGGTTATTCATTGGCATGGAGGCTACGTGCGGCAATGTTAATTCCATAATTTGAATAATAATGAATTGGCCGTACGCGAATTGGATTTACGTTTCTGGTTTCTCACACAGCTGTTGCTCACCGGAAAAGCACGTTGCTAGATGATGCTTTGGGCCGAACGCGATCTGTCATTTCCTCGATCGTTCGCAGAGCAAGAATTGTACGGAAAGTCAATAAATACCTGAAATAGCAAATATCCGCTCTCGTACATCCAGAAGTCACCTGGATCCCCTTGACAGCCCTCCTTGCGGACGATGATGGCTAGGCATCTTCGTAAGGCCACGCGACAATCCGACCTTGACGACATTATCAAGTGATCATCCTGAAAGCAAAGAAATATGGATTACGTGATGTACACTTAGATCTTGCAGGAAAGTAGACTCGTTAAATGTGCATAAATAAATAACGAGATGCAGGTAAAACAGGAAATGTGTTAGAAAGGATGCTATATAGAAATGCAATTTATAATACTAATACGGAAAATATTAACAGTAAACGTCTTAGACAAATATCATTAATCTGCCTCGAAGATTCAAAATAAACTAGATTTATTTGCATGTTTATGAATAATCTATATAAGATCACTTTAAAATGTAAAAGTACACATTTACTTCTCCATTAATACTAGCTGTGTATTCATAATTACATACAATTTTACAGTAAACTAAATTTATAAACTTGTAAGTATTATAATGAAAAATGTATCGAATAATGACTTTTCTGCTCATATTCTTATAAAATTTATTATTAAAATGTATAAAATATCCAATTAGTAAGTAAATAATTACAATTAGTCCGATAATACTTTGATCAATATATATTCATTGACTTCAAGATAAATGTAATTAATATAGAAATTTGTTATTCACTTAATTTAAACAAATTAATACTTAATGAATCATGTTATTTATTATTAGATAATTATAATTTCTAATTACGAAAACTTAAATGCATATTATCTAATTATGATTTCATAATAATTATATTAATTAAATTATTTTAAGTAAAACTAACGACGTTATGTAAATTATTATGTTTATTCGATAATCAATCAACTATTAATTAAATTTATATATAATAGTTTTGCAATACAATTGTAAAAATGTGTGTTTTCATAATATTGTTGACCGTAATACGTGATTTCATTTTATTTCAGAATAATCATAGTATGGTCTGCAGCGGTTACAATTTGCATCAGAAAATTAGCTGTCGGAAATAATTGGATATCTTTCGCGTAGTTTGTTATTAAACGAGCCGATGTACCTGGTTTATTACAAGTACAATAGATTGTTCAGTTTGGACGTATTAATTTATATTCAATTTTCAACTTTATTTCACATTTGTTACATTTGTTAATAATTAATATGTATTTACTGTTATGAGGAGGTCCAGTATTTCAAAGTTTCGTATTTCAGCTGTTTGAAAATAATATTAAAAGTAAAAAAATCAAGAATGTAATTAAGAATTGTTACAAATATCAATTCAAATAACAAATAATTGTTTTTATTTTTGTGTTTGTAATATCATAATGATACAATTTGTAAGGATGTTTTCACTAATATTATCTAACAATATTTCAGCAAAAACACCAACAGAATATGTTCTATGTTCTTGAAATTAATTCTTTCTGTATAAAACTGAAAAGTTGAATGGAAATGATGAATAATAATTGTATGAGGCTCTTATACAAGAATGATATAACTTTAAGTAAAAGATGAAATATTTAGGAATGTTATTAAGCAGTTTTATAAATTAAATTTGGTGCTGAAAGAATCTTGTATGTCTGGTGACGATGAGTTGGATTCTCCTCGTATCGACCAGTCTACTATCGGAAGTATCAGACAGCGCCCATGGAATCGTGTCTGTGGAAACTAACAGTATTGAGTTTCTAATTGAGGTTAAGCGATTAAGTGTATTTTTTACTACTTTTCATATTAGCATGAACAGCGGGGAATGTAGGATTTCTGACCAAAAATAGCCAATTTTCCCAGCGAGAAGAGAGTGAGTTTTCTATTTTTGGTTGGAAATCTTCAATGCAGCATTGCATTTGGTGCTCGCTGTAAACAGATTGAGTGCCACGTTAAAAGGAGAAAAAACGTATTGCCCACATAAAAGTAAATATATGGAGAATCTCCAATTCCACCGTAGTACAAAATGAACTTAGAACCGTTCCACTCATTATAAATATTCATTCGACGTGTTTTCCTCCACTTTATTGATACGGAAAGAGTAAATACTTATATTTATAAACATGACCGTCGGATAGAATAAATTAGAAAACTCTTAATTTATTTTTACCGTCCGCTGCATTCGAGGATTTTTTTTTATCTTCGTCTCATTCGTAACTTACGTAACATGCAGATTCGTACTTGACGCGATACGCGTAATTGTTTTGGGTGGAGAAATTAGAAAATTAGAAAATCTTATTAGCGCATTTTACGACTTCAATTATAATTTGTACACGTGTAAAGAATATTGAAATGGTGGAATAATGTGCAATTACGCAAAGGCACAGTTTATCTGCCGGGATGAAGCATAAAAGCAATTTTGCGAAGAAATCGTGAAATTATTTGTTCGCATGTTATGCGAGGAGACACACTTTTCGAGCGCGGATTGAGATACACATTTTATGATGCAATTGCTTTGGTAATGTAACAACCTTCGCGGCGATTTGCAGACGATTTTAGATGAATAACTATAAAATGGTCTATATTACAATATCCTTCCTTTTAACCTTTCAGGTTATCGCACGCGAAATTACACTTTATGCATGTGTACACTTTGCTTTTATTTACATAGAATTACCATCAAATAACTTTAGTTTAATCTTAATTGGAAATTCTTTTCTTACAGTTAATTACATTCACATCCGCTATTTCATATCGAATTTAAAAGTCCATTTACTAATTAAAAAAAAATCAGGACATTTTGACAAGTTTACAAGGTACAGTGGTTTCTATACCCCAGTTTTGACAAAGGAAAAAAACAATTTCGTGTGTTGCTGAACATTGGTTTTTGATGAAGGAAAATACAGTTGAAGCCAAATAGAAGCTATGAAGACTCTACAGCAAATAAATCAACTATTATTAACTTGTATGCTGATTTGAAACGCGCCATGCAAACACCAATAATGCTCATAAAAATTTGATCATCCAAAATGTGCTTTCGAGTTTGCTCACATCAGACCAAAAACCTATGTCACAAGTCGATGAAAACTTTGTTTTTTGATGAAGAAAAATACAGTTGAAGCCAAATAGAAGCTTGTTAAGTGTTATAAAGACTCTGCACCAGAGAAATCAACTATTATTAACTTGTATACTGAATTGAAAGGCACCATTCAAACACCGATGGTGCTCATACAAATTTGATCATCAAAAAGTGCTTTCAAGTTTGCTCACATCAGACCAAAAACCTATGTCACAAGTCGATAAAAACGATGTTTAAATTGAATGAATTACGCTTTGAATTGTTTCCTCATCCACCGTACTTTCCACTTTTGGCCCCTGCTACTACTGGCTCAAAAAGATGCTCCAGAGAAAGAAAGATGAAGTTATTAAAGAAACTGAGGCTTATTTTGAGAGCAAAGACAAATCAATAAAGACATCGAAAAAGTTGGAATGAATATATAACTCTCGAAGGAGATTATGTTGAATAAAGTTGTATTTGAAAAAAAAAAAACGTTTTTCTTAGTTAGGTCAAAGATTTATTGATGATGTGTTGCTCAACTTTTGAATCCAGAATCTATTTTGTATAATATCTAATGAGACCCATGGAAGTGTTAACAAAAAGCGTTTTGCACCGCATTTACTATGATTATAAAATATAGAGCGATAGAATAATCCAAGAGGAAACACTTAGGACATGACTTACATGATTGTATAATAAACCGAACAAATGATATTCAAAAAGTTACTCACGCGGAACGTACACGTACGTACATATGAGTTGTTGACTCTCTTACAATTTCTTCGAACGAAAACCTTTCCTTGTTTACCTGACGACAATTGATGGATGCCGGCCGTGCCGTGATTGAATTGGATTTTGTGTGTCAGGAAATTTGTATTTATTTTTATTCTCACATTCCCAATTTGCTCGCGGTTTTCTCTTCGTCCACGCGCTACAACTCGCATAGAGAGACCATCAATCAAATGACACCGCTTGTTGGATTTTAATAAATCACTATTATCTTCTCTTCTCACGACGTTCCTGTAATTTCGGCCCTTTTACTTTCACAACCATTACAATATGTTCGCTCATTGCACACAATTTGTTAATCATTTTTTAACTATCGTCTTTATTATTCGTGGATAGCACTTCTTTTTTACACACAAAATTTCATGTTATTAAGTCAATCTGTCTTGGCTTTTAAGTGCATATCACACGTATATTTATTATCCTTTCGTTTTTATATAATAACCATATCTATTATAATAAATACATCATTATTTATTTAATTTAACAAAATTATAGTTTAATTTTTACTATCAATAAGTTTACAGTTCAGTTAAACATTTACAACAAAATAATTACTTATATTAAAAAGAAAAGAGATACAAAGTTAAATCAAGAAAATAAACAATTTGACTATGTAATTATTGGAAATTTGATCTTATAATAATTATTTAAATATTTATATAATTATTTACCAAGAAAGAACATTTACAAAATTAGTTGATGAATAAAAGTCTTTTAATTTTCTTACAGTTTCCTAGTGTTGAAAGAAATGTTTAATCAAAAATATAACCGACTTGATTATGTAATTAATAGAAATTGAACACTTTCTTGTAATTATTTTCTAAGTAATGACTATTATAAGCAGCCTTTTGTAAAAAAAGAACACCTATTGGGTCCTCAGAGGAAGTGGGATTCAAATCCAAACCAAGCAACAACAAGTAGATGCGCTCTGTTAAACAGAATATCAAGATTAGAATGAATCACTTCCGTTTCTTTATCCCGCCAACATTTTACCTGGACATGGGAACTTCTGTTAATAACACAAGATATTATCCACTATTAATGTATTCAAATCTGCTTAATTTAATCTCAATTATACATACAAATGAAATAATAATCTGTATAATTCCATTTGAAATTTGATGTGGAAAATTTTGTTGTTTGAAATGTAAATGTATTAAGAGCTTTTCATTGTGACAGTATGAATAAGTCGAAGGTTAGTGTTAGTAATAAAATATAATTTTATTACTGGAATAATTTAAATACCTCATTTATAAACATGGGTAATTCTCGTTATTAAATATGGTTTACAGTATGCATACCTCAGGTGAAACAATGCTTGTATATCTTGAATCAAGATATGTATGAATGTTTGGTATGTTAGAAAGTCATTTTATTAGTTACATATTTTTATTGAGTTTGTCATAAATTTATGCAGCTTGCATTTATTTATTGGATCTGATTATAATAATAATTTATTTTAAAGTTTAATTTATGAATTTTCTCGTTTCTAAAGTAATTTCGTGGTTTACTGAAGCTATGAATAAAAGGAGGATTCGTGTTATTAAAAATTTAATTTTGTGCTCGATCGATGGATCCGCCGCCGGTTTTACGTTTACACACCAAAGCTCCTTTCAGTTTCTAAAGAAACGTCTGGATGCGCCGCCAGAGAACATTTATTGGAAATATGCGTTATATAAAAGTGCATTTGTATTCAGGTGAAACACGTTAATACTTATATAATTAATCGTTCGCCGATGATAACGTGTTTATTGACATGATTTCTACAAGTTAATGGTTTTAATGATATAACTTGTAAATAGTGAAGTGAACAATAGATCAATTTAAATTAATTGGCTTACAGGAAACAGACCGGCGATTTCATTTTCACTAATTTAATTTGACTTCTTGTAATTTTTATTTCGTATCCTTCTTCATTGTTGAAGGAAAGATCTGTAAGGATCCAATTAGGATTGTAAAAGAAGCAAACAATGCGTTCTATTCGTTTTGGAAGAGTTCGCAATTATGCGCTTGTTGAATGTATAAAAGTGACTTTCAGCAGGAGGCTAAGTGATTTCGTGAATGCACACGTACGTACGATTGTTGTAGCTGATGAAGAGAGAACGAGATGTTGATTGATCGAGTCAATAAATAAAGTGAGCAACAAACAAAGCGCATTGTAAAAAGCAATCGTTGCAGAATACACGAAAACGTTGAGCAATTCGCTGCTATTTAACGTTGTTACTATTTTGCAACGCGCTTTTCCTGCACAGGCTACTCTTATTTTTGCCGGAGAAGAGAAAAACGAGCTTTCGCCGCGGAGAAAAATTAACAAAGATCAAGTGAACATGACTTTTCAATCATTACATAATAAAACGTGTCTGCTGGAAGTACAATTGGCAATCGCAGAATGCATTTCTTCTTCACTTAATAAGTGAACTCAATATTGTTATTTCCCATCGCGCTTATTAACTTCGCTCCGTAATTTATGCCCACATTCACGTAAATCAGTTTAATTGATTGCATTACAGCATATTTTCTCGTGAGATTCAGCAATATCGAAGGCGGCTCCACAGGAGAAGCTGATGATGATACGATTATAATCTATTTCACAAATTCCTTATACCTACTCGACCTTGCAGTTTTCATCAATTCGTACAACAATATTGTTACTAATAATATGAGAAATGATTCCACTATAAACACACACAAATTAAGAATTAGTATCAATAATTCTCTGAAACAATTGATTTTTATATTATTAGTATAGTGAATATATTATCATTAACATATTTAATTCAAAATATTATCCAAACTTTATCTAATATGATTAAGGTTAATGACCAAAACTCAATATGCCTAAAAAAATCAATGTAATGTAATAAATGATCTTAAGTCTAAAGAAATATGTGTCTATGGTCAAAAAATCGATACATAAGAAGTTCCTTTCTTTGTAAAGATTTTTAGGGCTATTCGAATTTCTCTTGGTAAAAGGTATTTATCACATTAAGCAATCTGATCAACAATGGAGTACCTTTTGTGATGAGCGTATTTCAATTTGGAAAACGTATTTTTCCAAAGTGAATGAGTCCTATAGAAATAGTTTCTTCCTAATCATGCTCACCAAGTAAAGTTCCTGGATCATCTATTCATTCAGTTTTTTATATAACTTGTTTTCAATGATAAAGTAAACTGTTTGATCTTATATTAATTCAGAACACTTTTTTCAGAAACATAATAATTTACATTTTATTATTATAAAAGGCTATTGATAGTCTTTTCGCCTTTTTACAATAATTAATAGTTGTATAATACAGTATACATCATATTGAAATAGAAGAACACAATTGTCAATGAAATAACACTCTTCGTTTTGGTCATCCAAAGTCTATTCATTTCATTTTCATTCAAAAAAATCACAAAACTTTATGAACGATGTTTCAAAAAATATTTAAAATAACAATTTTAATAAATATGGACAGAAATATAAATATAACAGTAATTGAAAAGAAAAGTTGTAAGACAAAAAGAAAATTAAAGTTGAGAAATATTTGCAAGTTATTACAGTGGTACTTCGACATACGAGTTTAATTCGTTTCGTAACCTTGCTCGTATGTCAAATTGCTCGTATCTCAAAGCAATTGCTGTATCTCAAAGAAACTGTTGGTGTCGTATGCAGCGAGCGGTGTAGTGTGCGTTTCCTCGTATCTCAAATCTTGCTCTCACTCGGCGGCTCATATCTCAAAACATTCGTATATTAGGACATTCGTATATCGAGGTACCACTGTAATTATCAATGAAAAATGAGATCAAAATGAAACCAGTTTAGAACGGAGGCATTCAAATGTGGTTGTCAGTAAGCAAATCAAAGATTACAATCAAAATGCTTAATTGACATTGCTAAAGACATTATCATCAAGATAAGTAGATGGGTTGGAATTACTTGTCATTGATCTCTTAATTAACCTGCTTGATAAGTTCAATATTAACATGATTCAAGTACTAGAAATTCTTTGAATAATAAAATAATAATAACATACAATAACAAATAGAAAAAAATAAATGTAATACAATAAACGTGAAGAAAATTAAAATAAAATTCTATTGCTGCAAAGGGATATTGACCATTGCATTTTTTGTCTAAAATCTTATTAAGGTGTTGATAAATTTTATATATTTATTAAAGTCCTTAATGCTTAATTTGAATAATTATATTTGAATAAATTGTAAACAAACCAATATTTATTAAGTACAATCAATCTACCAAATATGATTTTGTAAAATGTTGAAATTTATGGTTCTTTTGTTGTAACTAGATCCATAAGAGTGAATAAATTAACGCTATAAACTTATATTAAAGATTGTTCATACAATGTTTTAAGTTATAAATCAAATATCATAAATTGCAATCAAAGTTGAGCGTAGTTGAACTGCAGGTCGTTCGGTCTGTGTGTGAAGTGCAGAGATTACAAAGCATAATTAAAAGCTCTGATCAAGAAAGAAAGAAATGAAGAGCACATTGCGAAGAGAGACTGGAACTGGATACGCCGCTTCACCCATATAGATTATGTTTGGAACTTAATTTACTGCATGCCAACGTTCGCTATATGCAAAACACAAGGATCTCGATTTCATTTTCATAAACAAGCAATTGTTGTCGATCTTTCTCTTTTGTAATATAAATCTGACCAGCCCACATCGATAAATCCGAAACATTATCTATCGTATATCAAAAAGCAAAAACCGTACACACATCTGAAGGCATGTGCTGTGCTCTCCGTAATAGATTCGTGCGTATTAGTTATATCCACCTACGGAATTTCGGTACGCAGAGCTGTAATTTGATTCCTCACGTTCCACGCCACTCCAAGCTACCGATACCAACGAACCAGGCCTTTTTCTCCTCCTTTCGCGTTTGCCCGTCTACCAGCAACATTTCACACATGACTAACTGTAATACGCCCGAAAGTGAATAGAAGAATAACAATGTCAATCAGACAATTTATCGTTTCCATAAATTACCTTTGCCATACCATTATTACAATGGCTTTCAGTTTGCGTGCGAGATTTTGGTACAGCCAATGATAATTGTCGAATTTCTCTTATTTTTTTCTTCACTCTCTCTTAATACTATTAATCTTATTGTTGTTTGTAGATGTTTGCTTTGGTCTATTACTTATCCAGCATCTGACAGATGGTAATAAGTCATTGCGAGTATTTTCGTGTAAACGACATGCACTCGTGACCGATCATTTAGGAAAAAGGCATACGTTTATTGTTAACAAATTACCGATGAGGAGGAACTTCTTTTCGATGCATTGTGAGGCGTGCATGCAAATTAGACGGATGGATGTGCATGGGAATAGGCGAGTCGGTATTAAATGTTTGCTCTTGCAAATATTGTTTGCACACTGTATGATGTTATAATTCCATACTTGCGTACGGCGCGGATAATGCCATACATAAGTAAGTGCATTTAGAATTTAACATTTCGCTAACGGTAATATGCGGTTGTAAATTATTTTTAAAGGTTACCATTATGATCTCAATGGAATAATTTTCTTGTTCTTCAAACGCGCCGAAATGTCAACGATGTTTGGGTTTCACAGTAAAATGCATAATAAATTACATTTATTTCCATTATCCTTCTTAGAACATACACAATTGAAATTTATGTATATTAAATATTTTACGTAAATTATATATAACATACAAACAAATTACATATAAAAGTATACTTAATATGTTTCATATAGACTTACACTTATTATTATTAAAAATAAAGAAAAACAAAGAAAAGAAAAATATAATATAATGCTATTACTGTAAAGAGCTATAGAACTTTGGTATTTCTGCCTCACTTATTTAACAATTTAAAACTGAACATTTTTAGCAAATAAGAGATATTTTTAATTAAACATGAAGTCTACAGAGCCGCTATGGCTGAAGTGGGTGCCTCAATTCCTCTTCAAAAGAGCCGCAATCTGCCGACCCACTGTTTACATTGAACAACAAATGTATTTCATTTATATTTTTATGCATATTCGCGGAAATTGTATCAAGATTTCCGTGAATTTGCATAAATATTGAACAATTTATTAAATAAAGTAAGTGTATTATTAAATATATCAAATATAAAATTGAATTTAAATCATTAAATTAAAAGTTAAACAAATTCAATACACTAAAATGAGATTTATAATATTCTAACTAAACCTGTTTTCTATAACAAAATATGAGTCTTTTATATATGTGCTAATAACTAATACAAATATTGCATTTTAACCTGTTTCCTTGAAGGATTGAATTACTATACGTTTGATCCTTGAAGGAAACAAGGATGAAAATATAATAATAGTATGCTAAACTAAAAGCAAGGATGAATATCTATTAAAATCTTGTTATTTGTAATCTTGAAGATATGTACATATTGTGTTGTCCTAAATTGACATGGATTTCGAGTATGGAAATCCGTTTGAATTCGTTAACTAATTAACTACGATTGAGTTTTATTTGCAGAAAGTGCCACTAATTAAGCACCGTATTCCGCTGAGGCTCGTGGGTGGATTAAAACGCACTTGCAAAACACGTGGGAGACCGAGTGTATATTCTTACAATGCAAACACGTTGTTATTTCTATTTTCAATGTATGCTAATACCTGACTTTCGAACGGGATGACAATTAGATGGAAATGAAAGCCAAATCAAATTAGCTTTTAAATCAAATATTTCTAATCATCTCCGATTTTTACGCTCCGCCGTCGTCGAACACCATTAGCAATTCATACTTGACTGTAACATTTCCTACAGACAAGCCGTAATACGTATTGTTAATACCTTTGTCCTCCGGCCAGGTATTTGCACTATTAATTACATTTATTATTATTCACCGAACACACCTTTCTTCATGCTAGGATATTAACCTTTAGGATAAATTGTTTAATTATAAACATAATTTAAACCGATCCGATGTGTACGTAGTAAAGCGTATTAAAAGAGAAATTATTATACTCGACGCTCATTTCATTCAGCGGATTTAAAAAATGGCTACTCTGCAACAAGTAACATTATTATTATTATTGACGACGACGACGACGAAGAGAGAAAGAAAAACTCGATCGGCTGAATGAGACGTTACACGCCGTTGAATAATATGGTAATGGCAGTTTGATTAGTGAATTAATTTGTCTCCGCGAAATAAATTTGCATTCGCTGAAAATAGAAAAACCGATGGATAAATGAACGCAACGAACGGAATATGGGAGGAAAGGCCCAAGTGTAGAGCCACGGTGTATCTGGTATTGCGTATTTCATTCCGAAGGGAAAGTTGACAGGTCCCATTAGATGTAAATGTTCGCTTTTGAAATGCGCACGATTGTTTTCGGGAGATGAAAAATCTCTATTAAAACCGATAAATTCATACACACACAGACACGCTGTGACAGAAATAATTTATTATTCTTATTACTATGCATTGCCACTTTAAAGATCATTCGAGTTTTTATATCGTTTTGTTTGCTGCGTTTCATTCCATATTGCGATTGCTGTTTCTAATTTCATTCTGTTTTTTTGTTCTGTTTTGTGATGCATTCTTATTTTCGCTTGTTTGTTAATACAATTCCTCAAGGAGGATTCCGTGAGAACCATTCGCAAATGTTTCTTCCTCATGGGTATTAAGATCGATTATACTTGATTATTTTTCTATAACTAACGACTTAAAAATGATCGCATCCATTCACTTTTAATGCCGTTTGATTCCTTGAAATTACACTCCGAATTAGGAATGTGATCATATCGATGATTAAACCTTTTGATTTATTAATTTAACTGATCAAGAAGGAATATTTTATTACGAATTTTCGACTGTTACCCAATTACTTTCTAAGATAATTTCATTTTTTTAACCTCGTAGATACAAAACTAAATCTATTTATTGTACAAATACAATTTTGAACGTAATTATCAAAATAATAAAGTTTTGTGCATTTTCTTAAATTAAATAGAATGACGTTTCACGACATTGTTACAAAAAAAAAATCATGACAATATGATACGTTAGTTGTTCATTTGCAGAAGTTAAATAGAGAACCGTTAGTCAGTAAACAAAGATGTAAATAAATGGTTGTGAGAAAGTTTTGTTTAATTATACTTGTTATTTTAGGAGTGGTTGAACTCCGCGCTAATTGACGAGTAATGGGTAAAGTATAAGAGCGAAATACTTGCTAAATTCAAAGCAATTTTAATTAAAAAATGTTAAAATTATAATGCAAAAAGTACCAAATTTACTTTACACGTTACTTGGCAAGTATTCCATAAAATAGTTATGCAAATAGATACTAAATTAATATAATAGTAATAAAGAAATACAAAGAAAGCCCTTAAACTAAATACTATATCGAATTAACTGTATAAAATAATGAAAAATCCTCTTGGAAAAACTGAACGGTAGTTTCTGAATAAAAAAATATTGAAATCAGGACTAATCTAATTCGAATTGCAGAGCTAATTCTTTATATAATATTATAAACATTTGAGAAAAGATAGAATTCTATAAACATTTTCAGAAAACATTTCAATTTCAACTTTCCAATTTATTCATTGTGTTATTTTTACAACTTTTTCGTATTTGTAGTCATCAAAAAATATGTTAAATAACATAAAATATTTTTATTTTTTACTAAATTATTAAATACTTTCCGTGCTACAATACTTACTCTTTCATAATTTCGCATTTAACCGAGCATTTCCAAAAAGAATCAATACATAATCTTTGTATAAATTTAATAATACATTTAAAAAGAGATGTAAAAACTAGAATATTAATATATAAATATTATAATTAATGTATTTTATTTGAAGATTTGTATTATTAAAAAGTAATAGACATAAAATACATGATTCGGTAATATTTTATACTGCAGATTGTAGGTTGAAATCTATAGATAATCGTGTGTTTGATGAAAAAAAGAAGCTCACATTATACAATTTATAACAGAAATGAATGGAGGCAATAAAACCATATATAAATGTATGAAATGTTGAGTTATTTTCTTGCCAAAGACACGAAAGATATAAATTGAGGAGAGTTCATGCGGCACAGAAGATTGATGAAATATTATCAGGAAGGAAGCCTGCGGTAAGTTTGCTCTGAGTTTGCTTTTAACTCAAAGGAAACTGAATTTATACGGCAATAATCCTAATTGCAGATAATTAAATGAGTAATTGCAAATTAAATAGAAATGCGAAGATTTATGCGGTGATTTCTAGGCCGAGAGGCAAAACAATATAAATAATTTCGTATTTCGCAGAAGCAAAAGCGAGCAGAATATGAAATTAATTAAACAGGCAAAAACCGAAGCCTTCATCTTGATTCGTTTTTTTTGGAATTGGTTATTTACAAGTTCGAGTACGAGAAAAGCGAAACAAACCGTATCCATAATTCCCTATATAAGGCTCCACTTAAACCAGATGTAATGCATGTCGGATATGTTTTCAATGTTTCTCTCCAATACCATTTCCTTATACAACGGACTTATGAATTAAATATTTGAAAACATTCAAATCCAGTCCGCGTTTCGCAACGAAATAAAGAAATTACGTAAAGTGGAAGTAACTTTCAATTGATCTGCAGATTTGGATTTGACCTAGATCATTTGCAAAAGATGATTCATAGGTTAACAATTTTTACCAAAAATTTTGATTTTTCACATTTTGATTTTTTTTTTGTATGGTTAGGTTAATAATTTTTATGGTTAGGTTAATAATTTTTTCAAATTTTGATTCTTTTTCTATGCTTAGGTTAATAATTTTTTCAACTTTTGATTTTTTTTCTATGCTTAGGTTAATAATTTTTATGGTTAGGTTAATATTTTTTTCAACTTTTGATTTT
>JAFMTC010000533.1:717341-775106 GCA_018845635.1 Nicrophorus orbicollis
ACCTAACCATAGAAAAAAAATCAAAATTTGAAAAATTATTAACCTAACCATAGAAAAAAACAAAAGTTGAAAAAATTATTAACCTAACCATAGAAAAAAAAATCAAAATTTGAAAAAATTATTAACTTAACCATACAAAAAAATGAAAATGTGAAAAATTATTAACCTAACCATACAAAAATAATTTGAAAATTTTTACCGAAAATTTTGATTTTTCACATTTTGATAGAACCTTCTTTCTATTATTGCGAAACGCTTGCAGTTAGCATCATAAAAACGCATTATATAATTACAGTTCCAGCAATCTTGGAATACAACATTTTTAGGTTCTCATACAATAACGAATAAACCCGATATGCAAGTTGTGAGTACAATAATATTTACTTTCGTCCCTGGGATGATAATAATAAGCAACCTTTAAATTTACTTGATTTAATAAGATTCCAATCATTTTAACGTACCAATTCGCATGCAAATTGTTTCGCATTTATACTTGATTTGAGCTGCAATTTTATTACATGTGTTTCGAAATAGTTTCATTTATTTGTTTTGCTTTTGTTTAATGTTGTGCATAAATTGGCTGGTGGTTATTTTCGGACGTGATTCGTATCACAGAAAATGATACAGAGTTTCCCTGAAATAGAACACTTTCAAGAATCTTTCGAAGACCTTGTTGGTTACCTTTCCGACACGCAGCACGCGTGGAAGGATAACGCATGAACACACCACTGCTCCTCAATGTCAATGCTGCAATGGTAATTTCATTTTGTCGTTCACTATTCATTTAGAATTAATTGAATTTGAAGAACTAATTAATGCATTTCAAATTCATTAAAATATGTAAAAACATAATAATATGCAGCTTCAATCAGTCCGGTTTGAAAATGTAAAGCAAACTAAGTTTAATGTGAAATAAAAGAAAATAATTGTTTTCAAATTTTAATAATTGAAACAATAATTACAAAGAAATGTAGAAAAGAAAATACAAAGTAAACATTTCAAAAAATCCAAGGTGTTTCTGCCCATTTTTTGATTATGTAATTACAAATAGCCAAAAATATATTTTACTGTTTTATAATCTATTTACATTTACATCAAAATTATTTCGTTTTATCTATGGGAAACATTTCTTACTAATAAAATATTAATTTAAAGTAATTAATTACAATTCTTTATATAAATAATATGTAAAGTACGGGAATTCCCTCTTTCATATTCAAAAAGGAAACTACTACTTTTCTTAATATATATCTGTTACATAAAATGGGACATTTAGTATATTTACTTTTTCAAGTAAAAGTTTCTTAATTATTAAAAAAAAGAGAATTTGCAATATAAACTTGACTTCTTTTGTGAGCGTAATGAAAGTTAGTTAATTATGTTTTATGCAACGCGCTTTAATTGTATGAGGCAATGCGCGAAATTAAATGGAGACTATCTGCGAAGATTCATATTTTATTATTAATAATTTTCGTTTGTTTGACGAAAATGAAAGTTTGACATTTAAGAATTCTATTATCCATAGCTAATTTAAGATAATTAAGAAATTTTGTTTATAAATAGAAAATATTATGACACATTGTGCATTTGTTCACGTCGGCTCCTTTGTTACTTGCACATAAATCATCGACAATTTCGCATAACTTCATTTCAAACTTCTTTGATAATATTTTCATTTTCTTATACAACTTCTGGCCAATTAAAGAATATTGTTGTATATTTATATTATTTCTAAGATTTATATTCGAAATATCTACACATTTCGTAGAACAGCGTTTTCCATTCATTTTGCTGCAAGATAATTGTTTCTAATTCTATTGGAGATACAATAGTTAAGAGTTTATTTTTACAAGTTCTTCGTTTTGATGCAAGGCAATAAATGAATACGACAAACGTATCTAAAACTATTAGTATATAGTGTTTATTGTGTATAACTATACTATTTTAATAATGTTACACTGAAAAACTGGCATCTTTTGTAACATCCTTACATATTTCCTCGATCTTATTTTCAAATACAACTTCCGGCCATAATTTCCAATAAAAACAGTATAAAATCATTGTTAAATAAAGAATGTACATAAAAAGGGTATTCCAAACATTTAGTAGAGAAGTGTTTTTTTAACTATTTTTCAGCAACATATGAGTTTCTAATTGTATTAGAGATACAATAGCTAAGATATTTTCAAAAGTTCTTCTGCAAAGTGATAAATCAACACTATAAACAGCACTGCAGAAGTATCTACAACTACTAGTATATCAAGTTTAGCTTACAAGTATGCCATGTTAATAACTTATTTTCTGAAAGCTTTCGATGTAGTGCAAGTTTCATTCTCTCTACATTGGCAAACTATTTTTAGAGAGTGAAATCTGTTGAATACAAAACTAATAATATTATTAAAAAAGGAAATCCGTTCCAATGAAATAAGTGAACAAATAATCGAATACAATCCGTCAGTAACAATAGGTGATTGTAAACAAATAAATAAATAGCGGAGAAGATAATTGTGTGATCGCAGTGGCGAAATACACGATGATTGACAGGGAGACTGACTTTCGAACTGGATATTTTGGAAGAGCGATGATCATTATCTTAAGAAAACAAGAGCGGCGAAACCGAAAACAAAAATAGGTTACCGGTATATCGAGAATATGTGGTTCAATGCATGTAATAATTTCAATGAGCTATTATTGGCAAATGGAAGTTTCACAGCGGTAGATCGATGGTCGCGCGTGCTTCAGATATATCCAGCAACTATTCTCCAACGTGAATTAATCAATTATCGCTTTAGGACATGTGTATTCGAACCAATTAGGACATTCTACAATTTATTGTCTATATCAATCTGGCGAATTTATTGTAATGGATATTATACAGTTTGCCACATCCGAGTGAATTGGATCACCGAGTAATTGAAATTTATCATTATTCTTTTCCAATTCCTTTTCGTGGAGCAGCGAGAAACGCACATTAATTAAGCTTAAATTTCCAGTTACATGCAGACTGCAATAAACATTGTCCTGTAAATACACATGAAAATAATAATGCAATAAACGTAAAATAATTGCATAAGAAATTGTTGTTTAATGCAGTAATAATTGGTGCATTTTGGTGTACATGAGAAGTTTATGGAGCAAGGAGAAATGCACATTAATTAAACTATATGATTAAATTTCCTGTTATATTTCTTGTAATAAATATTGTCTAATGAATCCACGAAATAAAAAGAAAGCAGTAATGCAATAAGTTGATTGTTCCAAAAACAATGATCAATGAGTTTTTGGGGAAATGAAGAAATGTATGAAGTAAATACACCTTGATCAAACTCTATTTCAATTATATTAATACCTCGCTTTACGGCCTAGATACGTTCCACGAAACCTGGCCGCAAAGCGAAGGAATCAATTATAGCGGCAACATTTTAAGCCGTAAATCGAAAACGTGCCTTAATTGAAGAGGGCCGTTATAGCGAAATGCCGTATAGCGAGGCATGGGTGTAGTAATAATCATTATTTCAAAAAGTACACGGAGAAAAGTAACATTTGCATAATAAAATTTTGTTAGTTGCAATAATAATCAATGATGTTTCCTATTTCATTATATTAAAAGAAGGACATGCAAAATTACATATTAGTCACGTTACTTAGCAATTCTCAATGACACCTAAGATATGCAATATTAACTCAAATAATTACCGTACTTTACTTTTCAAGACATTTTGTATCGTTCTAATTATATAAAAAAAAACGATATAATTAACTGCACAAGAGAAAAATAATAATACACATGTCAACTGTTTCCTTTAATTATGAAATCGCATTTTCAAATTACATTAATTTATTAAAGTACATTAACAAAGCAAAGCAACATATGTAATTTTTATTGTCGAAAGAAATCAAAAAGCAAAATTTGTTAAAAGTTTCTAGTTAAGACCATTGATTTCTTAATCTAATCATTTTAAAGACTAGACAACTAAGAATTACTACTGTAATAAAAAAAAAGTATGAATTTTAGGTAATTTTGTAGAAATTTTTATATTTTTTTTGATATAACTTAAATATATGCTTCGCATAGTCCGCTTAATCTATTTCACCAAATCTCGGACTGTTTGAAATCAGACTAATCGAAAGTATTAAGACCACATAAAAGTAAACCGCAGATAGACTTGACTGTATGAAGGAAATAAACAAAAAAAAAACAATAAATTATTTTTTTGTATTATACTTTTAAAGTAAATTAAATGCGCATTATGCCAGATATTGATAAAGTCGTAAAATGAAACAGCGTAAAAAAATATATAATATTACTTACACAATCTACAGGTAATTTTTCTCTGGCTCTTGGATGATGATTTTGTGGTTTCTGCAATTCGAAAGAAAAGCATGTGTTAAATTTATAATGAAATACAAGCAATGCATTTTATTAAATAGATTATTAAGTAAAGTTTACGATGCAGCAAAATCCATTACTTTTAACGGGTCTTAAGTAGTTGCATTGAAGAGGAAATACTTATGAATTCTCGGAAAATAAAGACTTGTAGATTTTGATGATAGTCAAGAATAGATGGAATGTGGAAAAGATTGCTGAGAGAGATACGTTGAAATATGAATATGACAAGGAATAAACTGCAGCTGAGTTGGAAAGTTGCTGAAGATTGCTGCAGAAGAGAATGAACTAAGAATGAAAACGAGTATAACTGATGTAAATAATCCAGTTACATTGGAATACAAGTAGTTTGTATACTTTTTAAGTTTTGAAAGTTAAGTATTTGGATGGGTGATATTTACACTAATTACTTGAATTTGATGGTATTTGAAATATTAAAAATATATACTATAAAATATCTAATTCTGGGCTAAAAGAAAGACTAAACCAAAGAAATAGCCGTATACAGCAATGGAAATTATTTTACTTTTCTTTGTATTTATTATTTCTTCATTTTTAGTTGATCAACTTTTGTTGATTTAATTATCAAATTTGCAATATTTATTAAGAATAATTAATGATAATGAATTGACAATTATTGTACACTTTTAAAGGATGAAAAAAATTAGAAATATGCATATGAGAAATGAAGTCAAGAGGACTGGTGATTAGTGTGAATCAATTTTCTTATTGCAAAGTGTCGGTTCACAACAATATAATCGTATAATAGCATGCACAGGATAGAAAGGTCTATCATTGTCTCAAATTATGTTTGTAAACCGTTAGTGGGAAAATTTTATTGTTCGTAATATTATAATTTTTGCTTCGTCCTCTTCCTAGGCGAAAACTGCACATTAGAAATCGAAAATTTTAAGCAAAGAAGAAACGACCGAGAAGAGCTAATATTCAATTACGATATATTGGTGTAATTATCGCACGCTATTCGTTCCCATGCGAAAGATAATAGGAAAAGGCATAACGAGGAAACGAAATTGGCGCCTTATTTGAATGTGCACTCATCGCACCATTATTCTCTTAATATCGTTCTTATTATAATATTAGCAAATAGAGTTTTTTTTTTGCTTCAATTTTCCTATTGTGATAGATTTTACAGTTACGTGAGAGGCAATTACCATTTGAAATAGATGCGTGTCGTTTGGTCATTATTTTATATACATATTTCTGCTCCTTTTCATTTCTCTCTTTCTTCTGATCATTTTTTCCTACTGTATTTTTATACCGTTGCCTTTACATGTTTAATACTGTAGAAAAATTAATACAATTTTGTATATCATCATCATTTCAGCCTAAATAGCTATTAACAAGTGCGACTCTTTTAATGTTCATCAACGAAATTTGCTTCATGAAATATTTCGGTCAACGACCTTCAACTCTCGAGTTGTTATGTTAAACAATGGGTGAAACTTCCCATTCTGCAAGAAAAACTCCCACAATCTTTATTTAAAAATAAACTTTAATTAAATAATTAGTTTTAAAGTAATTTCGTGTCATCAAAGAATGCTTGAAACAATGACATCTCGCAATACCTGTCGATGTATCATTGAAATGATTCCTGTTCAGAGAACTTATCTTGTATCTTATGAAACGTGGAACGAGGTATTATTTACTGTCATCATAAACGTTCATCAAATATCTTTATTTGTGGAATAACATCAGAAGAACTCGAATCATTCGATTATGGAAATATCTGAACTA
Source organism: Nicrophorus orbicollis (assembly GCA_018845635.1). NCBI lineage: Eukaryota > Metazoa > Arthropoda > Insecta > Coleoptera > Silphidae > Nicrophorus > Nicrophorus orbicollis. The sequence goes on from JAFMTC010000533.1 coordinate 723,484, forward strand.
AACAAGGTTTTCCATGTTTGATGGTAACAAGATTCCACAAGTAAACACTTGTTTTGAGTATAAATTTTAAGAACTACGAGATTTACATTGAAAATTTCATATTTTTATGAAAATAACGCAATTGAATACTAATTAATTGTTTAATGCAACGTTTAGAATTTATTAATGGTATAAATATTATTATGTAAATCGTTACATTATGAATCAAGACGTAAAGCTCGATAGTCTCTTATTAAGATCGGATTGGAATATAAAATATTAATTAATTTTCCGGCTGCATCCAAGAGAAATTAATTAAAATTAATTAGTACACGTGTAAAAACAAAGGCTTCTTTACGGTTACTCATTCATAAATAAAGCGCATCCTAAATGCATCTTAATGATTAGTTAAAACTGTTTTATTTAGTAAGACCAATGAAGTTTTGTGCATACTTCTTTACTTTATATTTATTACTGTTTACTTTTTTGTAATTGTTGTTGCAATAAATGTTATCATTATTAAGAAAGAGATCTGTAAATTCGGTTAGCTGCAATTGATCTTAGGTCTTTCTGCGCAATATTTTAATATAATATGAGAAACATTATTATAAATCAATAATAGAATCATCAAAATAATGAAAATTAATTTCTTTAATATTGAATTTGTACAGTGTACTTTCTCTTGAGAAATTGAAGCAATGAAGAATTATATATTTTTATTGCGCAATGTAAAATATTGTTCCAATTCCATATTTAAAATCTTGTTTCACTCCCTTCGACAAGAGCTCTTGACGTGACAAACTACTGTCGTAACAGCGTGTGAAGTGTCCACTCTAGAGAAGAAATGGGTCAGAACTAACTAAGCAGGACAAGTGTTTAAGCATTGCAATTTATTCGCACATACTAAATACTTTACGAGATGCACTTGAAACGCCGTGGATCTGCAGAACTTTATAAAGAACACAGAGCAATTCGATTGACGGATGGACTTGACGAGGCTGATTGACCCAGTAACTGGGTCGAGTAGGTGATCATGCATGTACCACAAATGACCCAAAAAATAATAACAACGCTACGATACACGAACACGTAAGCTAACTTCTGTGAGTAAGAGAATGCTTAATGTTGTATTTACATGGAAAACCGTCGTCTCTTCCATGATAAATGATGGCCTTTTGGAACGTAGGCGAACGATTCGTCGCCATTGGCAAGGTGAAAATACTCGACGAGTGGGTTCCTTGTGCATTCAATGAAACCCAGCGGAATCAACACCTAGAAATCTGCTTTTCGTACGAACGCATGAATTATCTTCCTTGGATCGATTTATATACGGACGTTCATTACTATTTCCACATTAAACAAAGGCTGCATTATAATTACGATTGTTTTTCTTTTTTCATCATTTCATTCGCATCATGTCGAAGCTTGAGTAAGCACGGTCGCGTTTCCCAAGAAAATTAACTCCGCCGACGATTATATAACTTATTTCGCTTTTCTTATCGTCCCCATTTCACGTGTCTAAATTAAAGTCATTGTCCTTCCACGATCTTACTCAATCCTCACAAACGAATTGTTCAGTTTCAATGCAACGATTCGTTTTCGTTTCCTTGCATAGAAATGAATCACTTTCATTTCATACAAAAAAAATAACAATCGTTATTGATATTAACAATTTAATTACTTGCATTAAAATTATGCAAATAATGTTAATGAATGGAAAGGCATTAAACGCGATTTTTTGTCGCTCTAACGTTGAAAAATGCCGATTTCGTAATTAAATCAGCAAATTATTGCCTATTTCAATAACAATAACCGTAGAAGCAATAAATAAGGATCGGAGTCAAGGCTGTAAAATATAACTATGATACACTTACACGTTAGAAACATACAACTAGGTTTATTATTATTGGAGACTTTTAAAGTAAGCAAATGTGTGTTACAGTGGCAATAGTAAAAGTAAAAATAAAAAATACAGTAAAAGCCGAGTTTTCTTTTCGAATTGCCGAGGATAATAAAAGACTTTAACGTTCGAATAAAAATGAAACTAAATGGAGGAGATATTTATATTTATTGTCGATCGTTTAGCGAAAGTTTAACTCATATCGATTTGCATTCAATAAGAATTCGGTAATACATGTAATTAGTTTATGTAATAATCAGAAGAGAAATTTGAATATATTATCAAAATGCGTAATGTAAATAAAGAAATAGTATAATAACGTGAGATCACAAACGTGAGGACGTTGAACTGTCAAAAAAGCAAGCAAGCAATCAAGAGTGCATGTGAATTGGAACGGTTTCGTTTCGAGCGAAATCTTGTAAGATTTCTGTACATTTAACAGGCACACAACACTCGGTTGATCTGGAGAACAACGCGAGATTAATCATTAAAAAGCGGCACTCAAGTGCGTGTTGCGCAACAACGAGCTGTAGGTCCTCGGCATAATTAAAATAATTAAATCGAATCGTTTAACGCACAATCGTTTTCACTTTCGAATTATTAATGGAGGATCAATTATTTTCAATACACTTTGATTTCAATTCAATGTACTCATAAATGATTTTCAAATTACTTTGATTTCAATTCAATGAATTGCAAATGAATACAATAAAATTTTATTCTTTTTTCATCAAAGGACTTCCGTCTTTTTAAACTCTCAACGAATGGTGGTTATATAATTACTCTTATAGAAGAAAATGTTGAGATTATGTCAATTAAGTTTCTATAGCTATAATGAAGGGTTTCTTAGAAAAATCTTTTAACATAAATAATTGAAATTCCTTTTAGATTAAATTAGTGAGGACAGAAAGACTTATGGTTTACAGCAATGACATTTTTTTGTATTTCTTCATATGAGCATAATGCGTGTGTTCCATTTTTATCAATGAACTTCCTTCTATTTGTATTCTCAACAAATGGCCACAAATTATTTTTTAAATATATAATTAATCTTATTTAATAAAATGTTGAGTGTATGTCAGTTTTGATCATTGCCAGAAATAGTAATTAAATTATTTTTGAAGAGTTCAAAAAGCCATCATTCTAGTTCTAGTGGAATAATGAAGACTTTTTTATTAATAATCTTCAATAGTAAATGAATGAAAGGTAGTTTGAATACAATTAAATGAATTACAAATAAACATGTTAAAGCTATTTTTGTCAATGAACTTCCGTCCTTTTGTATAATTACAATACTTAATTACTATTATTTCAGAAATTGTTAAGTGGTTGTCAAAGAAATTCATAACATTTGGACAAACATAAAGGATACTTTATAGGATAATAATATTGATATAATTAGTAATTGTTGTGAAAACATAAAAATCTTTGTATTTAATATAATTTCATCTTCATTTTCAATGTTTCAATTGTCAATGTTTATTAAATCTTCGATTGAAACACTAAGATCTGCATTTAACAAACCTTTTTTAATCGAAATTTTCAAAACGTATTTGAAAATATTAGTACACCCATACCTCGTTATACGGCCGCTATTTATACGGGATTTCGCTATTCAATTAAGGCACGTTTTCGATTTACGGCCTAAAATGTTATAGCGAAACATGAACAATGGCCAAAAAACATTTTTTTAAAAGTGGATATATCTACATGTTGCCAATCAAGCGCAATAATTGATTCGTTATACGGCTTTTCGCTTTGCGGCCAAGTTTCGTGGAACGTATTTCTCGTTTTCTGATCTTCTTTTGAATCAAACTTTGCTTAAACATTTCTTAGTAATTATTTACCAACCACAATAAGTTTTAAATGATTCTATAACTCCCAGATCCAAATGATCATAAATTTGTTAATTTAGTATTGCAAATTTCATTTTATCCAAACTAAGTTATCAGAAGTAACACTAACCACTTACTTACTACCACATACTAACAACTTATTAACACATAAGTAACAGGAAACTAATCAAAATTATAAAAAAATAAGGCATATTATGACATTTTTAGGAAATAATATATAGTTATTATACAGATAATATATATTGTTAATATATAAAACCTATAATTGTGACGTGGCTTTCTCGAAAGGTTTGAAGAAGATTACTCAAGAAATAAATAAATTGTAATTGGCTCTTTATGTTCACTAATTAGAAAAGAGTGTTAATTTTGCACGGTGTGTATCTTCTTTTTAGTTGCAGTAACGATTTTCTTTGCACGTCATTTCCTATTTCCTCTCGTATAAATACCAAGTAAAAGTGTACATAGCATATCCATCGTCGACGTGCAAATGATTGCAATGTTCAATTCGGTGCTCCGCAGAGAGGACGATAAATAACAGCAGCAGCGGCAGCAGGGAATTCCACGTGCGCGAAATGCGATCAACATGAAATTAATAACAATACGGGCAATTCTGTAAATGGCAAGGTTTCACTTATCACCGTAATTTAATTGAATAGAATAGCACGTTCTTCATCGCATTTTGTTTGGTTTTATCTCATTTAATGAGCAATATTTTTCCCGGCTCGTTCGCAAACAGGTATTTCGCAGACATGACCCTAAGAGTTTCGAAACAAAAACGAGCATATATAATAAACACACAGTCGTACATTTATATAAACCGGATTTGGAAGAGGAGGAGACCGAAAATTTCATGAGCTCAAGACACTCTCGTTCATCTATTTCCTTTTCTCGTTAACGTTTTCTAACTCAATCCATTAATTAATCGGTCATCTTGTGGACGAAAATCATTATTATTATGGATAGAATTTTGACAGCAACTAAAAAAAGAATGTTATAGTTATAACAACATCGGATGTTATTAAATTGTGGCTGATGATTGGCTTAGATAAATTGAGCTTAGATTTATGAATAATCAATTTACACGATAATTATAAGTTTCAACGAGCCTTCAAACTTTTTTGCTCGAAACACATTTCCATTACCGAATACAGGACGTAATTACAGATCGGAGACAAAAATCGCATCTCGAGCAAGAAAAGTATTAATAACTGGGATTAAGTTATTATATACTAATATGGGCCAAATTCGTTTTGTGGTACAAGGATTTTACATTGAGCTATCAAATATAATGATGCAATTAATCTAAATTGGATCAGATATTCAAAGCAAAGAAAGTCCCAATATGAGCACAAGACAAGATTTTTCCAACATCTTACAAAAATCCGTTTCTTTTTCTTCGACTCTCCGCGAATTCCGATAAAATTTAATCTAGATGTAAAGTGAAATTGATTTGAAAGTGTGCTCAGGTGTAAACGTGCGTGCGGATTTATAGCCAATACTTAAGCATTGAGATAGAAAGAAAAATTGTTGTTATAAGTCGATCGGTTTTCATAACGTATCGACGAAAATGTGCGATCCATCATGCCATCCGCAATAAATGTAAATCGCTTTCTTCTAATTAAGAATGAGACATTGCGGCTCGGCGCAATTTGAAATAATTACATTAATAATACGTCCAGGCATTTCCCATCGTGTCTTGCTCGCAGCGAACTTTAAAGAAAATATATGTATATTACAGGATTATCTCTCTATATAGATAAAATAAACCTCGAACAGATTATACGCGCTTTATACGGTTATTACCGTTTCTTTATTTTCTATTTCGAACCATTTCTCTCTCTCTCTTTACTTCTCCACGGATCCTTCTCTCTTATGCTATTATAAATTCATTCTCAATTTCGCAATATTAATGCTGTTCCGCTCAGAGGCGAAATGATTTCACTGTCTATTCCAGCCGTTCGAGTTTTATATAACATGCTATAATATAAATACCATCGCTGCATGCGAATGCTTGGCTAGAAGAACTTCTCAATTTGGTGTAGATTAATAAGTATATTTAACTCCAGGCACGTACAGCTCAGATCTTCTGCGAAGAGAGTGAACCGCTACGGACGTTCATTGAAAAGCAATCAACCTTTCGAATATATTTCCTACAATGCAATTCCATAATTCCATTTGATAAAACCAAACGAATTATTCATTTCAATTCTTGGCAAATTTACATTAGAAATAGAACCTATTTATCAAAAACAGGTTACAGCAAATTCAGCTTAAGATTTTTACAAATAATCTACATTTCTTACATTCATAACAATCCTGAAAATGCATCAACTAAACCTAACATTAATTTGAAAATATCTCTTAAAATCAATCATTTTTACCAATGATATAAGAAGAATCTTGATATAATTGATTCAAAATGTATTATTGATTGATTAACATAAAATTAAAATGATAAAATTTGTTGTAAATAAGTTGAAAGTAAACATTATTTTTGCGAATACAATCAATAAATGACGCCTCTTTTTCACTAATTTCTCAAATTTTAATTTCATATAGCTATGACTAATGTTTATTGCTCTTTGATTCTAAAAACCCCGTTGTGAAAATGCTAATTTTAATATTGATGTCACTAATACCTCATTACATTTATAAGCAAATACTTCGAAGCCTCATACTGTCAGAGGAGGTGGGCGTGAGAAAGAAAGAGCCATTGAAATTAACGTTGGCCGCAAATGCCGTTGAATGTAAAATTACACATTTTTCTCCGAATGAATTATGCTAAGCACAATAACAATTTCATTCAATAACAGCATAAAGTAACACCATTTTCATTAATATGAATACTGTTAATTAGAAACAGACATTCATGGATGTAATAGAAAATTGTATTTTAACAAATTAAACTTGTTGCTTCATTACTAACTTCTAAGAACAATTAGAAATATCTACATAATTGCAGATGGTTTATCATCATTTTTATATCTAGTACAACTTACAGACAATAGATATAATAAAATGTCATTAAATGTTTATTTTTAGAACTTTGGATTGCACATTCTAATTTCATTTTCTTTTCTATTTCTTGTTTATTTTTAATTGTATTTACTTTTTTTTTGGTACTTCTTATTACAATAAATGTTATTATTATACATAAATTTGTAATAACAAATTCCATCTAATAAAGAATCAGGTGTATTGAGAACTGAAGATAATAGAAAACATAAAGATCTATATTTACATTCGATTATCAAGTTTAAGATCAAATCGAAATTTAGTATCTTGTGTAACTGAAGCTAAACATCTCATTCATTTATATGAACATAATACGAACGTAAATAGTTTGAGTAGCGAACAGTCAAGTTAAGTGAATCATTAATAACGTCTGAACATAATCAGATTATAGATTTTTTGATACGAATAGAAGTTTCAGTGAAAGGTAGGTCTCACATTAACAAACAAAAAAAATAACAACAGAGCGTAATGTCTTACAATTCCATTTATGTTCATATTGAGCAATTCGAAATACAAAAGATCCATTTATCAAATCCGGTGTAAATGTTAATAATATTATTAATTACCGTTCAATACCATCGATACGACTTGGGAAGCCTGTAAATAAATTTTGAAATAGAGCAGGATATATCGTAGAGGATTTTATCTGCAGGTCGTGTTGAATAGCGTTAAGAACATATGGTGAAAAGGAACGTTATCAAAGCATGTGCTTCAGATTTACATTTAACACGATAAGAGCAGAATGTGCAAGTATTTGCACTTACTACAACAACATCCACAGATTTACGATTTTCTTAGAAAACGTTCAGTAAGCATTTCATTTCAAATTTGCGAAATTTCAATTTAATATAACTGTTGGATTTATATAACTTTGTGACGTTTATCAAAATGTAATTGAATATTTATAAGTGTACTTTTCTAGACATGTAATACGAAAATACAAATTTCTCTAGTTTAGAGACACGATTTATTTTAACTAGATTCAGTATTGCGAGATCATTTTAATATAAAGTGTTTTTATTTGTATCTCAGTAACAAAATACACACCTGGCACATGGTTCATATCTTTACTGATGACAAAATAGAGTGTCCATGAATTATAAGTTATTCTGAAACACATTTTTCGTGTGAGGAAATACACCTTTTAAGAAACACACATTTTTCAACTTCAGATTCACAAAATTCTTTCATTTTTTAAACCTTTGTTATAATGTACAAGTTATATAAACCTCTAAATAAATATAACATATGGAATACTTCAAATGGCATTTATCTATATACATTAGATTTTATTTTGGCGAAAACTTCAAAAACTATACTAATGGTACTTTTATCTGGTGGAAAATTAGTTTATTCCTGACTTCCTTACTTAAAAAGTACCATATTTTGTAAAGTGTAAGACTGTCCCTTGAATAAAATAGAGATTCAATAACAGTCCCAAATTTTATAAACATATTACATAAACTTCTGTATATACAGTTTTCATATCCAAATTTTTCAAAATTGTATCAGTTTTATACTTAAAGAAATACAGTAAACATCGAAATATGCCTGACGTTAAGATTTTGGACTTCTTTTATAACTTTTACATTAGTTACAAACTTGAAGAAATAATAATTTCTTTTCTTTTATAACTTTTACATAAGTTACAATCTTCTCTTTTTAACAACAAGTGTTCTATGTATTCAACATTAAATATCAAAATGATATTTTCAATACCTTTGATTAAAGAATTCAAGAATTTATGTAAATATAACGATGTTCTGGAACTCCTAAGATATAATATATCTAAAATAGTCGAAATAATATTTATGGCATTCAAAACTAAATTTATTAATCGAATTTAAAGCTAAATCAAAATATAAATAATTCTTTAAAGATTTATAGTTTCCAATTTAATTTTGCTTTCAAAATTAAACGCCTTAAATATTTTTGTTTTGAATAAATCGAATCTAAAGTTTCATCTAATGTATATAGCAATAACAAGCGACTGGATGATCGCATCAATAAATCAATGGAAAAACTGGTTTAATGTTATTTGGATTTAAGTTAGTTTAGTCGAAGAGATTGCGAGTTTGTCGGTATTCTTTTGACTATCGCAACAAGTTCAAACGATCGTCCGAAGATATGGTCTGACCTCAAAAAAAAGAACTCTCCACATCCAAGGCAAGACTTGACTAATTTACGGAAATTCTCAAGAACCACAAAATGTGACCTAATAACGTGTACTCCGAGTAATTTAACATTTTTAATTAGTAAAACATCGCAAATTAAAGCAAAGTAATCGTCCCGTTGACGGCAATTATTTACTTTATTTTTCACTTGTTCTTGTCGGTAAGATCTTGACGTTAATAATAAGTCAATTAATTTAAACAATTATCCGAACAATTTGAAGCGCTGCGATGTTGAAACAGAGAAGATGTACGAGCGATTGTCGGGATTATTTATATCAACATCTCAGTTTAATGAATACCTTGCAAAATAGGTAAATACAGTTAGATCTGCGCACACAATTAAAGACAATATATGAATTAAAAGTATTTGCATACGAAATATAATTAACATCCGTTACATGCAAATTGCGCAAAACTCTCAGACGTTAGTCAACGTAATTTTCAAGCTGATATCTAATAAAAAGCATAAAATAAACGATTCCTTGCATAAACTGTACGAACGTTCAGGTATTGGAATAAAAATTACGTAACTTGATTTCATCTAGGAATCTGAATATTTTAAGGCCAACAAACTAATAACCCGGCGAAGCTAATTGATGGACGAGGAACGATTTTAATGGCGAGGGAAGAATAAATTAAGGAAAACTCGTTCGAGGAAGGCCAAAAACAAGAAGACATAGTTTGGATTTGATTCACTCGCTTCGGTTTCGGATTAAATTGCACGGCGATGAGATGCAAGAATGTGCCAATAATTTTCAGTGCGGTTATAAAATTATGGGCTTGGATTCGAATTCGACGACTTTCCCATACAATTTCGCGTGGAAAGTGAATCCATTTGCGTTTCAGAATTGCAGATCAACAACAACAACATAAAAACCAAATAAATTGTGTAATCTCCGATCGTCCTTGCACCTGACACTACTCTCATTCAACAATAAAAACAAACAAACGGAATTGCTAATTGAGGATGCGCTCAAAATAATGAAAAACAGCGAATTAACAACAATGCAATATCAACAGAAGCGACAGTTAATTTATCGATTCAGTTGCACGGAAAATAAATGTTGTGTCATAAATAAATCATGGACAATTAAGCTCTCTAATAGTCCACAGAGGTTATGCTTGAGCCTTCTTTTTCTTTCTCTTGATGCGATTTCATTGAAACAGAATTTCGTAGACGGAACTCATATTTATATAAATTATGGAATGGCAACGGGAGAAATTTTCCTCGCGTGCATTTCCTTCGGAATATATCTATAAATTCATTCTTTTATCACGGGAATTGTATTTATGTATTGGAAAGTACGGCCGAGGGGAATTGGAATAGTGGAACATCAATTATAAGCTAATTGAACGCTTGCGCAACTCCTTTTATCTCGATCACAACTATATACATTTTTTTGTACGCACATGTTACAAGATCTTCGGCTAAAGGTCTCTTTGCTTCATGACTCACTGGATTTCCTTGATCTCTGAATCATTGTCTTTGAATTTTGCATTCAATTTGCAAGATATTTCAATTAAAACACCACTTTTTTGCTATAAATATCTCAAGAAACAAGGTATTATTCAACATTAGTTATATATATAATTTCAATTTCCTTGAACGGAAACATTTACTTTTTTATTTCATTTTTAATTAATAATTATATATAGTAGTCTTGTTATAACCTTAAATAATAAACTATAATTATAGTTAACTTAGGCAGAAATATACGGTTAATACATTAATTTTTGAAAATCAAACATTTCAAAAAATATTCAAAATCTGTTAATAACCGAGTTGGTAATAATTAAGAAAGTCAATAACAATATTAAAAATTACGAATTGACAGTAAACCTTCGCATAGTGCCATTTATAACTGTTCAAAAACCGCACTAATAGAGGACTTCAAACCCATAAAAAAGGGCTATAGAAACCTTGCAAAAAGTGATCATTCATATAACTGGTCTATTTATACAACATTTCAATTATTCAATTAAATTATCATAGAATTTGTTTTTAAAAATTCAATATTAATTCCGGACTATACGAAGTATTACTGGACGCATATTCAAACATCTTAAGAATATGAGCCAACATATCATTTTATTATTATACTAACATTGCCTGGTTTACGAGTTTCTCTTCCAATTATATACTTTAGTTACACTTGCCTTCAATGTCAAAGACCGAAAGCTCTATTTTTAAGTTAATATCCATCATGTGTGATGTGTTTATTATACACGAGGTAAATTGTATACAATTCCGAACGTCTTATTTATTATTTTATTTCAAAATGTATTAACTTTTTTCCATATTTTAATTAACACTATTCCCATAAAAAAAATGTAAAAAGTTCAATGACCGAAATCCACCTAAATAAATTTGTTTACTTTATAATATCACTCAATCAAACTAAAAATATTCAAGAATTTCGCGCCTTCAAGTACAAAACTTTACATTATTATTTATCTTCATGTGAATCTGTGTACGTTCTCAAAGTTTTATGATGATAAATTGTAAATATTTGCTCTTCCGAATTAAAATATTACGAGAATTCCTGGAATAATTACTATGGCTGCCATCAAAGAATGCACATAAAACTGATTCTTAAAATTCCTTCTATTTAAAACAACGGTAACTTTATCAACTTAAGTTGCTGTTAATTAAAGAAGCAGATGGAGCTTTACAGGGAATACTAACCTGATTCTTACTAAACAAATCTTTACGTAAGATTTAAAGTTGCATGTAAATCACCACGTGATTAATTATACATAATTGATCTATATTAACATAATATACGCAAAATAGGATTCGCTTTCAACACGTAACATTAAAAAATATATGTAAATAACACGTGAAATAGAAACATGGATTTTCCTGCATTCTAGTTTTACTGTTTTGCAAAAGGCCAAAGGAGTTTACATGCACTTGTAAATTAGCAAACGTACAAATAATATGTAAATTCACTTTCTTGTTGGACGACGCAAGGAACTAGGATTTAAAAATTTGTTTTAAGCAACAAATGCGACGACACGGTGAAACGACCTAGAAATTGCCTGTTTGTTCTTACATAGTAAGCAAACTTGTTTCGCCTCTACACACTCAAGTATAGTTGAAATAGGATATGCGAGTATATAGATTTTTTTTGGCCATGACCACGCACAGCCCAAAGCAGGTGAATGCTCAAAATAAAGTGTCTTTTTTTTGCAGTGGCAGTAACATTTGTATTTTCTACATACATAGCTTCATTAATTAACCTGCGATGTTTCCGAGGTTACTCATGTTCTATAAATAGAATAAAGCGGAGAAGTTCAAAGATCAATGGATAATTAATTTTACATGAAATCGTTTTTTATTGTAATTTAAAATTAATTAATTCTTGCGTAAATCCGAATAAATCCTTGTTATCAACAATAAAAGTATGAAATAGTGTTCATTAAAGTTGCGAAACACTACAATAGTACTTGGAGAATGGACAATATGTGAAATTAACTATTTTTAAAGCAATTAAAACCAGACATGGTGAATCTTGCATTATATGGATATTTCAAAAGATAAACTTCAAATCAAGAGAGATATTAATACTAAATAAATGAAGTATTCATATTTCCATAAAAATAATACTTAATTATGAAAAATACAACAAAATAGACTTAGTTATGTTAGTTACATAGTAAAATCTAATTCTGTAATTGCATTTTTAATTTTTTTTTGTAGAAGTGATAGCAATACCTCGTATAGTCCGGTTTCGACAATATATCGGACTAATAGAGTACTAAAAGTGCTGAAAAAAGAATCAAGAATACAAAACAAGTCAAATTGTGTAATATTCTCTAAGAGGAATTGCATTGTTTTAATTAACTTTTTGTTTGCTTGAAAATTGTTAATATTTTAAACTATAATCTTATATATACGTTTATTAAAGAAGTAATTAAAGAATTAAATGTGTAAAATTATGATTAATTGTAATTAATTTAGAAGATTTCCATAAAATATTTAATTGAATTCAAAATAATCTTACCCAAGTTTCTCGTTGAGCCCAGGAACGTCGCAGTTGACGTCTTAATACAACAAAGGCATTGATTCAAATGACATCGTTTGTATTATTTATGACAGGAATGTGGTGGGTAAAAGGTTACCGTTTGGTATTTTGTTTACTTTTCATAATGCGAAGTAAAAAAAAATGACAATAAAGAAAGAGGTTTTATTGTACCTGGAGAGTGATACAGGCGTTACGCCACTTCGACGAAAACAATTCAATCACATGCTAAAAGCGTTTTATCGGATCCCGCGTTTTCGCATTAATATTCATTTATGAGTGCTGTTACATAATTGGATAATTGCGTTTTTATTTATACCGTGAAGTATATGATAGGAATGCATGATTTCATTGTCTCCGCTCGCTATCTGCACGATCGGAAATATTAATGTGAAAAAATATATAATGTTTTGTTAATTAGTGCGTGGTCGGAGGAAAGTAAATGAATAAAAATATTATGTATAAATAATGTACGTGCTGGCGATTGCATAATGGAAATGGTCGTGAGTTTTTAGGTCTATTTTATGTATAAATATATAATTTATAACGAGCCGTAATTCATGCTCGTTACACCGAAACTGTTTATTTTGTATGCAGCTAAAATGCAATCAATGCTCGCTTAATAACTCAATTACAGAGGTGCTATTATATGCCTCGCGAATGGGATTAACTTGAATGAAACTTACACAAAGTGCACGTTCGATTCACTATTTTCAAACAGTTTCACTTCTCCTCACTTACGCAAAGATCCATTCCCCCCTGCGCCATTATAAAGTGCAAATGCTATTCCCAGTTTTTATACCATTATTAAATCAAACTTTTCGTAGAAACCTGTGAAATAATTTTGCAGAGACAATTGTGACTTTCTTCCATCGGGTTTTACTTTCGAACGCGTTTGACTAGAGAGGAGAGAGAACGCATCGAGCGTACACGAATAATAATAATAACAATAATGAACAAAAAAGAAGGTGTAACATCGGATAATACACGGCATCTCTGCATGCGAGTATTATTTTTTTCGTTTAATTGTTCTTAAAGTTCGTACAGTATTCGTAACAATTGTTTCCACACGTTTCGCACATAAATCAAACGGCCTGAAACAATGACGCGGAGAAAGAATGGATGCTAATTAATTGTAGAAATTGCTTTAATTACGTTTATGTAAGTAAGTGAATTGGTGTAACTTTATTTCATCAAAATTGTAGATTTTTTTAGAAAAAGTAAAAGTTTCTTCATGAAAGTTGCGCAAATGCTTCTTCGTGCGTTTTTCCATGGTAAAATCTGCCGCTTTTTGTGGGTATAATTATTAATAACTAAAACATCTCGCTTTGTGAAAACATCACACTTAAGCAATATCAACAATTGTATAAATTACTTATTACTAATCATAACTTTATATCTTATTTTTTTACAATTATAACAACTTTGCAGCAATTGAAATATAAATTATGTAAATTGAAATATATAAATAAATAAGTACACCTTTATACGGCATTTCGCTATAACGGCTCTCTTCAATTAAGACAAATTTTCGATTTACGGCCTAAAATGTTTCGCTATAATGGCAAAAAACGTTTTGTCCATGTCGATATATCTACATATTGCCAATCTTGCGCAAGCGCAATAATTGATTCGTTATACGGCTTTTCGCTTTGCAGCCAAGTTTCGTCGATCGTATCTAGGCCGTAAAACGAGGTATGGGTGTATTTGTTATTTAACAAATCGCAAATGTGTTTGTAAATAATGCAAACTGTTCATTAACCCATACCCAATATTTATACTTTAGTTAATTTGTTAAAAACAAAACTAATTAGTCAATACCAGGAATAGTCTTAATTATCTTCATTAAAAACATGTTTATATAAGAAAATAGCATTTTGTTGTTTTGTAAACAAAAAAGGATGAAATTAAAGTTTCTAAGGATAGGTTTTATGAAAAAATGAGCGATATACAGAACTGATCAGAAACTGTTATTCACACGTCTCTTTAAACTGTAATTGAGGCTTCTTGAAGTTATCCATTAGCATTACTTAACAACCAAGTAAAAAAATATATTGAGTACTCACAGTTTCACGGATTTCAGAAAGTAACTAATGTTTACTTATTTAATCAGAGTTATGGAAAATTCAATCCGTTCACATGGAAATTACAGCTTTGTTTACTGTATTACTTCTTATTTATTTATAAACACATTTTGCTTTTTTATATAAAGACGATCACTATTTCAGAAATGGATATTAGTAAAGCATAAAAATAACACAATTATTAAGAAATTATAGATTATTTTAGTTTTAAATATTTAAACATAGTTATTGTATCTTTTGTTATAATTAATTACATACCTATTTCAATAGCTAAATCCAAAAATATAACAAACAAAAACTAAGAAATAGACACTTGTTTCATATAGAACATTAGCAAAAAAAAACTATAACTTTATAAGTACAAGGCAAACCAACAAATGTAAAATTTGCTGTCGTTGTTAAACAAAGTTCATGCATAACACAATTGCGTCACGGAAATTTTATACCTGTAAATGGCCAAATGTACAAATAATGAGAGACGACATTAATTACTTTCGTAAGCGAGTCGCACACGTTTTTAGGTAGTGAGTAGGAGTCAAACTTACTTAATTTATTTTATTTTTTAGGAAAACCTCTGTGCAATAAAGTATCGACTTTAATGAAAGCAATATTGAATGAATATAGTTCCAGTGTAAAAAGCACACTTTACATACCCGATATAACAGTCAAATAATTTCCGAACGCGAGTAAAAAGTTAATGTCAGAAGTGGGATTCGAACCCACGCCCACAGAAGTGGACTGCGACCTGAACGCAGCGCCTTAGACCACTCGGCCATCCTGACATATTACAAAGATGAGCAACAACCGCTTACCAAGGTCATGGACTTTTCAGTTTAATTAATAATTAAATAAATATATAAAGTCCATTAACAGGACATATAGAAGCTACCAAATTTAAACTAATACTAAGCTTTCATGTAGTCAAGTACTCGTACAAGTTGTCATTTATGTGACATACATTGCGTAATTCTTAGCATACATTATTTATAAATAATAAAAATATTACTTTTGCAATATTAATTACAAAAAACTCAATAAATGGAAATTAAAAAATGGATAAAAATAAAATCAAATTTCTTTATTGCAAAGGGCTATTGATCTTACTGTTCAATCAATATTATTAAATTGATTAAAATAATGTTAATTATATTACGTTTACTTTGATTGATATTATTTTGATTAATTTAATGCATTCAACGAAATAAATCTCCAATTATCAGTGATTACGCTTTTATAATTTCGAATAACTTAATGCTTGAACACGGTTTTTTTAAAGCTATAATTAGCATTAACATAAAAAGGGTACGACGCGTATTTTCTTTGGCCTTGAATACGTTTAACCTTGGATATAAAAACTGAATGCCTAAGGGTACAACAGACCCTTCACATTGTATCCACCCCACTTTTGAGCTTCCCCAAGGTAATAGCACATTATCCTTTTTACACTATACTATACAATCACAAAAGAATCTTCACTTTCAACGTTACATAATTTTGGACCAAAATAATGATAATATTGTTGCATACGAATAATTATTTGAAAGATATACCAAACAAACAACTTCTTTTTTTTTAAGGAGAAGAAAACTTTAATAAACCTGCAATTAACGGAGGAAGATGCTAGGAAAAGAGACGCTACAAGAAATAACAGTGTATTCGTCGTTTACGTAATTTCTTTTTCGCGGAAGTAAAGTGTCTTTTGAAAAATAATAAACACGAAAATGTTTCCTCTGCGCACTTCCCTTTCATTAAAGATGAAAAGTATAAGGAATAATCCATTGTAAAGAAAATCATATTCAATATTAATTTAAAAAGCAATATTTAAATTTTATTAATTTGTTTACGTTACATTTACTCATTAAATGTTGTCTTTTCACTCGTTTATAAAAATAAAAACGTTTTTACCAGTAGAAATAATTATTCCAGTGAAAGTGAAACTAAATGTTAGCACAATAATACAAATACATTCATTGTCACTTTTATATTTAAATTTGTTACTAATTATGTATATAGTAATTGTATGCATACAAAACAAGTTCATTTACTATATCCAATCTAACTGTTAAAGTGTAAATTAACAATTTTATATAATATTTTAATTAGGGCAGAAAAGTCATAGCATTTGATTTTTATTTTCTTTGTATATTAATTTAGTTTGTTGCAATAAACGTTAGTATTTTTTAGATTAACAAGAATATTGAATAAGTAGAATTATTTTGTACCGAAATTAGCTACGAAACGGCGACTATCTTCTTGAATATTATATAATAAACAATAAAAATAAAAAGTTAAAAGTCAGTTAATTATTGTCAAAATGTACTATAAATCAAATTAAATTTAATAGTTTCAATACATAAACAATTAAATATGACAGGTATCGAGTAGAAAATGAAGATTACATAAAAATCATCAGTTTTTATACAAAATTATATATTCTTTGGCACGGTTGAGTTGTTTTAAATTGATTGAATATCTCATGTACGAAGTAAACGTATTATACAATCGGCTTGGAATACATTAAGAAGCTGTTTAATTGTTTGTATTGGAAGCAAATGTACGGTTACATTAACTGCTTCTGAATTAATTACGTTGTTAAAATATATAGCAATAATGAGTGGACGCTAAATATAACAAAATGTTTCCTGTCTGCAAGTGTTCTGAGGCCATTCTCTTTCTGGATTTATCCGCGAATCGACATCTGTTCGATTTGATGTAATGCAATTATCATCTACAGACTCTTCATAACAGATCTGTTCAATATTTTGTCACCGTTTAGCGAGTCGGATGGTAATCCGAATCACCTGACTGAAGAATACCATCCAAAAGTATCGGTTTCTTAGCGAAATTGATAACGTGCAAAAGAAAGTGTGTACATCTTAGCAGGAAAGTAATAATTGTCTCTTATTTAATACACACGTAGGTTGGAGAAAAATCGTGTATGGAGCGACACGGGAAGGACGAGCCGTCATTAAAAGTCGGGCCGTAATTATAACAAGCAAGAAACTTCATGGGAAATAACTTCGAGCTGCATGGAGGAACGGATTAATGTAGATGGGGTTTACAATTTATTTTCGTTGTTCTTCATACATTTTTTTTTTCCTGAAACAATAGCCAAACCACTCATGAAAGTAAACCAGTTAAAGAAGTAAACACCTCTGCGTAATCCAAATAACTGTAATCTACAGTCGTTAATACATGCAGTATCCGAGCATCTGCATTACAAAATCCACAGACGGGGTGTTGGCAACTAGTAATAAATGCAAACGGCCTTAGGTGAAGCATCAAGGTTGACAACCTACAAAACTTGCCTTTTATAATCCTTCTCGCCGTACAAACAACCGTCATCTACACACACACATACACGCTCCTATACCATAATAGTTCACAGCTATTTGCAAACGTCCAATAGCAAAAATTATTGCGAGAATCCGAAACCGCGGTTTCACTGTGAAATTAATTGCGAGACGTTTTTAGCTTTATGCATACACTTCATTTATTTATTTCGCTAATTTGACTTTCGAAACTAACGACCTCAACGCTTCAGAAGTTCGCGCACCACTAGCAACTATACAACAACAACAAGAGCACACACACACACATATAAAAAAAAGTGTACTCGCCACCGCCGAGTGTATTTGTATGTGCATAATATAGCTCAGTTTTGTTTGTCCATTGTTTCACTTATCTCAAAATGTTCACAATGGGTTCAGAGGAACGCTGCAATACTTTATTGCATAACAGCAATTCGCCGGTTTAATGCCTCGCTGTAAGAGGAAGACTGGTGTACATCCGCTCCAAAAAGAGAACATTCGCATAAGAACGGAGATTCATACCCATTCTATTGCAAACGTGTATAGTTTTTTTGCACCCAAAACACACACATCCTATTTGAAATTGAATGTAACATTTGTTTTCAACAACTAATTGAATGATTCATATTTTTTGTTTCCATTCAATACAATCTATTGGGAGTACTGCAATAATTTTATATAACAATGCCTAATGACACTGACACTAAACTGACAGCTGTCAATATAGATTGTAATATGTACAATTAATATGAATTCCTGACATTGATGTTTCACTGCATTACAAGTATAAACGATTCTTAGAAAGAATATGGTTACCACCTCCAATGACTCATCTTTTGCACCAAAAACTCTAAATAATATTAAATAAAAAGTCATTATAAATCACTTTATTATTTTATTAATATTTCACACAAAAGTGTTTTATTTGAATCGTTACAATAAATTGAAGTCGGGATACAAATTAAATTAAGATACTCCGTTACAGTTCTCAGAGCATACAATGAATAGAAAGTAACAAAATACTCAAAGAATTACATTAAATTTTATATTAGAAGATGTACCTCAAAGAAACAA
The DNA here is from genome assembly GCA_018845635.1 of Nicrophorus orbicollis. Classification (NCBI taxonomy): domain Eukaryota; kingdom Metazoa; phylum Arthropoda; class Insecta; order Coleoptera; family Silphidae; genus Nicrophorus; species Nicrophorus orbicollis. The sequence continues at coordinate 742,902 of JAFMTC010000533.1, forward strand.
TCTGAGAAGAGCAAAATTCCTATAAAATTATAGACCACATTATAAATTGGACGTACTTGTTTGGTATTTGATATTAATGAACTATATGAAACAATTTTACAATTTCTTACCTACTTTATTCGAAATATAATGGGTTTTTTCTTTCGTAAAAATATATTAAGGTTAAACAACTGGAAATTCTATAAAGATGAGAATAGTCCAAATATAAAAATTATTACCACATCCTGTTACTAATAATATTTTAATGTTCATTAAATATGATTTATGCATAATATTTTGGTTTTCTTGAAGGAAATTAAGTAATTTAGGTTTTATCTCAATTAATTGGGCAATTAAAGCAGCAAATTTTGTTTTTTAAGTGAGAAAAGCACTAAATCAGTCCAAAACAAACCGAGATAAAAGCTATTCCGTAATGTGTAAATTATAAAATCATGATTAAGATCTAGGTTAAATTTCGTATAAACAACTGGTCCAGGTGAAAAACAAAATGTTTGTGACTCGTCCTTGATTTATTTAAAATTATTATTTATGAAGACCGAAAATAATAGCAATGAGTATTGAAACAATGCAGATGAATTTTGATCTGTGTTGGCTGAAACGAAATGCTTTTACAATTTATTTTTGGCATTTGAGTAATGAAAATGTGTTTGCAAGTCTATATATCAATGCGGTAACATTTAATACTTTTACTTCTCATCCATATTTCGTTTAATTTTGAAATGAGGGAAACGTCTAGTCGAGAGTTTGTACTTTTTTTTTCTTCGGCAAATGAAAAACTTGGATCGTGTACTGAGGACGCACCTCTTAGCTCGTTTTGCGCATCACGCTGATATTTTGTATATAATATAATATACACAGAGATTTATTGATAATTATAACGTACAGCAATAAATAAAACGATGCTGCGATTTATGGGTGATCCATGGAGGCAAGGAAACTATTTGTAACGATGCTAATGCACAATGGCCGATTGGATTGTTGCACGCGTGATTTACTGTATATGCACACGCTGCGATGATATATCAAACTATATCGAGTATAGTTGGAGGAATTTTGGGAGCAGCTACCGGAGAAACTGTATATAAATCTTTCGCACAAGGTGAAGCAAGTGGAAAAAGTCTGTTAGGTAATGCGATCGTGGAGTAAATCAAGACCGCGTGTGACCTAGAACACTAACTACTCGAAACAATGATACTACCTCTCAGCCAAATACTGAATCCGAATTCAGGCTTATCTCGTGGCATTAAGTGTGATTCAGTGTCAGTGCCCTTCATTTGCATGCTACAGAGATAGTTGCACTTCTTGGATGGTACCGATTAGAGGAGACGCGCGTTCCCTTTAATCTTACCCGGCAAAAGAACACCGACACACACACACACTGACACGAATTATTATATAAATAGTTGAATGCCTTTTGCCCAGCCGAAGGCCGGTCACATAACACATGTTTTAATTGATTGCAGATAACACATTTATTCCAGCGACGAGCTCGGAACAAACGACGCGAAATCTATTGATCCCTTCGTTTGTTAAGTGTTAACTATATTTACTACCTCCGAGCGAGTGCCAACTTTATCTGCCAGATGCACAACCCATTCGTTTTTCTGAACAACCCAATAGACAACACTTTCCTGTTGAGAACATTCGCAGTGGTCTCGAGATAAGACATCAAATCATCATAATAAATACATTCGATATGTTCACTATCTCTCTTCAGAGTGGCGATTAATCTCTTTCAACCACACTACATAGAATGAACAAATAAAGTTTAGACCGTATTACAGACACAACACTTCCTACAAAAGGTCCTATTTGCTTTTGGTGTTACGACTATTATCAAAATCATACGGAAATAGTCAAGTTTATAAATTCAAAATCATTATAAAACATGTAACAATTATTAATACAAAATTTCATGGCAGAAAGACCAATAGTTTGCAAAATAAATTCAATACAATGAAAAGAAAAATGACAATAATATTCGAACAAAACCAGAAAAGAAAACAACTGTTACATGTGTCACAAACGGCTATTGACCGCACTCTTTCCGCCCATTAAATATAATTGTAAATACATTTGGTCAAAAATCAATAGTGCTTATTTTCAATAATTTTGTTCACATTTTATTTAAAAATGTAATATACAATAATTAAGGTGTTCTTAATCATATCTCATATATCAATAAATATTATTAAGTAACTAAAATCTTCTGATTTTTCAGATTTTTATATATTGTTTTTGAGTTATTTCATCTTATACACGCTGTTTGTATTTACGATTTATATTTGTAACAAAATCGAACAGCTGGTATACGACCTTGCATGTTTTGGCTCAAGTCCAATTAATTACTGAGGAATCCAGTTTGCTGCTTCATTACATTGACCAAAATTAAGATTGCGCTCAAACTTTCACCCAACCAAAATCAAAGATCTATTCTTGTTAAATGCTATTATTCTTATTATTATTCACACATGCTGTACTCAATACGCGAATCCGGGTAACACCTGAGGAGAACTATTTTATGAGCATTCCAAAATTTTATTTGCAAACATACATTTTCCAAAATATTGTATTACAATGTTCTTAAGTAATGTATTTGCATTTATTGCAACATTCACAAAACCAGTTTAAATATATTTTTTGGTATTTGCTTTGTTGAAATATAATATAAATATTTCTAAAAATATTTTTTGAAATTTACTTAGACGATATTATAGATTAAAGGAAAACGCAGAGAAAATAAAGATCTATCAGATGCTAAATTTACAAATGAAGAAAACATCTTTATTTATATTTACAATAAATACAAATAATTAGAAGAAATTTTTTAGATATTTATAAAACATACTATTCAATACATATTTCTAAAACTTTAAGTTACAATAATAAAAAGAATATTTGTTGCTAATAAAAAATAGATGCATGATTGAAATAGGTAATTTGTCGTAGTTTGTTAAAATATAAATTGATTTGAAGATCAAATAATTGTATTTCTAATAATAGGTACTTGAATGAATAAATTGTAAAATATTTTTCAAATGGTAAAAGGTAGATGAGGTGACGGATAAAGAGGTAGAGGTGAAAAGAAAATGGGATGCGCGAGAGAGCCAATTATAGAGGTAAGCAGGTATAAGCCCTAATTAAAAAAGGTACACGTTTTCAGGGCGTTACCTTCGTCTTTAAGGATGGTGTGGATAGAAACCGGCTAATGATTACAAGGTTTAGGTGTGGAAGTGAGGAAATGAATGGACAGGCAGAAGGAGTTATAACGTGTAAGTGAAGAAAAGAAAAAGATGAATGGGAACATGAACTGAAAGAGCTGGCAAATAAATTTCATATCTGAGCGATTGTTTTATGCACGAGACGCGTTTAAAATCACGAATTTTGCTTAACCGAAGGTTGAAAAGAAATGATTACAACGTGGAAATATCGAAATGAACGAACGTATGGGTGTACATCGAGAAGGAAGGACGTGCACAAATAGAAATCCTCGATACAAAATATAAAGTTTCTCCGAACGAAAATTGTCGGACAGGTAAATACCCCTAAAGTGGTCGTACCGAGCGCAATCAGTGACAATTAAATAAAGAGAAAACTCGTTTACATTCTCTCTCGATACTAGCGAATGACACCAAAGATTGGGAATCACGTTCAGATCTTGGAAATTGCTCATCCCACTCAATCGAATCGACGTATTTCACTCCGCCGAAGACGTTCGCCATTCAAAACGAAAACGAAATTGCGCACCTGATCAAAAAAGCAAAAGCAAATTCTTATATAAATATTGCAACGAATGGTTTTGCATTGTTTGCACCCACACGAGATCAGACGGAATTCATAAATAGGGGAGCGGCGGCAGACCAGTAGCTCCTGCTCTACCAATAAACAATCGGGAAAGATACTCATAATGAAAATTACGAATTCGTAAATGAACGTGGAAACTGCTGCCGCTGCTCAATTGGAAAACCTAATCACAATTTACTTTCCACAATCATTAATGCCATATTTAGTAAAAACAGTCTGCTTGCATTTGGAATGATTTACACACGCTATTAGATTTAATGATGGACAGAGATTGTAGGAGAAAACCATGTGTCACATACACACAAACACACACACACACACTCGGAGGAGCATGCATATATGTATGCACGTACACACAGACAGCACGAACGCGCTCTTTGGATCCAGGAAAACCGTGGATGCAGGGCAACCCAAAGGTGATCCGTTTTAATTTGACGTTAATTAGGTTTAAAGACCACTGCCACAATTAAGGCGGCACTTACTGGAAAGATAACTGTAAACCGAAGCAATAAATCGTCCAAAGATTTTACTCTGCTGATGAACCAAAAGAAACCAAAAGCAAAAGAAACGCAGATATATTGAGACATATATGTAAGATATCGAACATGTAAATGAAATAAAATAAATTAAATTCTAGATTGATCATTAATATCGACCTTTTACGGACTGATTTATATATTATACATTCAAAAGGCGATCTCGTAAATACCGTTGCACTGAAATTAAATCCGGTTTCCATTTAACGCACCGGGCGTACTTTTTCTTAAACAAGAAATTAATGTTACTTTTTTACGAAATTACGAAATATTATTTGCATACTCTTCAAAGCGGATAACAACAATAGAACTGCATTCTTCTGCTTTTTTTCTTATGCGAATTAAACTATGAACAATGGTACATCATACTTGCAAATTATATTTACAACTGCAGATAATGTTTGTTTAGACTTAATTTGTCTCTTTAGTTGTAATCTCAACATAGCAAGAATAATTTATAGCTTAATGTTAAACTATATATTTTGAGACAAATACTTGTAGAATAATTGTTTGATTTGTAAATTATACTGGAATGTAACATATTCACATGGATTTTTTCTAGTTAGTATATGGAATAATTGATATAACTATTTTAAATTTCCCGGGAAAATCTATTGAGTAATACTTTTTTTGTAGTCACCGATATCATTAGTCACTAACTATTACAAATTTAAAAAAAATGCGAATTAATGAATAAAATTAACAAATACGTAAATAACGATATATGTAGGCAGATTTATTCTATTCTCAAGATTCTACACATAAACACTACAACTTACTTTGTTTATTATATAAGTAAATTGCTACAAAATTTAATTAAATTAATATCTAATTAGACTTTGATTGGTTAATAAATTAATATTTAGTTGACTTAGAAAGGCTTATGATCAATAGCCCTTTGCAACAATAGATTTTCTTTTTTTTGTATTTCTTAATTTTCATTTCATTGAGGTTTTTTTTGTTATAATAAATGTTATTATTATTATTTATTTAATAAAATTTAATTGAATTTGTCTTTGAGGAATAGAAAATATTGTGGATAAAAAGTTACATAATTTAACAAACATTAAATGAATTTAAAATATAAATTGTATATGCTAATTATAAAATTGATACGTCACGCTTAATTTACGTGAATAGTAGTTTTCATATAAGCCGATTAATTATTTCAAGAAAACTGAATCTCATTAAAAAATAGCAACGTTATGTAAAGTACGTAACAAATTTACATATCGAACGCTGATGATTTGCTTAAGGTAATTTCATAAGGAGGCGTTTAAGAACTTCCAGACAGGTGCACTAAACCGTAGGAGGATCACTCCGAAGGCCGTGTTATGTGCATCGAGGAATAAATTTCCCGCTTTCGGTAAATTATTTGGAAACGATATATCATTCGCATTAATTAGACCACGGATTACAAATACGTAACACGCATTGCATTAGAATGAAAGATCGTTTATTATATTTGACGTGATATATGCGCGCAGATTGTCGTGGAATTATTCATTTCCGCGCAATGATCCATAAATATTTCAATATTGCGTAACAATCGAATTATGCAACGTTTTCATAATTCACACGTCCTTTTAGCTGTACAAGTAAGAGAAAAAAAAACGACAGGCAAAGGGAATTACAATAGAGAAAACATATTTCACACTGGAAGCTATAAATAAATACAGACGCCCATGCGCTTGTTACCTGCCAATACTAAATATTAAAAAAAATGAACACGTGAAGAATGGATTATGTGCTGTTATTGTTTTTCAATTAACTCAAATTACAACATAAACCATTTCGATTTGGATAATCGTGAAGCACAAGAAAAAACAAATATAAGAGGCGTAAAGGCGTAATGTATTCATTACCTTCAAATAAATGTGATCATTCCGTGTGACTCGTCCGATCGAAAAGTAAAAGTGATCCCACCTCTCATTACGAACGTTATCAAAGCGAACGATTGAAGGAGCACGTGGTTATTTCGTTAATTAGTTGACATTAAATAGAAGCCTATTTACCTCGGAGGTAGCAATTTTCTTTAATTACAATAATCTATTTGACTTCTGCATGTGCTCTTCAACTTGAGAGATTATAGAGAACAGCATGTGCGCCATCAGAGAGAGTATTGCAGGATTTTCGCGAAAGCGAAAGTGTGAGAAATAGGCGAAAATGGGGAAGATGAAAAAACAATCAAATTGTGCAAAAAAAAAAGTCATGTAGATCAACAATCGATTTGCAGTTTAATATGCAAACGCGAATAGGAAATCGCTCTCATTATGTTGGTTTGATTATGCTGAAGAGTAATTGCTACATCGCATCGCATGCAGCGGGTGGAGATGATGAGAGGTGGGGAAAATTGAAAAACTGAGACGCGCAAAACGTGAGTTCTGCAATTATTTCCTAATAAATCATCGCAATGATATGTCTTGAAGACATAGAAAAATCGCTAATAAGGATTGCCCCATTGAACATACGAATCATGCAATAATTGTTTGGCAATAATCGATAAAGTCTGTCTAATTAATTTAATTATTTATCATTATCAAGTGGGAACCTTTTCGTAGTCGGTATTCCACGAGAGAAAAATGCTGATCCTCGTTTGAAGTCCATTAATTTTCTTTCTTAATGAACGGACGACGATGCATTCATTCATTTATTATGCAAGTTCACACGTGCGAATAAATCCACAAGTCATTACAAGCATTTTCAACTATGTTATTTAGATTTCTCTTCTTAAAAAAAAACTTAATTGCAATTAATCAAGTGTAACTTGAATTTTACCCAAAAAAATGTTATTTTTTATTCTGATTTTCATTACTGTGTTTTATTTAATCATATCTTTAATTTGTGTGTATGAATTACATATACATTACATAAGACACACATTATAATCCAGCAATATCACAAAATAGAAACGTTCAAGATCTTCAAGAACCAAATTACGAAGAACAAACAAAATTAATTTACTTTATCTACTTAACTCAACTTACTTTAATTATTAACTAAAACTGGCAAATCAACACATGATATTCAAAAGTCTAATAATATCAATTACAAACATAATATGGCTGTATTTTAAAATATGGTCAGAACCAGCAAAAATATGAAAGAAATTACAATACTAATCTAAAACTTAAATTTAAAAATAAAGTTGAAACTGTTTGAAGTAAAACTACAAAAATAACTACAGCCCCTTGAACAGGATATTTTTAAGAATCGTCAAAATTTGATAACAATGTGATAACTTTTGACAAATTTAAACCAAAAAAAAACCATTACATATAAAGTAAACATTTCAATAACATTAATATATAAATAATGAATATATCTTAATAAGAAACTCTTGTTAAAAACTTACATGTGCAAAATCAAAATTCCAATAATCTGAAACAAAAATATTATCAATTAATTAAACTGAAAATTAACAAAGTACACGTATTAAATATTTGACGATAAAACAATAATTTTAAAGTTAATTTTAGAAAATAAATATAATAAATATACCTAAATAGCTTAGGTATTTCTATACAATTAAGCAATTTATATAAAAAAAATAACAATTACGAGAAACACGCAAGTAATTTATTTACGTTTAAATTAATGTTAAAAGCCATTTTTTTAGAATAACGTTATTTAAAGTTGACATTAGAAACTGATGACTGCATTTGCGTGCACTGATTCTCATGTAACAGTTATGTAAGATGGGTTTCCCGAAGGTCGCAAGAGAAACGAATTGTGGTATACTCTTCAAGCAAAAACTTCACTTAGTAAAAATGTAGCAATATCCGCTATTTGGGCAAATTGCTGCTTCAATTGTAACATCTTGCATACGTTAAAAGCACTTAACAACAATGTTGATAGATATTTGGAAACTTTGTATAACGAACTAATAATTATTAAACAAAAATTAGTGGTTATACCCAAATGAAAGTATATATTTAGACAAATAAAACATATTAAGTTATGTACTTTTATTATTTTTCATTACTTTATTTCATTTTATTATTATTATTTGGGCCTACTTCGATTGCCCGAAACTCACTTTCCCGACGCTGAAATTCCCGACATCCGTTATCCCGACTGTATTGAAGTTCCGACATTCGTTATTCCGACTATATCGAATTCCCGATATACATTATCCAGAATACATCAAATTCCCAATATTCGTTATATTAACAATCATCATGTAAACATTTCCAAAATGTTTTTAAAAAAGAGCTTTTAAAATAAATCAAAATTATATATATAAAATAACAATATTTTCGAGAGAAATAAAATATGTAAATAAAGCAGACAGAAGTCCACTCGTGTATGACAAGCATCGTAGTATTAAATTGCAGCTATATAACTTGTATATAAATATGTTTACAACCAGCCATACACGAGCGATTTTTCCTCCAGATATTTTCTTGGGAATTCAGTGTATACGATTACTCATCAGATAACTGCGCTAAATCTGATAAACACGAGTATTAAATCAGTTGCGTTGCATTCGCAATAAGTTATGTTATATAATAGTGAAGAAAATAAGGTACTGAAATTAGAAATTAAAGAAATCATTTAATAAATGTAATATTTATGTGAATATGGTGAAAATCTTTAGTGAAAATGGTCATTTTCTTCCTTATTGAGGAACATAATGTTATTTATCTTTTCATAGTTCGTGCTTGAAAATAGTTGGCAATTAATCGTTATTCGATGGGAGCATTGATCATGAAGCCTTATGATTATTATTTTGCGTCTAATAACAGCTATTTCCCGAGAAGCCGACGCAAAGAATGTAATGAATGAAAATCAATCTGATAATGTTATACACACACTTAATTTATAACATATTGAATTTGCCGTAATTAATGATATACTGTATTTCCAGTAATAATAAATATCAATATAATTGCATATAATTACAAGACACTTCGTGTTATTACGCCTTGATGGAGAAAAAACACTCCCATGGCGAATCAAGTACACATACAAAAGCTTATCTATCTCCTTCGCAAAATAAATCAATTCAAGTCTATATTGGAGCCGTTTGTCCCAATGCAACGATATAAATCGTACTATTCAAATGGCATTTTGTCTTAGTTCTTTTTAAATTACAAATAATTGGAGAAAGTCTGCGACGTTGAATGCGTTAGGACCACCCGAGAGAGCTTCTTTGTTTTCGAGAGCAAGGCAAAACGTCGTCGACCCAATCAAATTGCAATAAATTAAATGGTGTGTGTGTGTGTGTTTTTTTTCTGTAGACCTGGAACGTGATTTAGAGTTGTCTCGGCCAAAGAAATGCGGCACGCGAAAATTTATTTACCGCCATTTAGATGTTATCGTTCCGCAGGTGGAACAACGGTCTACGATTTGAATTTAGACGGTTAATTGGCATTTAATAGCGAAAAACATTCAGAGATCCGTGATTGATTAATAGAGAGTTACAGTTTTGCGGTTTACTAGTTCGTGTTTTTTCGCCGTTCGCAAATAAATTTGATATTCAACGATTTCAACTAATGAACGTTTCTAGGACCAAAACTTGTCCTTGCATTCATCTCCTTGTATTCGCTTTGCTAAAAATGTAATTCTACTTTTTAACTTGTTGCTAAATCTTAATACCTCTGATATCAACATAATACCAATCACTTACTAATTGTAAACATTTGTGCTTGTGAATTTTTATAATAATATAATTTAAATATATATATATATAAACAATAAGAAAGGTTACAATTCCACATGAACTTTCATTTTATAGTAGGGTTACAAGTTAATAATTAGCTTATTGCAATCAATTCACTTAAAATAGGTCAAAGTACAAATGTTGTACTGCAGGAATTATCTTTGGATGAAATCGCTAATTGTATTGGTCTAAATGCCAACACCTCATTGAATATCATAAAGTAATGATTGTGCAAGGTATATACTTAGAACGCAGTTCAAAGTGATAATTTAGATCTTGTTCGGTTATATCTTTTGCAATTAATCACGAATCCTGATCAATTGAAAATATTCCCATAGTTAAATGTAATTTGATCAGAGTGTTGGCAACATTTTGGAAAACAGTTTATTAAACATCTACTTCTTTTTAGCTACTGAAATATAGGCTCAAATGTTTGTTTAAACGCAAAACAGATAATAAGAAAAAAAGTTGTATCAGCAATTTATGTACATAAAAATGGCAAAATTAGAGGTGATAAACGGGGTAATCTCACGAAAGCTTCGTTCCTAACTCTATTGACAACAGACGTAGTTAAAGGGTTAAATCAAGTTATATTGTACAACACATAAGGTTAAAGAAGAAGCTATTTTTTAAAAATAGTATTTAAATTGTAGTATAATTAGTGTAATAGTTTTATTAAAAGCGAATTAATTAAGAAATAATGATACTGTATCAGTAAAAGAGGAAAACTTACTTTTGAAACTGAGGAAGCTGGCTTTTTCGAATTTCATATTACTAGAAAAACGTAACGTAACATTAATTATTTGTGCTTAAACTTGAATTTGTTCACATGTAAATGTAAGTACCGATCTGGACACGGTGTGTGGTGTACTGAAGGAGATTTACTCAACTTCCTTGAGACTTCACGTGTCGAAAACGATATGCAAAGTGGTTGCGTCCGTTCCATTGGTACGCAGCGAATCAAAACGAGTCAGTGGATCAAAAACAAACAAACCGCGTTCAAAACTAAAAGTTTAATTAAACGTGTTTAGACGCTCAAGCGCGAAGTTAACTCCAGTACGATAATTATCTGAAAGTCCGAAGAACAAACGCAAAATCACCAGAAATAGCCGTCAACGGGGAGCGGAGATAATAATGAATTTGTATAAAATTTAATTGAAAATTGATTGTTAAATCGGTGCTTCTTCCTACTGCGACCATTTAATTACAGTAATCGACTCCTTGCGCGATTATAAATCGATTTAATTGATTATTGCAATTAAAATCCGCTTGAGCGACGAAGGAAATTTCAATGGTAAAATAGGTGTTTTCGCCTGGAACGCACTTATTGTTCGTTGGCGTTTAACGATGGACGATTATTTCAGTTCAAAATAAAGCATGAGCTGAAGGAAAAGTGTTTTCTGATGTAGCGAAAATGCAAGCCCATATAGTAAATTACAGTGCTTAGCGGACGAGGTTAACCAGAAAAACTCACGATCTTAAGGTACACAGATGGAGGCTCTTTAACCTGGGATTGACCTGCAGTTTAACGGATCAACTCACGAAATATTATCATAGGATCCGCTTCGGGCACGATTTCAATGCAACTAGGTTACTATGCTCCTCATGTACATTTTTTTCCATTGTTAGACCGCATTGTTACGGAGAAGAGATACGATACGGGTAAAGTGGATGGATGGGATGGCATGGATGGGAGGAATGGAAACAACGGGTCGAGATTATGTACGTCGTCTACGTCTTATAATTGTTCAATACAGTGAGCAATTCATTCGAGATAAAAATCATGTCAATATGGCGAGAAGTAACGCCAATGCCAAATACGGATTATTCAAATGAACCGTGTGATATGTATTCTCGGCATGTCGACGACGCCGAAGGAACTGAATATAAAAATAGCAAAAAGGCTTTTCATCATGACAAAATGAAATACAATGAGATAATTATAATGCCGACTCCGTATATAGAGTGGAAGACAGAAGGAGGTGACGAATTGGTCACAGAAAGAGAAAAGAGGTGATGAAAATAAATTTAAAAACAAAACGAATACATATATATATGCATATAACTAGGGTTCCGAGATATCATTGAACATGACAAAGTCGCATATTTATTGCTCAAACGCTTATGTTGCCCATTCTATACATGGTGAGAAAGTTAGATTATCTTCTCTATACGTTCGCACACTTTTATCAGACCTAGATATCGTCCAATCCAGAGCAGAAACCGAATTGGATATGTGTGAACCCAACATCAATTAATCCCAAATCGCAATGAGGAAATTGAGCATATTTCGGTGGTCATTAAATAGAAAGCGAATTTTGGCAAACCGCAGACGGAAGGAAAAAAGTAAATTAATGGTTTCACTTACATCTTTTAGGCAGATTCATCGCGCGCGCGAAAAAAAATTGTACCGCCGAGCGAAATATTTTAGGTCAGGTGGATATTAATTTCACGCACGTGAATCGTTTTAGACACAGCGTACAATCTCCTGCATCAAATACACTTTTTCTCTTACAAACGAAAACAGATTTTAACCCTTATGTTACATGCAAAAATTACATGTATGACAGTTATATCATCTCCAATTGTTTATCATGGATGTATATGATTTTTCTCATAAAAATTATTTACATAATAACAAAGTTTTCTTTTAAGTAAATTGTCAAAATTATTAATGTTTAGCCCTAAGTCCTTCTTCAGATGGATCCATTGAAATTATGAATCTTTGTGATTTAAATTTAATAATTTATGTTAACATAATGCTGCATACACACTACGAGTGACATGTGACATAAATATATGTCAGGCGTACCAGCTACTATTATAATTGACAGTTCAAATTGCACACTTTGTATACATAACAGTTGGTACACCTGACAGGAATGTTTACCTCATGTCACGAATGGTGAAGTTGCAGCTTAATACACATAACGCATTAGCCACCTCGTACTAAAAACAGTCTTGTTTATATTACGATTATAACCAAGTTATGAGAAAAGGGTTGCACCTCGACCGCGCTAAGTGTATACATAAATACAACTCAATAAGGGTGGACACATCCTATTTTTGTCATTCCAAATGTAAGAACGTGGGTGAATAAACTCCAGACAAGGTGTGAGTTTCCCGTTTACGGGATTAACTTAGTGCGGAAAGAAGCGGCCTCAACTTGGGAAGAAACGTCGAATGAACATGCTAACTAAATTCGAGCATCATTCATTAGTTTATCGCGGAAGCCATACGACTGCGAGGCTAATTACTTTGCTCACCTTTACCTTCGCATCGTGAACTTAGTACTTTTTTTTCACGTTCGACTTTAACGAGTTGAAAAATATCGCTATTAATTAATCACACTAATTAGTTAACATGTTGCTGTTTAGATTTTCTACGCATTTAGGAATTAATACTGAATTATTGAAATACCTTTGCTAATTATTAATAAATAATGATAAAGGGAAGATAGTTAAAGTGGAATGTAGTTCATATTTAGACCAGTATTAAAATGTATGGAGGTACCAGCTGTGCTTCAGATATAGTAAAACCCTATTGATATATCACCGCTACATTTAATAACGGAAGAGAAAGCCAAACAGAGAATTCGTGATAATGGATACACACCGGAAAACGTGACGATCACACGTATACTCAAAAACATATCCAACTGTTCGTTAAACGATCTTCATTACTCTCATCTAATAAGTCACTACAACAAGCTAACATCTAGTAGTTAATCAAATAATATAACAAAAACATAAGACACATATACACTTTACAATTACTGAGTAGAATATAACTAAAGCAAAGTCATGAAGACATCATTGTTTATATATTTAAGCTAATTAAATATCTTTGAAACTTTTGCTATTAGTATTATTTGTGTAACACTAAAACTAAAGTAATAACTGTTTCTAACTATTCATATTACAAACTTAACTTAATCTAATATAGAAACATATTTTATGATGGGTGATAATAATTTAGAATATTAAAAGCTAATTAAACGATTCGACTAACATCGTCAACGTTTCTATGTTAAAGACAACTTAAAACATATATAATATGAAATATAAGAAGTAAAATTTAGAAATGAAGACCATCATTAAAATATAAAAGATTCTCTAAAAAAGTTATATAAATTTGAATAGAACATACTACATTCTATCTGAAAATTAATAAATAAAGCTATCATAACCAACTGTTTGATAAATAATAAAGACTTTTTTATGTATCTTAGCTTTCAGATGTTTACATTCAAAGCAAAAAACTAAAGTTTAAAGAAGCTTCATTAAAATTTGATAACGATGGGGGGGTGGAAAAAGTTCAGGAAAATCTCTTGATGCTGAAAATTTATGAACCCTGACGGTTTTGCTTATGACAGTGCTCTCTGTTTTTGTAGTTTATGAGCGCACTTTTTACCATATTCCAGGGGGACCGAACCATTCTGAGGGAGCAGCAACATATTTCAATCTCAATATTTGTTTTTCTTAAATAATCTGATACACGAAATGAGAACGTTTTCTATAACATTAAAAAGAAATTCTTGTATTTACGGTGTTTATTAGAGGAAATGAACATGATCAATTAAAGGAATTTCACTTTCTAGATCAACTTCTGTAATGTAATGCGTAGTGGATGGAGCAACACGAAAGCAGAAAATAATTAAGTATTTATTTGAATGAAATGCATTTCGGTTGAGCAACAATAACTTGCGAAATTGGGTGAGCGACAAATATTATCGATGTGTTTCTCGCATGGGAAATGGAAAACCTACGCAGATGAAAGTGCATATGTGCAGTTTCATTAGCGAACAAGAGTCTGCACACATGTGTGTGTATCAGTAATTTGCAGTATAGCTCAGGTAGTTGTGAAGGCGTACTGAGAGAGGGTCAGTGCACCTGTGTACCAAAGCGCCATCATACTTAAGTTGGTTTACCCATGGAACAGGTTGCCAGACGCACACTGACACATGCACACAGGCGCGTGTACGTATACACGAAATGCATTCAAAGTACCTTTTTTTTGTTTTTGGCGCGACAGAGAAATGCGTAGCAGCTAACTGCAATGGACCAAAAGGAATAGAAGACACGAGGAAAAGAGGAGCGAAAACGTTCTCTCGGGCAGATCTCGTTTCAGCGGTATTAGTTTACAAAATAATAGACGTACATGCAATAAAGTGGAACTATTAAAATGCTCGTCTGCGCTATAGATTTACAAGAATAATAATTTTCAGAATCATTCCTTCCTGCATTGGAAGCGAAATGCTAATTAATGTTTTATGTACTTTTACTTAAAGCACACCGTTTCAAACGACTATAATTTCAGAAACCACACATTAATGCGAGCTGCCTTTTTCTTTGCATAATCCTTCGCATAACGGCTTCTTAATATATGTGGACTTCCATCTAACGTTCGCAGCTATTCTGCAGGAGAAGATGATTGGCATCGAGGCAGCCGCATTTTCGCATTCAATTACACATTGTTGCTTTCGGTGTTGACTTATCATCATCATCCTCAAGACGTACATACACACACACACAAATATAGCAATTCGTGGTAAGATCACGCCGACTCCCCCACATTAGAAAGTCCCGAGATCTTGATGCGGTTTCTCTCCGATGGACGTGTCCTTGATAGAAATGTGTTATTATCATAGGATTTTAGCTTTAATGGCCAAAGCTAATGCCTACCTCTTTTTTTTTTCGATTTAATTAAACCGCAGGATGTTTATTATTAATCATACGGTCCAATTCGAACTATCTCAATTAAACGTAATTGGAAACCCGATACTTAATTAGTGACCGAAAATCTTGTTATATGAAAGAGATACGAATTTTTCGGAAACACGTTCACGCATGGAGTGCAAATAATAGCAACAAATATAAATAAAATCTACACGATATTTTCGCAATCAGATACGTTTATTTTGAAGTCGCTACAGCAGAACGAGTGTCTGGCGCCAATCCGCACAAAACAATCGAGTTTCAAGGCCCTTCTGCACACTCGACTAACTTTAGAAATTAAGATGATATTACTAGTAAGCATAGGCATATTAAAATAAGATAAATAAATGCATTGGATTAACAAAAAAAAATAACGCAGCTAAACGAGATCACGTTACGGAACTGCAGGTTAAATTACTTATCTCTAGTAACGGTTCGAAATGTATTTCCTTGCTTGAGACGCAAATGCAAGTTTTTTTTTTAATTTATTTCGAAGCCATTTTTGCGTACTGCCTTCGCAAATCACTTTCCTCTTTCTACCGCATCTGATTAATTACCAAATACCGATGCTGTATTTAGTTGACTCGAAAAAAAAGAGTAATATAAAAGAGAACACTTCGCTTCGATTTGTAGGACGTCTTGAATAGAAAATTGTATTTTTTCTTAAACTAATTTGATCTTTGAGTTTCGCGCGGTGAAAGTCAAAAGAATTATAATTTTCACAGTTCATAAATTATCAGACTCTTTATTTACTAATTTCGTTATTGTCTATTTATGCTAATGCAGATACATAAAGATATTAATTAAACGCAGTTGCAATTTAGAAAATAACTATTCCATAATTAACAAAATGTAATAGTTTATAATTTTAAATTTATTCAAATATTAGTTTTTAATGAAAAACAGTAAAATTAATAAATTATAAGCAAAAAGACCTATGGTATATAGATCTTTGCGTTAAATCTTGTTATTAAATTACTGAAAACAAGTAGATGTCAACAAGTGCGTTCTATTATTTGAAAACTGGTAAATACTAATAAAAACTACTAAAACTTCTATGTAAATCCAAATTAATATGTTATATTTCAATAAAATTAAAGATTATACAATATTTCGCAAGTTGATCTTCAAGATGGATATGTTAGCAGTTCGGTGACCCGCCGGTGGTTCTTTCAAGTGAAAAGTGAGTTTATTCCGTTAATTTGGTAAACACACTTTATATCACATTCTATTAAGCACAAAACGACGCGTAATTCTAAACAAAAATATATAAAATACGGCTCACATCTGCATCAGGTTAATTGAATTTACACGTATTTTTTTCCTTTTGTTTTCTTTCTGTTAGTTGGGGTATAGGAGATATGCAAAGTTGTACCCAATAAGCCGACACAAAACATGATACCCATTACGTAATCTGCTTAAGGAAGCACCTTACAATATGGCACGAGCGAACTCGGTATTTGTTTTCTTTTGCTTTTTGTCCTTCTTTTTTAACATCGTTTATGACATTCCTCGTGAGGTAGTTGTGCAAATTAACAATGTCTCAACAGAGTTATTGTTCTCTTTAAAATCTATTAGCGACACTAGAAAATGCGGAAATTAGCTCACAATAATCATGCACGTCGACATGTTTACTTTCCTAATTATATGAAACGGACTAGATTGTGAAAATATGTTACTGTAATAAGGAAATTTATTATTAAATACAATAAATATAGTAATCCAAGATACATAATTACATGTTTTTAACTAGTAGTTAGATTGACTAAAATTTCTGGAAAAAGGTTTCAAATTCTATTACAGAACTGTTGGAATATCATCAACAATTTAGACATTTAACATTATATATGCAGTATGGAATTATTGAACAATGGAATAAATGAAAAATTATTGTTCAATAATCTAGTACAGAGATACTAAAACTGTGGCCCGTGGGCCATCAAGTTTGTAAATGCGGCCCAGACCTCTAATTTATTAGGAAGGTCCTTTTTAAAGCTAAGCCAAACTTGAAGAAATCAACTATTGCAAAAGTAACAAAATCCAAAGAAGATAGTGTATCTATTTCACGAAAATTATACGATATTTACGAAGAAAGTGTAACATAGCAAACATGAGGCTCGAAGGCAAAAAAAGTTGATTATAGTAGATTGTTAAACTATTTATAGGAAAAATAAGCTAAATCTATTAAACAAATCAATTAGTATAGTTATAAGTCAATGAATAGCATATTTTAGATTGGAATAAAAGTATAGTGTAAACTAATTATACCAATAAAAAAGTCTGGTTAATTAGTGAATACTTTTTCGACGATAAAATTTCTGACTATAAATATTTATTGGTATTATTATGTCCAGATAACTTGTACTACAAATGATTACTTATTAAAGACTAATAACTAGTAATTGTTAAATATTAATGGAGAGGATTGATTAGCAGAGGAAGTGGATTTCAACATTGACAATACACACTAGAGTATAATCAAGATCATTTCTATATATTGCTTGTTATACTTGTGATCGCAGTACAGGTCATTCGACAAAAACTTTCTAGAACGGCTCCAATTACCTGCGGCCAAGAAAAACCATATTTGTAAACGGCACTTTTATTTACACTATTTATTTCTCCTCCAGGACTCAGCAATCCCCCAGTCGCTTATCCGTATTTCGATGCAAGTGACACGTAAGACCAATTTCCATTTTAACTCGCAAAAGTAATTTTGATTGTTTGATGCGAAATTAGAGAAGCTAACAACCTTCATGGTCAACGATCACACCGACAAGTTCATCTTGTATAATGGAACATAAACACCGGGCGACCATATATTTTCGTCAAAGTTCGTTGAATTCTTCTGCATTTCCTCGTCGTGCTGTAATTATTCCCCAGTTTTACGCTTTGTTTGTAGTCGCATTAAAAAATTATATGAACCTAGTCGAAACGGTGTTAATGCCCTCCGCGCAATTTTCCGACTATTAAGCAGATTTAACGACGTAAATCATTTTGAAACTGGAGGGAACGTATAAGAAAACCTAACGATCTGGGGGGGTGGACGATCTTCGGTATAAATGATCGAATGAATGAGGGCAATTTGTATGCACCCCTTCTGTCGATAACAGATGATTTCTTCCAGGGGCGAAGAGACTGTGTGTGATTTTAATTTACAATGAACCGTTTCGCAGTCAAGTGCAGAGCAATCATTTTTCAAGTCGGCAATCCTCTTTGATGCTTAATGCCCGTAAATTCAGGAGCAGAAAGTAGCCGTTCGAAGTTGAAGCAAAGAGAAAAGATCGTGAACAACCCGCAACAATTCATCTATTATGAAAAGAAGAAATGTTACATCAAATATTCATGGTGTATTTTGCAAGTAGGTCTAGCAGAAAACATGCAATCCAGATACAATTATCTCCATTTACATTTGCATACAAAAGATCTCAAAAACGTCCCGCTATTATTTAAGTTCTCTGCTAATTATGCTCCGCTTTTACATGCGAATTGTCTGCAAGGAACTAATCTTTCTTTTCGTATTTCTTTCTTATAATTATCGGATGCAGAAATTGCTAATCAAGTCTGCGAATGCGAATAACGCAGATTTATGTAAAGCGTAAGCACCTCGCTTGTAATAGTCATAAGGCAAGAAAGCAAAGAGCATCCAAAGTTATGAATAGAACCGCGAAGTGGGACAAATGAGAAGAACGTAATTCTATGAAGGGAAACATCTGTTATTGGTTTGTTGAATATGTAAAGAGGAAACGGAGATATGAACATCTATTTGTATTATAAAGGAAGCTTCGCGCGCATAATTTTTGTTTGTTAGTTTCTCCTATTCCGACTCCGACAATTATACTAATACAATGAGAAATTGGAGATTGCCCGTAATCTGATTAATATTTATTTATGAGAGATTATGTGGAGATACTCTCATGCCGCAAGAATGCCACACCAATCAAATGTCAGAATATGTAAATAACATTGAATTATCGTTGCATGTGCAACAGTTAATATGCAAAATGCATATGAATCAATAAAGAATTTATTATACAAATTATTAATCGTCAAATAATACAATTTATTGACTAAGTGTAATAAAGCAGTCATCTGGAGGCAGTGGTATATTAATACTAATACTAATTTAAGAACTAAATGCAAATTTCTTATTTAGAGGTAATTTTAACAGAAGCAAAATGTTTTTCTTAGTTAGTTAATTTTTAGTTATTAACCTTTTAAGTTATTAATTTTAAGTGTAATTTAAGAAAAGTTTTAATATTGAAAATCGGTAATATGATTGACTTAACAATTCCATTGTAAATAAATTGTGAATAAATATATGGTATAAAATGATGATATACTAAGAAATTTGACCAATTCAAGGAAAAAAAAAGTATGGTATTAAATGTAGCATGAATAAATTTGAAGTACAGTAAACATTATGCCGGCTATTAATAGTCACTGGAGTAAGTAGTCTCAATATAAATAAGACTCTAATTATAACGGATGCACGATATAAATAAATCCGCATGTCCCAATTTCCTCGAGGACGAAAATGCCGTGCATCCGAATCCTCGTTTTTCAGGTGATTGTATAATAATTATTACATTATTTATATCCTCGCTAATCGTTGCAATTATCACATCAAACGCAGATCGAGACGTCGGGTCTCTCCCCAAAGCCTGTAATTTGCATAATACATTTATTATCAATAATTTAACGAACAATGCGATCACGACGCAAGTTCAAGATTCCAAAACGAACGATGGAAAATTAGAAATTTCGCAATGAAACGTGGCAACTCGAAGGAAGTAAAAAAGAGATGGAAAACAAACACACACACACACCTAGATTCCGTCGCAGAGTAAACAATACAGCACCGAGGCAAATGTCAAAACCACAATTTGAACTATTATTTATTTCCTTGGATTTTTCTCTATGCGAAGTTGCCACAGCCCGAGGATCATAATTACTGCGGTTCAGGAAAATCGGTTACGTCGTATGCACGATGCTAATGGAAAGCAATAAATCTGCATTGTTGACACTATCTAATTATGAACAATTAGCGCCCGGCGATTTCGACGTGATTGGATTAATGGATGCACCTCGAAAATCGTTCGCATTATAAATTGCAAGATAAATCGCGTATTAAACGGACGAGGATCTAATTAATCTCGAAGTTTCAGCTGACTCGGAGTATTGGTATTTATTGTTTCATCCTCGTTCTTCTGAAGTTAAGTAGGTAAATAGATTTAGAATAACTGCGAGGATTGCCGTTCGCAGCGCGCACAAACAAACACGCGGCTTTCTGCAATTATTCTTTTTGTTTCCCTCTCGCAAGAAGCGACTTGGCGTATGTGTTGCTCATTTGATTTTTAACGTTTTGTTTGCGAACGTATGCAAATTGTGCAGCGCATAATAGTTAAATATGCATTAGTTTTCGAGGATATCCGGAAACTGCGACGGTTCGACATAAATTACCGGGCTTTGTGGGACACCCATTTTAATTGTAATTTAATGAATAATTATGTTTGCAATCGAATTGCAACGATGGGGTGGATAGAAAACGTCCCTCGTTGCAACGAATGCAGCAATTCAATTTATACCCCCCGGTCAGTTAGTCATGGGCTGTGTGTGCATTTCGTCATATAGTGATCCCCTCTGGTTTGCTTTGCGATTGAGTTGGGAGGGACCCTTAAGAAGCGAGTGCTAATGTAGCGAAAGTTGGATGCGTGCTGCAACTAATTGTCTGAGCCGTGGATTCGCAGAGCACTAATTCGATCGGGGATTGGGTGTGTTTCCAGCGAAATACACAAAATGCCATCAGCAACCTTCTGACACACATGTTCGACGATACGGGAAAAGGTTAAGCTCTTGTTCCATGTCAGGGCAAAACATAACGACCATTAATGCCGGCAAATTAAGAACAGATCCGCGCCGTGCTCTACGAGGACTTGATTTCACCGAAGTTCCAAACGCAAATTAATATTTAATACCACCTCCCAAGTGGCTCTTCTCACCGCACACGGATCCATCACAACATTCTCCGCGAAGTTATTAACTTAATAGCGATGAACTTGCAAACTTCTTTCCACAAAAAACTGACCAGAAAAGAAGAAGCCGAGGTCACTCGAATTAATGTCTTCATCATGGCATAGCTTTAAGTAATTGAATTTATTAATTTAACATCGGACCAGGAAGAAGCTAATTTTGGACCACCAAAATCCCGAGGAAGGAAATCATTAATTATAATACACATGTACGGTTCTTGCAAGTTTTAAATATATATATATCAGACCGTAAGGAATTCCAAATATAATACTAAACGTTATATTCTTGTATTTGAATCGCGCTGCACGCATATCAAATGGGTCGAGCAGCCGTATGTCAATTGGAAAAGCAAATTACTGCGGTATGCGATCTCTGGAAAGAGAGAGAGAGAGGGAAAAGAAGACAAGAAAAACGTCGGTAATATCTTGCCAAATACCAGCAACACCTTAAGAAATGTGCAAACATCACGGCTCGTTTGCAATGATAAATGGTTCACGAATCTAACAGTCATCATCCATCGGCTCGATCAATCGCCATTATCATCTCAATGCGCGTTGCGTAACAGGACGATTTCGCTCTCCGGCGAAACTACAGTTAGTCCACTTGGATTTTTGATTTCGCATAAAGAAGGCGACAGGATGCGTGCGCGAATAGCGTTAGAAATTAATTAACAAGCGGAAAAGGAGAGGAGATTTTCCAGCTGGATACGAGATGGAAAATTGTTAATCACTCATTTGGCGGCTAATTAACGAGGGACTGCGTAGTAATAATCATATCGTGGGTAATATTTATAGAAGACCTGTTTCGGTTAATTAGCAGTGAAGATGAAATTCCCTGGCATTTCCCAATAGAATATCCTCCTTCATGGATATATTAATTAAACGATCAGATAGCATCTCGAAAATATTTACCTGTTTCAGAAAATCTTCTCGTAGAGGTATTTTCGTGCAGACGTAGCATTTACGCTCAAACAAAGAGTGAAAGCTGTGCAATAATTCAATTAAATTTTGTTCGTGTTCCTGGATATGCAAATTCAATTAGTTAATATCAATATTAGCCAGAAATATTAACACATACAACTTACTACATTGAGACATGTATTGAAAGCTACTATTATAAATAAACTAATAGTAACAAAATATAACAAACAACTATGTTAAAACATTGATAAAATTAAAGAAAATGTAAATTTTTAATTAAAATTACTTTCAGATATATACTTAAGAATCTTAAGAATCCAATACACATACTTAAGTAAAACATATATAGTTTTCGTTACAAGATGAAACCTAAGATATCTAACTGACTAAGTTACTGACAAAGTAAAGTGATAAGTCAATGTGAAATCTTTAAATTTTAGAGTATTCATATAGATATTATAAAATGTTCATACTTGTACATCAATAGTAAAAGCATTCACTATGAAAGTTTATCCAATTAATGTCAACTACGACCACATTTACTTCATGTAAGTAAAATAAAATATCAATTATCCATAAATAATTTATATTAGCTTCGAATATATAAAATATTATGAAATTCTCTGTATAAAACATGGAGGTTTGACGAACGCTCAAATGTTGGAACCTGTTCATTTCGAATTAATTAGTCTCGTAAATTGTAAGTAATCACCAATAATTTAATGTAAATACATAACTGGTTTCAAAATATTGTGGATGGTTTATAATTTCAAACTAATATAAACTGGTGATTTTTAATGTTTCACAACTTATTACTGTTATGTAACAAGTCTAATACCATCAAAATATCTTATTGGATTATTTAAATATAATAATAACATTTACTGCAACAACAATTACAAAAGGTACACTAAATACAGTAAAATAAGATAAAATACAAAAAAATAATAATGTACTGAAATTATATTGCTTTGCAGCTATTGACAATAGGTCTTTCTGCCATAAATATATTATATAAAAAAATTATATGAAAATATTTATAAAAAAAGATGAGTTATTAATTGAAATTGACAGAATTTGTGATTCATTTAAACATCAATTATCCTATAAATTAAATTATTGTAAGTCCATTAGTTTTTCTTTTCATTTCTGTGTAGTATTCATGAAATAAGAAAATAACTTCTTTCTAAATATAGGTACATAATTGTATGAAAACAGTAAGAGTCAATAAAATTTAATGAAAAAAAGATAAGTTATTGATCGAATTTGACAGAATTCATTTAGACATCAAATATCAAATTGTTGTAAGTCTATTAGTGTTTCTTTTCTTTGGTGTGTGGTATTCAAGAAATAAGAAAATAACCACTTTCTAAATATAGCAGAATCATTTGTAATTTAAAATTATGTTATTATAAATAAATGATTAATATTATTCTATTATAGTTGATCTTTTGAGCAAATAAAAGCTAATTATTGAGCGGAAATAACAGTTAGCGAAATATAATAATAGGTTGTAATGGAGCACGATTGGTATTATTCTTGTGGTTTAGTTTTAATCAAGAATCTCACAGTGCGAATGTAGGATGTTTATTGTCTAAGAAAGAAACGGTTGTGTGGGCGATGCGGAAAATGCATTAATTGGGGAGAAAATGCGATACTTCTCAGGCATCATAATTCACACGGATCTGTAACGATATTTTAATGAAATTACATTAAAGGTACGACCCAAATATACCGACTCCAAACAGCTCAACTATACGAGATGATCATTGAGATTTCTAGTTGGAAGTCATTAGCCGCAACAATTTCATCTCTCATTCATTTTTTCGGTCATCCGTCGATTTTGCAAAAGGTCATGAATTACTAGTGTAGAACTTGGTACTAATCCTAAAGATTCCCGCAACCAAATTACACGTATTAAAGGTTTATTGCAATTTATTAGCAACAATTTTCAGCGGACAAATCAATTTTGAAAGCCGTTATGATTAGTAACAAAAATTGCTATTCCTTGTTTGCTCCTTTTGCTCATCCAATTGCGCAATGGACTGACGCAAGAGCGTGTATTACACAAGAAGCACACAAAAAAAAAGTGCATTTACTTTGGATGAGGATGCAGAAGTGGAAACTCCACACTCGAATAATTGCGTTATCCATTAATATCTCTCAATTGGTTTTATGTTTCCCCGAGGTTCGATATTCCACAATGGCATAAAAGTAAATGGCGTTCGATTGGAAACCGTACATAAATTTTACAAGTAATTATGCTCGATGCTAAGGAGGTAATTGTTGCAACAAGACCAAAAGACAAGAGACAACAGCTAGCTGCGATTCCATTTGATATTATTTTCTTCGGCGATGCTTATCGTCGAATTGAATAATTATTATTGATTAGCTGTGCAAGGAAATAAGTAAATGAATGGACGTGAGTAAAAGAGCCGACGACTTTCGAGCTGAATACACGATATTCACTCGTTCTTTTCACAATCCACTAAAAGCGAAGCTCTTGGATTAGGATTGAGTATTGGTAAATGTCCGATTAAGATAACGGTGTCGTCTGTATACAGAAGTAACAGACCGCGCACTGACCCTTTACAAAGAACGACCTCCTAGCTGCCGATCTCTCTCTCTCCCTCTCTTTCCATCTTTCTCTCTTTCTGTATTCACCTCTCTTTCTCCTCCGAGCATAAAATTATTATTAATACCGGCGATTCGTATAATTTAGCGTTTTCACATCGCCTGGGTGTGTTTACGTCCAATACACCTAGCGAAAATACGAAAAAAAGCCTAGTGTTTCACCTAGATCCCACGCGAATTATAAATAAACCACATTTTGCACTTTGAACTGGACCTCCTTCCTGGACGTGCCATTTATACAATCCATACATACGTACACACTGCTCCCAATTACATATCCAATCTTCGAAAAAGCATTTAATTACTTCATTTATTGCTTTCAAAATAAAAAGGAAAACTTTCACAGGCTTATGTCAAATGGAATAATTGCGTTAATCCGCGTATTCCTCTTAATCCGCAATTCCACAGGATATTTAAATGGATCAATTATCATTAGGAAGATAATTATACGACAAAAGTTATTATTCCTATTTAAATACACCGAATAATCAAGGAAAAAAAACATGTAAATTGTTAGCTATTATATGCAAAAATAAACATTCTAATTTGGTTAAGAGATTACAAATGTGCAAATTATAAAGCACACTGAGTTAAAGCATTATTCCAACGAGAAGCTTACAAACGTTTCATTGACAGCCTATAAATACACTGAACGTCTTAAAAAGCCATAGACCAATGACCTTTTCTGCAAGAGGTTCAAATTTATTTGCATTTTACATATGTTATTCACCATTTAAATATTCGTATAATAAGTAAATAACTTTAAATGTAATCATTAATTAATTTACCTTTGTTTTCATTAATTTTACTGCACGATTAGCAGAAGCAATCATTCTCGTATACAAAATCAATACAACATCTTGTACCTTTTCTCCAGTTACGTTAATTTTCTCACGTTAGTGATCATGTTTGTACCAAATAGAATGCAATCGAGCGTGAAGCATGTGAGGATAAGTCCATTGACAGGTATTTAGAACATCAAGCAAGATTTATCCATCACTTAAAACCTAAATTATTATGAATGGATGAATTATAAATTGTGAATTATATATTAAATAATTGTGTACAGGTAATGTAGATTTCAAGGTATTAAATTAATCATCGTTACTTTACACATTTTTTTTATATTTTATATATAATCATATTTATTGGGACAATTATAACAAAAATATAAACTTAATACTTTACAAATAAAGAAATACAATGAAAAGAAAAGTTAAATATAATGATTTTGCTGCAAAGGGCTATAGACTATTGCAATGAATATTATTATTTTGAAATTATTGAATGAAAGTAATGAAATAATTGTGAAAAGAAATGTATGTATTCGTTTCGTTGTAATTAAAAAATACATATATAAATGTAGATTCTTTCTAGTAAAATTGAGCAATAAATCAAGTTTATTAGGATTGTCCTCTCACATTACGCTTTCACAATGGAGACAAGACAAGAGAAATATAAAATATTGTAATTTATGTTGCTTTGATATTGGATCTATGTTTTCTAATGCGGAACAATAAAGGTTATTTGTATATAGCTTACGAACTGTTAAGAAGAGGTAACACAGTTTCGTACAGATAGATAAGTTCACATCGCACAATTAGATGAGTTATTGTGGGAATTAATACAATATCATATTATACGCTTGAGATTTGACCTACTCGAGCGGCTCATTGATAGTGCCTGCAAAAGGTGACAAGGAAAAGAGACGAAACGTTCCGGTTCATGCATAGACTAATTAAAAATAATTAATTTCGCTGGGGCAAATACACTCTTCCTGCGAACTTGCATACGGCTAATGAAGGTGAAAGAGTGACTATGGGAATACGGAAACAAGAATGGAAAAACAAAATGTGGCTACTGTTCAGGAAACTTTATATCCTCCGACGTTTCAAATTTCTAAAAATCGCGTCGTCTGTATACGATACTTTTCTTATTCATCATCTCATCATTATTCGGAAAGAGTGCTCTGTAGCGAAATTTTGCCGTACGCTGAACTTATTGTTTGAAACCTTTCTAGAATCTTTTATTAGTTCATGGGAATACATAAAAAATAATATCCCCATCAAAAAATCTGAATGTCTTGAAGTTTCTACAACAGATTTTTCAAGTTTTGTATATTTTTTGTGATATCTCGAAAAAAATTGGTAATACAGAAGGATACACGTTTGTGTACAGTACATTCAAATGTATTAATATTACATAATCTAAAATCAAATGAAAATAAGATCATTTTTTGCCATTTTGGAAAATCATCTTTGTTGACTTTTTGGAAAAGTAAAATATGTCTAAAATGTTAATTTTATATTACTTGTTTACAAGTGAAGCTAGGGGCAACTCTTAGCCGAGTGATTAAAAGTCCGTGCATAACAAAATCTGGTGCGAAATGATGCTGGTTAGAATCCAGCTTTGCTTGCTATTGTTGAGCTTCAGCTCTTTCGACATCAAACCAAGAATATTTGCTTCTGGAGTAAGTTAAAAGTAACACGAATTTATATATGAATATGTCTTGTTTATTTATATTTTAGTGTAATAATAAGTAATTTATTAACAAAATATAGTAGCATAAACAAGTTGAATTGTAGATAACATTCACATTAGTAAATTGTTGGAACTTTATCCCATTCATAAATAATCCATTCTAAAGAATGTTGTACGATACTTGGATACTACGGAACCTTCACCATTGATTCGAACATTTCGCCCAATTGCGTAAAATGAAATTGTCCTGCAAAAGGCTCGACGTGTACAATCATTAATTATGCTATAAAAAGTGTTTGTTGCATGCGTGAAAGTAAAAATCCCGTGGAAGACTTAAATTGAAAATAATTGACATTTGCAAAATGGTAATACATTATGCGGACTTTCTACGCGCGCTTAATGCGCTTCGCCAGAGTAACAACCCAAAAAAAAAAGAACGAACGAACGAATACAGAAATAATACAACAACTACAACAACAACAAAAAGAAGAAGCAATAAGTGAAATAAATAAAGAAAACAAGTGCGATCTGCGGAGGATTAAAATCGAGTATGCACACTTTCGTAACGTAAATATAGCATCGTCCTTCGCGCGGATGGAATTTATGTGTGCAGGACGATGCGTTATGTGTATTCCACATTGTCCACAACATTCGTATTACATGGGGGGTCTTTTGTGCATAGTCATTAGGGATAATAGTAAATCTGTTATGTGTGTCAATGAGGTACTCCGTGCGCTTCTTGTAAAATAAACAAAGGAGTAAAAACAAAAAACATGAAATATATTCCAATTATAAATGGAATTATAACACCGAAGTTTGAAGAGCCGTTAGCGTTCAGCAATTCTGCAAACGGTAGGGTTTTGGTATTCGCACATGCAAACCGTGTTCTTAATTATTCGCTTTGAAGAGCCGACAAGAATAATAAATCAAAGAAAACGTCTGCATGAGATTCGCGACGGTGAAAAATGTGTAATTAAAGAAACGTATCGATGAATATGCAGCGACGTTGATTCATTGCCAAATATGCCTTAAACATTTGCATTTCCTCTTTGATACTTCATGATGTAAAATATTAATAAATAATATTGTGAATTTCATTAAATTGAATACCAAATTTAAGTTTAAAAGTTTCAATTTTGTTATGAATAATTATGTAATTTAAGATACTGAAACTGTAATCTATAGATTGGTACATATTAAAGTATAATTGTTGTGAGTTAAATTTTGATTAGAATTATATTATGAATTGAAAATACAAATGTTATAGTTTAAGAAGAAGGTATTGGAATATGTTGTTGAAAAGTATTCGAATGAATGAATGAATATTCGAATCGTCGTTTGTTAAGAGACCTTCGGACTACTTACCTAGATAAAGAAGTCGAAGTAATCAAGTTGTTAATTAGCCTTGTATGTTTTTGTGTGTGTAATTTTGCGTGCACTGAGAACAACCAGGGTGGTATTATTAAATTCGGAATTTGAGGAAGACAATAAGTTGAAGTACAAAAGGGCACCAAACACAGATCAATGTGGGAGCATGCGAGAAGAGCTCTTTATTTTGAAAGAATGGTTTTGAAAAGGGGGGAAAACCGGAGTTGCGGGTCCGGTTCGAGCGCGTCGTCTCGCGCTGCTGCTGCTCCGTTGGAGACTGCTGGAGACTGTCGAGCTTACCGGAGTCCGACGTCTGACTGGAATTCATAAAATTTTTGAGAGAATGCAATGCAACCGGTTTCACTTCGGGTGTGTTCGTGGAGGAGATCTTCAACTGTGAAAAGGATCCTCCTGTTCGTTCACTCTTCAACACTTCGACCGGCCACGGTCAAAGAATATCGGATGATTGACGAAATCAATAACATGATTTACTGCGAAAAACCCTTAGAAATGGTGCCCATCAATATGTATTGTCGATGCGCAACATTGCATCTTCTCGCCATTTTCGTTTCAATCCTTATGATCAATCCTGCTTTTGAGGTCCTGCAGCAGGAATATTATTCGTGTTCTTAACAGCAATCGCATTCTCGCACCATAGGTTATTCCAACCAGAAAAGCCTAAGGGCTCCAGTCTATAAAATACTCTCAAGTCTACACAGTTTAATATTGTATTAGGAGGAGTGGTCACTTCGAAAGAGAAAATACATTAGTCTAGCTATTTGAGCCGATTGCTCGAGGCCCTAAAACCTTCGACCTTATTTTCTTAAAGCATTCATTATTCCAAGAATTTATTCAAATTAAATATATACTTATTATAATTAATTATGACTTATCACAATAAAAATATCACACTTTCAAATTTATAACTTTTACAGTTATGTAAAAAATTAATATAATTTAATTAATTAACTAAATGTAAATCTCTTAGAAAAATCGATATTTTTAAAATTTACTAAAGCAAATTAAAATTTATAATATTTTTATTGTATTGAATTTATTTTTTGTAGTTTTTGTTGCAATCAATTGACTATCGACCGGTAATATTAATATTAATCATCGTTCTGATTTAGGTATATTAATATTATCAAAGATTAGTAAATAAATAGTAAGTGCCATTATTGTAGATCAAATTGAAAGTCAGAAATTATATGTATTTTGAAATGGAATACTGCATTCAATAAAATAGTTTTATTTATTAGTTCAAATAAAGTGTAAAGTATATTGTTGTAATATATCTTTAAAGAAACTAATCAATTGACATGATAAATTTTAAATAATTGATAAATTTATAAATAAGTTGAAAAAACTGTGGACAATAGACTCTTGATTTAAGCACACTATATATTTTGTTCATTATTATTATAAAACAAACATCATTTAGTTCTTAATTCGTTATGTTTGTAATGTATAAAATTGTTTTAAATTTACATCACTTTGAAAATCATTTAACTTTTGATTTAGATTTATTATTATATGAAAAGTTTTGATCTACTTTTTTTACTGTATTCGCATACATTCTTTGCATAAATCATTCATTAAATACAGAAAGGCGTTATATGTTTGAAATTGGTCCATTTATAAATCACCAATCGCAAGATATTGCAATTACTACATTACTACACAGTCATTGAAAAATTTATGTTTATTATAGGCAACCAAATATGCACCTTGTTCAAAAGGATAATTCGTTCCAGGGGGGAAAGAGTTTTAATTTGAAATGTCTATATGAAAATACATTTTGTATAAAGTTTTCATTCATTTACATTTGAATAAACATACAACTAAGTTCATTTATTATTAAACATATTGGTCTATGTTAAAACTTTGTAATAATAGTAATGAATATATTAAAATTAGTAGGATGGTTATATGAAATTGTATTTGATGAATTGAATTCTATGTGATCAACCGATTAACATTTTATAAGTTATATGAAACTGTATTTTATGATCTGCATTCAATATGATCAATCGATTAACATTTTGTATATTCTATGAGACAGTATTCGATGAACTGTGTTCAATGTGGTCAATTGTTAAACAGTAATTGAAATCACATGTTGGAATAAACAAATTTGTATCTTCATAATCATTTAATTAGAAAATTATTGGGATTAGTAAACTAATATTTTGTTAATAATTCTTTAATTGTTGTCATATTGGTGGTATATGTTTATTAATCAGTTGGTAGCACCTATTGCGCATGCGTCGATACGAGGAGTCACTCAGTTGTCGTTCGGCGTCGAATGTGTTCACGTACACCCCCGCTTTTGAACATTCAAATTGCTGTTCAACTCGTTCCAATTAAGTGAACTCCTCTGTGGTCAGTGAAAACCATCACCGGGGATCATGATCCAAATGGATTTGGGTGCAATCTAAGGTTAGTAACTTGATAATACGCAACCAAAAAAAAAGATTCGAATTGCATTGAAAGTCTCCTAATGCGTTCGCCCATCGATTTCGCAAGTTGTGTTAAGATTTGGTTATCCTGTAATAATTAGTAATTGAGAAATTTGCGTCAATTAATTGCAAATTAGAAGTCTTCCAAAATGGCGTACCGACGCGCTTTTAGCTCCTCCCACTTAGTATTGTTTAACATTGATACCAATGCATTTTTATTGCAAACAATAAAAATGATGTGCGTACCACCTGTTGGTGCGATCGCAGCGCCACTACTTCACAGTTTTGCGCGGAGCTTTCTTAAGTCAACATCATTCCAATTAGAAATGCCCAATAACAATGAAAATTCGTGGATTTATTAAGAGTTTAAAGTGGAAATTCAATCGGCACGGTTTCGAACATGCTGATCATATGTGAGCAATTGTATTTCTTCTCATGTTTCTTCTTTTCCAGCTTGTATTTCATTTATTTGTTATTTATATGGATGCAAGGTATTATACCAGGTCATTCTATGCGTATTATGCTCTCAGTAATACGCATAGAATGGCAAGACCGTCTGTGCGAAAACCTTCTCGAGGTGCATCCGTT